>JARQTH010000404.1:271485-473005 GCA_030142595.1 Trachelus iudaicus | reverse complement strand
CAGGTTTCGCCTTCTCAGCTGGAGTCGGTTCAGGCTTCGCCTTCTCAGCTGGAGTCGGTTCAGGCTTCGCCTTCTCAACTGGAGTCGGTTCAGGCTTCGCCTTCTCAGCTGGAGTCGGTTCAGGTTTCGCCTTCTCAGCTGGAGTCGAGTCAGGTTTCGCCTTTTCAGCTGGAGTCGGTTCAGGTTTCGCCTTCTCAGCTGGAGTCTGTTTAGGCTTTGCCTTCTCAGTTGGAGTCGGCTCAGGTTTCGCTTTCTCAGCTGGAGTCAGTTCAGGCTTCGCCTTCTCAGCTGGAGTCGGTTCAGGCTTCGCTTTCTCAGCTGGAGTCGGTTCTGGCTTCACTTTCTGAGCTGGCGATGATTTAGGCTTCACTTTGTCACCTGGAGTTGATTCAAGTTTCACTTGCTCAACTGCAGAGGGTTTAGGTTTCTCCTTCTCACTCAGAGTTGGTTCAGCCTTCGCCTTCTCAGTTGGAGTCGGTTCTAGCTTCACTTTCTCAGCCGACGATAATTCTGGCTTCACTTTGTCACCTGGAGTTATTTGAAGTTTTACTTGCTCAACTGGAGAGGGGTTCTCCTTCTTAGTTATAGTCGGTTCGGACTTAATCTTCACCCCTGGAATTGGTTCAGGCTTCACTTTCTCAGCTGGAGATGATTGATTCTTTATTTTTTCAGTCGGAGTTGGTTCCGGCTTAACCTTCTCTATTAGGGAGGATTCCAGCTTCAGCTTTTCAACTGGCAATGGTTCAGATTTCACTTTCTCTCCGGTCGAAGATTGTTCTGATCTCGCCCTCTCTCCGGTCGAAGATTTTTCAGATTTAACATTTTTATCCTGAATATGTTCAACCCACCGAGCTTCATGTTCGTAAAAACTGGGCATGGAATATTTTGGAACTTCATTAGCAAGTGCCAAAAGCCTATATTCAGCATCGGAAATTTCCTGTACTGGAGGCGAGTCAACTTCAGTATTCTTCATTTTGGATTCTTGTACGATCGTTTCGATAGTCACATTTTCTCTTGACGCTGAAGAAGCCGGAGGTTCTGGTTTCTGTATCATTTTGACGACTTTGTAATTTTGATGAAAATTACTTTCAGCTTCGCCATAAAGATGATATTCCAACCAATAAGATTTGATAAGATCAGCCGCATATTCCGGTCTGCCAATATAAAACTTGTCCTGTTCTCCCGATTTAGCGACATCCTTTGGAGCAACTTCTTCATTTTGCGTCACCTCTTGCTGTTCCAATTTCTGAGGAGTAGCGACAAATTCTTTCGCCTGTTTCTGTTCATCTTTTGAAACAGATTCAAGTTTTGCCTTCCTATCAGTCTTGATCTGTTCCTCCTTCTTCTCATTCCCTTTCTTAGAACCAATTTCTTTATTTGATACAATTGGTTGCAGAGATTCGACTTCTAACTTTACCTGATCCTTAAATTCAATCTTATCTTTAGGTGCAACTTCTATTTCTAATCGTGCCTCATCTTTCTGGTTTACTACACTTTGAGATTTTCCAGGGACGTCTTGGAAATCTTTTTGGACTACTTGTACATCTAGCTTCTTATCATCCTTTACAATACTAACAACCTCCTTTTTCTGTACCTCTAACTTACACACTTTTTCTTTAACAACATCTACAGGTTTTTCCTGTTTCTCAACAACCGATTCAACCTTCTCTTTTTCATTAACCACAGCCTTAATTTCAACTTGAGCTTGAGTATCCTGTAAAACAGGTACATTAACGGTAGCTTCTTCAACTACCAGTTTTTGCGATTCTTTTATCATAAATTCATCCGGCAATGCTGGACGTTTCTTCTTCTTCTTCAACTTATTTTCCATAGTCTTCATAAGAGCTTCCTCCTCCGGGGTCAAGTCTACCAGTTCTTCCAACTGAACTTTTTTCTCCTCCTTTTTCGGTTTCTTAACATCTACTGAGCTTGTAATTTCCGATTTCGAATGATCCCTCTTCCTATCCTGAACACTACCAAACAATGGAGCCTCTTCGGCTAGCGATACTTCCATATCATGTTCACTAATCTGACCTACGCTGCTGGTCTTTGTAGCCTGATCTAAAGATTCTGTAATGGCGGCGGGACGTTCTGCGACCCTGGCATAAGTTGTGACGAGACTAGCTTCTACACTCTCAGGACGTAAGGAAATAAGTTCGGTCTCTTTTGAACCTACGGTTATGGGTAATGGGACGTTTTCTAATATTTCAATTGATTTAACGGATTTCACGGCGGGCGGTTTTATTTCCTCGGAACCAGTTGTGGTTGTAGTCACGGTGGTTACGGTTTTTTGAATGATCAGAGCTTTTCCGACCTCTTTATTTTCCGGCGCGGATGTAACACGTGGTGCCGATATAACATTAGACGGAACTTCGATTTTAGAAATTTTATCAGAACTTTCAATTGGTTTATTCTCCGGTTTGAGAACTTTTTCAACTTTTTGGTTGACGTTGTCCGAGTCGAGTTTTTCACTTTCCTTTGATTTGACCTCCTCCTTCCTTTCCCTTTGTGCTTCGCTTTTGCCAATGTCTTTTCTGTTCGAGTCTACTTTTGATTTTATCTCTTTAGCTGCCACTTCCTCGGCCTTCTTCAAACTTTGACTAGCCGTATTGAGTTCCTCCACTTTGTCGATATTTATATCTTGCGATTTCACTTGCTTTGTAGCAGAGACTTCATCTTTAGTTTTGCTTTCTTTTTTAGACTCTGCCGGAATGTTTGATTTAATTTTGGTTTCAGGAATTATCTGATCCATAACTTTTTCCAAGTACTTTGGTTTTTCTTCAACCTTGGGACTGGATTTTGGTTTGGATTCATCCAAAACAGCATCAGGTTTAGGTAAGTCTTTCTTGACAGGCTCCTTTTTGGATTTATCTTTTTCTTTGGAAGGTGCAGGTACTTCTGTGGTCGATTTAGATTCCTTAGGTTTACCTTCCTTTTTAGGTTTTTCCTTGCTTTTAACTTCCTCCGCCGATTTGGGCAACTCTTCTAACTTTGCAACAGATGAAACAGAATCTGGTATAGTAGCCTCTACCTTGGTTTCAGGAGCAATAGCTTTGGGCATGGCCTCGTCTTTTTGCTTAACTTGCTGCTTCACGGGAGTAGCTTGTTCTTGAGCTTCAACCTTGACTTCTTCTTTCGCTGTTGAAATTTTCTTACTTTCTTTCTTCTGTGTTACGTCTACTTTACTTATAGACTCCACTTGAGTTGTAATTTCCGTTTCGTGTTTAAAATCAGAAATAGCTTCTTTCTTATCAGCGGATCCAACTTTTGGTTTTATCTCAGGCTTCTCCTGAACCTTCTTATCCTTGGATGGAAGATTTTCTTTCGATTCGATATTGTCTTTGGATTTATCCTGTTTTTTTGCTTCCAAATCCAAAGATGTATCTACTGTCTGATTCTCAGGTTTTATCTTCTCTTTTTTAGATTTTGATACATCTTTAGATTTATCTTTAGGAGCAGGTGATTCAGGTGATTCAATTTTGATTTTCGATTTGAGTTCTTGCTTTGCTGTGGTTTCCAATGTGATTTTCATTTGAGCTTCTGATGTCGATTGATTGACTCTGTCCTTTGACACAATTGTTGTTTCAGTACTATGTACTTTTTCTTTTGATAGCTCTTCTACCTTCGATTTTATTAGCGTTTGAGGAGCAGTTGGAGCCTTTTCTTGATATTCATTCTTGGATTCAACAGCTTTAGGTTTCTCTTGTTGTTTGGACTTCGGTGTTTCCTCCGGTGCGGTTTCCTTTTCTGATTTTGCTTGTTCTTTAAGAGCTGACTTTTCGTTTTCATTTACCTTTTTATCATCTTTAGATTCTATCAGAACTTTAAACTTTTCATCTTTTGTTTTATCTTGTGCTTTTGGAGTTGTCTTCTCCTTGGGAGCAAGTTCTTTTTCAATGATTCTTTCCTTAGGTGAAATCTTCTTTTTGGACTCATCGTTTGTCGAAATTTGTATTTCTTCCTTAACAGTGGATTTTGTATCAACTTTTTCCTGCGGTTTGGTTTGTTCTTTAGGTTTGATATCTTTTTTGGATTTATCCTCATCCTTAGGTTTATCTTGCTTCTGAGAAATAACTTTTTCTTTAGAATCAACTTTTTCTTGTGGTTTCCCCTTGATTGCACATTTTACTTCGACGGTGATTTTTGATTTGTTGTCTGTACGATCCTCAGATCTTTCCTTACCATTCGGTTTATCTTGTTGCTTGAGCTTTTCCTCAGCCTTCGGTTTATCTGTAACTGCAGCCTTTCCCTCGAGTTTTTCTCTTTTAATCGTAGTTTTCTCAGGAACAACCTTCTCTTTTGGTTCGTGCTTCGGCTTATCTTGTTCCTTTGATTCCAATTTCTCTTTCGATGACATAATTGACTTTTTATCGTCTATCGTTTTTTGGACCTCTGATTTTATTTCGGTCATTTTAATATCAACTGTTGACTGAGGTTGACTTTTACTTTGTGATTCTGCCTCTTGTGTAACTTGAACTTTATCCTTTACTTTGATCTGCTCCTTAGATTTTGCTTTATTCTTAGGTTCTTTCTCTGCCTTTGAATCGTCCTTTGGTTTAAGTTTTTCCTTGGACTTATCTTCTGGTTTTGACGTAGCATCTTTAGCGATACTGTCAATCGGTTTCGCTTCTATCTCAGGAGCAACCTGTACTGTCGTGGTTTCCACAATGGTACTACGTTGCGTAGGAGTTTCAAATTGCTGAGATTTCGTTTCGGTAGAAATTGCAGTCTGTGCTTTGAATTCATCTGTAGTTCTCTGAATGATTTTTTCTTGTACTTTTACATTTTTCAGAATTTGCTCTGTGTTTTCTAATTCTCCTGTAACGATCGAGGAAAATTTATTTTCAATATCAGTTGTAAGTGATTTTTTAGGTTTTGCTTGATTTTGGCCTGCTTGTTTCTTTCCTTTAATTTGATCTGTAGCTTTAACTTGTTCTTTGGGCTTTTCCTTTACTTTACCCTTTTCTTGATCCTTGAACTTCTCCTGCTCCTTGAGTTTCTCTTGCTCTTTAGACTTTTCCCATTCATTGGCTTTTTCTTGATCTTTGGGCTCTTCCTTGGACACCTTCGATTTTTCTTGCTCTTTAGGCTTAACCTGTTCCTCGAATTTTACTTGTTCCTCAGGCTTCTCCTTTACTTCTCCCTTTTCTTGATCCATCGATTTTTTCTGCTCTTTAAGTTTCTCTTGCTCTTTTAATTTTTCTTGCTGTTTGGGCTTTCCTTGCTCCTTAGACTTTTCTTGTTCTTTAAGTTTCTCTTGCTCTTTAGGCTTAACCTGTCCTTCCAGTTTTACTTGTTCTTTGGGCTTGCCTCCCTCATTGGAACTTACTAGCTCTTTAAGCTTAGTTTGTTCTTGAAGTTTTATTTGTTTTTTGGACTTTTCCTGCTCCTTAGATTTCTGTTGCTCTTTAGATTCTTCTTTCTCTTTAGGCTTAACCTGCTCCTCGAGTTTTACCTGTTGTTCAGGTTTTTCCTTTATCTTGGCCGTTTCTTGCCCCTTGGGCTTTTCCTTTTCTTTCAGTTTTTCTTGCTCTTTAGGCTTTTCTTGTTCTTTAGGTTTTTGTTGTTCCTTATGTTTCACTTGTTCTTCCAATTTTATTTGCTCTTTGGGCTTTTCCACATCCTTCCGTTTTTCTTGTCCTTTAGGTTTCACCTGCTCTCTAACAATTTCCTGCTCCTTGGGCTTCTCTCGCACCTTAGACTTTTCTGGGTCCTTAGGCTTTTCCTGTTCATTGGATTTTTCCTGCTCTTTGGATTTATTCTTTTCAAGTTTTACCTGCTCTTTAAGGTTATCCTGTTCCTTACGCTTTTCCTGTACCTTAGGTTTTTCGTGCTCTTTCTGTTTTTCTTTATCTTTGTACTTAGCCTGATCCTCAAGCTTTACTTGGCCTTTTGATTTATCTTGTTCTTTAGGTTTTCCTTGTTCCTTTGGCTTCCCTTGTTCTTTAGGCTTTTCCTGTTCATTAAGAAGCTTCTCTTGCTCTTTCGTTTTTTCTTGTTCCTTGGACTCTTGTTGCTCCTTAGGCTTCACTTGTTCTTTAGATTTTTCTTGCTCTTTTGGTTTTTGTTGTTCTTTTGACTTTTCCTGTTCTTTAGGCTTATCCTTTTGCGTTTTCGCCTTCTGTTTATCCATATCTTCGATTTCTCTGAGAGCCTTGTCTATCTCATCATCTTGTGACTTTTCAGATTTCTTCTTTTTCTGTTTTCGTTTCTTCTCCTGAGGTACCGCATTATTAGCAGACGCTCGATCAGCAGCAGCACGTCTCTGATTCTCGGCCTGTTTTTCATCTTTCTTTACAGTTTCGTCCGCGAACTTAATAGCCATAGGTATAATCGGCGTCTGTTTGGGTGGTGTATTTCTTTGCGGTTTCTCAGACTTCTCATGTTTCTCAGGTCGATTTGACGGTGCTGATTTTTCAGATACCTTACGGGCTTTCTTATCCTCGTCGCGTTTAGGTTTGTCCTCATGTTGTTGCTGTTTCTTTTTCACGTCCTTCTTTTTCATAGTGTCCCACTCATTATCTCTTGGATGCTTAGGAGTTGTGGATCTTTCCGTTTCAAATTCCTGTTTCTTAACAGGCTTAACACTCTGCGGTGGAGACACCTCATGAGGCGAGTGAGACCGTCCTCTAGATTGTTCAACCAAAGCCTTCGTCGCAGAGGGTGGTGACACACGAGGACTCAGACCTTGCGAAAGTATCTGAGCGTAAGAGAAGGATTGTCCACGACCGTCTGCGACACTTGTAGAAACCGATTCTTTCTGTTCAATTGAGACTAGCTCGGTCGTATGAGAACTCTGCACGGGAACACTTTCCGTAACTTGTTGAGGGTGCTTAATTTCTTCAGTAGCCCTATCTGGCGAAACTGGCATATTTTGCATTGTTACAGGTACCATCTGTTGACTCTGAACCGGTACCTCCGCGATAGACTGAGTCAGAATAGAAGGTTGATGCACGAGTTCACTAGGTGGGCAAGGCTGATTTAGCACCGGTTGAGCTTGGTGATAGATGTCAGTGGTTGTAGGCAGATATCCAGCCTGAGTAACGTAATGTTCAGTAGTAGTATATCCCATGTGACCCTCGTACGAGTTCAGAGACATGGGATCCAATTGCTGAACTGGTTGAGAACCATGAGTGTAGACGTAAGAACTCACTGGGTATGGACCTAGTTGTGAATTTATGAAACCCACCAGCTCTGGCATTGGATGAATGTAGTCGTACATTTCTGCCGGTTGTGTAGCAACGTTTTCATAATGTTTCTCATTGAGGACGTTATACTCCTCCATTGGTTCATCAGACCAGTTAGTAGTCTCCTTGGTAAAATGAACTGAGCATTCTTCAATATGACTGCTGGAAATACTTTCAGGCTTCAACGGCATTTGACTCATATTCTGATAATTCACAGATACCTCGACATTTGACATAAGATCCTCAGCAGGAGTGCTTTCAATCGTCTGAGTAAATATTTCATCCATGGGTACCTGCTGCTGTTGAGCTGATTCAGGATCCTGAGGTACGTGAGCTGGTTCTTCGTGTGGAGTAGAAGACCTTGGCTCTTTAATCAGCTGAACCATTTCACTACCCTGATTACTAGGTTCAGACGAGGCTCTAGAATAGAACTGCATTTTTCCTCGAAGAATATCGGCATAAGACGTTGAACCTGGTCCCCACATTGGACTTGGAGAGCGACCTCGTACATTTTCTTGAGGCGCTAGAGTTGCCGGCGACTGCGACTCCCTCTCGTGGACCTTGATTACTTCTCTCGGTTCGTTAGCATCAACCTGTATGGCAGGCACTTCTTTCTTGGACTCTCTAGCACTCTTGGCAACGTTTTTCCTAGTTGGCGAACGTCCACGTCTTGGCGCGTTCTGAGCCGTCACACTGGCTTGCTGAGTCGAACTTTCGACGTAGCTTTCAATAACCTTGGCATCCTGAGGAATCTCTTTCAGTATCTCAGGTGGTATTGGATTCTGTATTGGCTGTTCCTGTGACCTTTGCTGTTGCTGTTGTTGTTGCTGCTTCTCATCGTGCTGAACTTGCGCAGCACTCACGTTCACTGTCTCGATATTCTTTTGTGCAACGGGCTGCGCTAACGGGCGAGCACTGGCAGGTCGCAGTACTTGGGGAGGATGCGGAGGAGGAGGTTCCTCTCGCTGATTTCTGTAGGGACTAGCACCCCTCGAATTCGGGCTTGTTCGACCCGCAGCGATATCCGCGTACGATATTAGTCCGGCTAGTCGGGCACTCGGCTCGGCAGTGAGTATATAGTAAGGGTCCACCGCATGAATCTGATCCACCAGGATTCTCGTGCGCTGCCTCCAACCGTCCATCTGTGTCTGCAAGGCCTGTTACCAATCGTAACAGCCAAAGAATATGGTATCGTCAATTGATTGCGTACGAAACTTTAACTCAGATTATTATTTCATTTAATGCATTTATATATTTTTCTTTTAATTCAAGACGCTTCACCATAAGCGAATCAGCGGAGTGTGTAGGTAACATGACTATGGGAAAGCCATTTATTTTTTTCATTCAAAACTTTTATTGTATGCTATATATATGTCTATAAATATATATATATGTATATGCTCTTTCTCAAAATTCTCTATAATAAATTTTCTTTCGTTTATTAAAGCGGTCTTTAGAAATAATTACAAAAAGAAAAAAAGAACAAATATTTCAAAACGTACGTACTACCAAGGCACATCGTTCCTAAATTCATATACGGATTATAAATACGACGGGATAAAGGAACTTGATGCTGCGCGTTTATAACTCAATTAACATTACAATTAAGTAGATTAAAGCGTTCAGCACGCACAACTCTCGCGATTAATTCGCATTAAACGCTAATAACTGTCCTCGCGAACTAATCACGACCATCCAGCACGTTCGCGATAGACTTTATTCACTTTCCTAAACACAGCTTATAATATTAAACTTCCCGATAGTCGATCCCTATGGAACATCGGTTCACGTTCTACGGATCGAGCGGCTCGATGTCGGGCGATCCTCGTTGCACCAGAAGCTTCGTGCGTTCGGTACGCGCCGCAATTTTACTCTGCAACGTTTTGATTCTCTCGCGACAATTCTAAATCGACGATCGATAATTCGCAGGCGAGTAGGAAATTTTTTAAAAATTATTTTTGTACAACGCGACAGAGATGGAGAGAGAATGAGGTATCGTGAAGCGAGACGTAGTTATGCGTATACGAGATCGAGAGAAAGAGAGATAGAGATTGAGAGTAAGAGATAGAGTGAGAGAGAGAGAGAGCAAGCGAACGAACCGAATAATAATTGCGAGGAGGATGACGCGAGAGACGCGATGACGATGACCATGACGATGAACGGTGAGGACGTGAATGACGGGGTTTTTTTTTTCGTTCATGAGAGCAGTACGGAGTACAACGGGGCAAAGTGGATAAGGATGGGAATGCAGCAAACAAAAGTCATAAATGAAATGCCAGTAGCCGAATGTGAAATTATATATAAATAATATATGCCTGTAGGTAACGTGTAGTTATAATGATCGGTAAGAAATTCTACGTTACATGCTTATATGTACTTCTCAGTTTATACATATCGCATATATAAGATTACTTGAGGAAGAATAACAATGGGAGGTCACTTGATTGATGCTCGTCGAAATAATTCTCTGACGATTCGATAATTTTGTTGGCACGTGAGCCATGATCGCCGATCCCAATTGGGAAAATGATGAAGTCAGGATTAGAACGCTCTCTGTATCACGGGAGAATGCTTAAGGACACTCTTATAATGTCCGTTATGAATGCTTTGTTCAAATGATAAGCGGCACCCGCATGATAATATACAAGTGCATGGCACACATTATTGTTATACAATATAAATATTTGTGTGTGTATATATATATATAAATGCATGTGATCGAAATAAACATAATGATTAACATGAAAGGAGAAAACGTCAACACAAACAAGCAAAATCAAGTGTCCCCTCGTAATAAGTGTAATATCACAAAACAATCTTAAAATTAACAAAAAGTAATACAATGGCATTGAAAATAAAAGAAACAACATTAAAACAAGATACCAACCAATACCCTGTAAATAATGACCACCAATGACGATAAAAAAAAATCCTCGCGAGATTTCGTCAGTTTCTTCGGGTCTTACCTGTGACCTATCGGAAACTGATAAATTACGAGAGGAGTTACGATAACGGAAATAACGGGGATATAAGTTTTTGTGAAACTGTGTGTAGGCACGTGTGCATATGATCGAACGTGGCCTTTAGCGATATATGAATTGAGTGCGAGTATAATGGATGCAAATCAGTGAATAATAAATACGTCACATATACAATGTGTCAAAATGTCGTGATTACGTGTACCCAATGTAACAATTAAGCAAAAGATGTTTTATAATGGAACGATCAAAGCACCCCCATTGAAGAGTCTTGATGAAAAATCAAAAAGCAATGAGTTTTTACCTCACTCGTCTCATCAATCTGAATCGCTATTGCGCGTAGTAAGGAGAAAAAAATATCTAAAACCGATCGACTCTACTGTACAGCAATTCATCCATTGATCGTATAGATCAATTGAGGATTTGCTGAGAGAGAAGATCGGTTGCTGTTGATCATTCAAGTCGACGCGAACGGCTTTTGGACGTGTCGCTGGCTCAATCGAATACCTGTCGATCGAATCTATATTTGAGGTTATCATGTCTTGAGAATATTAATGTGATTGAATTCTAGCCCTCAGTCGATAAATACGCGGTCAATCGATTATACGACTCTTGGTGGTGGTCTTGAGTTGGTATCGGGTATACTAGATGCAAATTAATATTTTTCGCAGCGCATTGGTGCAGGATAGTGGAAAGGAAGCGAACCTACCTGTTGTTCCTGAAGAGCCTTTTCCCTATCGTTGGGCAGATAATTTGGACTAAGGACCGTCCTCAGTTGTTGTTCTACCTGAACTATTTGTTGCCGGAGTTGTTGGATTTCCTGGAATGAGAAAGAAAAAGAGAGGGGAAAGAATTATGATTGATTCAAGACGCTTGGATGTTTACGAAGGAAAGCATCCCGATGCTGATCCTGAGATCTTTTTGATCTACCTGCTGATACTGATCGATCTGGCTCAGGCATGATTCCAGTGACGTTGCCTGTTCTTTGACTGAATCATTCAGAGAATCCAGCTCGCGTATAAGATCAGTGGCAACCTCGCTGATCTTGCTGTCGCCACCGACTCCAGAGCGGAAGTGAACCTGAAGTTTCTCAACTGATATACTGATCTTGGTCTTTTGGATAGTAATATCGCTCAGCATCTTTTCACGGATCGCATGCTGATCGCGTAACGGCTTCTTCTTGTTCTGCGGCGACTCTAACGTTTGACGAGCTTTTTCGATCCAGCCTTTGACGTCCTTCATCTTCTTCTCACATTGCTCCCACTCCTCGCTGGTTTCTTGTAAAAGTGCGTTCTGAAAGGATTACGATGAGTAGTAGTAATGAGAAAGGAGTCTCGTCGTTTGGAATTGTAAAATAGAAAATATCCTTGTGCACCACGCACCCTTTCCAAGAGCTGTCCTTCGACCTCGACCTTAGCTTCCTCAGCCTCGGTGAGCTTTTCAGGCAGATCCCCAACACTGGTTAGCTGACCGATACTCTCCAATTCTTTGCTCATGTCGCTCAAGTTCTTGTTCACCTGCTTACAGCTCTTGACAGCAGTCTAGAAGTAATGACTCGATTGACGATGATGTACGGATGGAACTAAATGTAAAATCGTATGCATATCCAAATTCTCGGGGATGACCTACCGAATAATCGTGTAGCCTTTGTCTAGCTTGTACGAGGCTACTCAATCGAAGAGGCTCTACTAAGAAGACGCGTTTCTCTTCGGTCCAAGCCTTGACTGCCTCATACAGAGAAAGGAATCTCTGCCAGGCATCAAGGGTATCGCTAACTTGTTGTTTCCTCTCTTCGAGCCAGGAACGTACTTGTGCAAGCTGTTCCGTCAAATTAGCTATCGTGCTCCTGATGAGTTCCTTCTCGTTACCGTCCTTCGTATTGTCGATGATAACCTGTCCGTTCTTCGTAAGCCGCTCGAGCTTGTCGGTGATGGGCGCGACTTCAGCCTGAATCTGGGACAGGTATTCCTTGAGCTTGGCAGGCTCAACAGAACGATCCTGAACCTTGAGTCCAGCCTCGCGTATCCACGTCTGAACTTCGTCGACGTCAGCGACGTAGTCCGAGCGAGTGGTCTTCGCTCTCTTCTGTTCTCTTTGCTTCTCCTCCATGACCTGAGCCGCGCCCTCGGCGGCAAGCTCGAGGGATGTCAACTTCTGCGCCAGGTCGGTCGGCACCAACTGCTGACTAGCTTGGTACTGCGCCTTAGTGCTTCGCGATCGTGTCTTCGCAGCCTCAACAAGATTCTCAAGACGCTTACGATGAGCCTCCAACTCTATCTCGGTCGCTTCCTGGTTCGATCCGAAGACGTAGAAGGAGGCTGTCTGATGGTGCGTCTCGTCCAACTGCTCCTTCAATCCTCTAACCTCGTTCTCGATCTTCTCGAGGACCTCGAGATCCTCGCTCGCCTTTTCGGACTTGTCTCGAAGCGAGCTGGCAAGCCTGAATATTCGTAAGGATACAATGTCAAATTATTCAAGTTTTATCGCTCACCTACGTCTCTGCGCTATATGAATCCTTATCTGTCTAGACCTTAATAAAATAAATCGAGCAAATGTCTTCGCTATGTACAACGCTAGTATCGTCGATAACAGATACTACCAAAGTAGCGTCTCGCGAAACGACAGTTTCGGACAAAAGACTGAGACAACAGCGACTTATCAAACTGGCAGAAATCAACGGGACGAATTTAACGTCGGAAATGCGTGTACGCCACTGTCTTACTCTGGCTGGCTAGAGGCCCAGCCAGCCGAACCAGCCAGCCTTGGCTAAAAGTAGACGAACGATGTACGTCGCCGTTTGGCTCGGTAGAATACTCTCGGCTGCCTTCGGTCCTCGCAAAGCTTCCTCGCCACCTTCTCGCATACTTCCGACATTATTTTTTAACCTCTTTTCCTTTTACATGACTCCCTAACTCTTAACGTCAACGAGAACATACAGAGCAATGAAGGACAACGCGAATAAATTATTAAACTCATCAAATCGATCGTCTTGGTTGATTCGTAATAGATGCCATAGTTCTTATAAGGAATACCAAGATATAATCAAATTTTCGAACGTAGCACCCGTTTCTTTTTGAACGATGACATCACTCGGTGCCGGCTACGTGCGAGACGAACGTGTAGTCACCGGCCGGCCGGCCGGCTTCTATATAGTTTTCCAGTCGTGCATGAGACTAGCAACAATCTATATACACCTAACATCAGAGATAATAAATACGCCACTGCTAGTAGTAGATATCAACCACAGTAACAAAACTTGATATTGCTAAGGATAATTCCATAGATCATGTCGAACGATCATCCAGTACATTAACGACGTTCAAGCACTATACTACCCCCTGTCAGGAACACCCCGAAATTTCTTAGCTATGACATCACCAAATACATTCATATAATCGATTGTGTATTTCTTCTACATAGAATATTTCGATCTAGAATCACATGACGATCTCAGCTTACGATTCCACACACTAGATTCTCTTAGGTTATGAGAAGACAAAGTATGCGTGAAGGTACGAGACGAGATCTATGAATATCAATCTCAATAAGTACCTATGTAGCGAGCTTGTGACAACCTGGAATAACTCGTCCTCGATGAACCGAATATAACGTTTTTTGTTTGTCTTCTGCTTCGAGGAATTGAGCAAGAAATCGTATTTTCTTTCTTTCTTTCTTTAACGAAATGCACCTTCGCACGAGCGAGAAAACAGTATGGCGCAGCACGGACAAGCTAAGCAGCAGCAGCAGCGGTCGCGGTTCGTAACGTATTGAGGTGGACGCGCTCGCTTCGGTGTTCCTGGCTAAAGCGCCCGCACGCATGCGCCGAGTAGTCGACGACGGCAGACGACGCCGACGTTTTCTTTTCCGACGCTTCTACGTCGCCGAATATAAAACGTTTCGTGCATCATCCTAAGAATAATACTCGACTGCTCTGCGAGCTTTCGACGGAATCCGCTCCTCGATAAAGCTTGGGCAAGAACACTAGGGGTGTGTCAAGAGTACTTGCAAAGGGAGAAGGCATTTCTGAATGTCGAGACAGCCGACGTCGGCACGTGGATTAGAGCGAATTCCTCGTCCTTGGTAAAATGACCAGCTGAAGACCGTACGAGAACATGTTGGATATAAATTTAAAAAATGTTTAGAAACAACTCATTACTCTAAATTTGTATTGAGCACGTTTTGTTATTTAAATTTGATGTCATTGAATGAGTGCAAAATTACGACATCAGAGATTCCGGAGCAGAGCGCCGACTATTTCTGGCATGAAAACTATATTTAGAATATTAAATCAGCATGATATTCGCGAGTTACGAATATTCGTTATCTCATGGCTAACGGTGGGATCTGAGACTATTCGTAGGAGCTAAAATTTCTTGTGTGTGACTTTTCATTCTTAACCTCAATACGATTTGACTTTTAAATGTTGTCGGCATCGATATGAAAGTTTTTCAAAAGTAATTTTTGTGTATATTAAAGATTTTTTTTCTACTCAATCTTTTTGCCAATCATAACACATCGCTCTATCGGTCAAACAATACCAATCGTTCTTTACCGCGTATCAAAGTATAATGTTTGAAATAACCGCCCGATGAGTCGTAGCCAAATATAAATTCGTCGTTATGCTGAGCGAAGAATAGAAAAACAAAGAAACCCGATTTAATCAATTAATTCGAGTATTATCAAATTCTCAAATTATTTTACCTGGCAAGGACATCGGGCCCGCGATAACGTAAACTCATCGCAAACAGTCATTCCAGTCGGTACGAAGTACCATAAAAATTCTTATAGAAACAAACGTATTCACTAAAATCTTCCCTCATTTAATTCAATCCTAATTCAAACTGTTTTCATATTGCACCAAATTAATATATAATCGTTCACTATCTTCCTATCTGTTTCACTGTTACAGTAAAGTTTTAATATTTTGTTTAGAACGAAATACGAGGCTGATCCAATGACGTTTAGCAGTTGGCACGTGGTTGCAGTAATTCGCGACGTCGAATCACGTTGCCGCACGAGTACTCAACAGGTCTATCGAAAAACGACTGGATCCATAAGAATATGTGGTGAGAATAATGAAGGAGGAAGAGATCCCCACCTCCATCCAGTAGAAAAGTAAAGAAATCGGCAGGACCAAGTTAATGTCATGGACGTTATACGACAGCCTTCAACAAGGAATTAAAACATGTCCTCCACCTCTTTCTTCTCTTCCACCTACTTTTCCTTCTCGCGCGTCCAAGTGTTTACCAATCTTGTGTCATACTACCGATTTGGTTATGACGTAGCTCGAGAAATGATGCAAACTCTGCATTAGCGAGAGGCGTCACGGCGTTAATAAATTATCGTATACGATTACGCCGCGTAGAGTGCGCTGCTTTTCGACCAATCAGACAAATTCGATGCAACGATCGGGTGGGGGTTTACTTACGACCTCGCCCGAGGTCACTGAGATGGGACTCTTCGAGATCGTCGATAAATGCAGAAAAATGTCATTCGAGTGGCAACAGGCCAGACTTGTCTGACCAATAGTCGATTGTTTCTACTGTCCATGGTATCTATGACTTCTGACTTTCAACCTATTGAATTTAATTGCGCGCCATTTTTTGACTCGGTGAAATTAAAAAATTATAAACGTACAATCATATTTTTGCATTTTTAACGAACGAACAAACGTATCTTGCATACTTATTTTTTGTTTACTTGATTTCATATTGAATTTAGTTAGAATTAGATACCATCGTATTATTTATGATTTTGTCATGGTTTGTCATGGATTGCGACTCGAAAGTTCTCGAAATATTAACGGCGTCTCGAGGCACGTTTATTATCAGATGACTAATAAGCGACCGTCCGCAATTTCGCATTCAGCACTGTGAAAATGCCTCGTTAAATTAGATACCTCGTTGCTAATTGAATGTAGCGCCGAGGCTCGCGTGATCCAACGAAATATTTTACGTGCGCGTCGTTTATGAATCCTTTCAAGAAGAAATCTTCTGCCAACAGAATTACAGGATGTATAAAGTGTTCATGGATCTATCAACGGTAAACTGTAATAGATAATGTATCTGAATAAACAATACGTTAAGATCATTCTCTAAAATGATGATTGACTTTTTGACAAGTGGTTAATACGTAAGCCCCAATGGTGTTGGATGTCAACTGGCAAGAGATTGAACATTGACAGACCCAGCTGGTCAACAATTTGGTAACGGAATAACGATGGCACAAAGAAGCAACAATGTCTTCCATCTATTTTATTCTACTTTATTCTGTTCTATTTGAAGCTCGCTCGCACCGTGGCTTCCGCGTTATATACAAGTCGACCAACGTGACCGCCGTAGAGATCTTATATAGAAATAAAAATAGAATTGAATGGAAGGCGAAGAGAAGACTAAGGACAACATACTCCGATGCAAAAGGCAGAAGAGGAAAATGAACTGAAATACTTGTGACAAAAAAAAATGGTTCCTGATTCGTTTTTTTTATTTTTTCTCTCTTTCTTTCTTCTCCTTTTGCGTCTCTAACATACCGAATTGTTTGTCAAGTGTGAAAATGCGTTTGTGCACTCACGTGTTTCGCGCATGTAAATAGGTGTGGACTATTGTCACAGTGTAAAATGCGGAAATGGTCTGGTAAAATTAACTTTGAAACCGGAAGTGGACATTAATAAAGTAGCATTGACTTTTCATTTGACTCATGTTGCATTGTGAGATATTGGCCTTGACTTTGTTTCTGAATAATATTTTTATTGGATTTTGTCAAATAAATTTTGTTACTCTGTAGTGTTGTCTTTGTATATGATTGATCACTCTCTATGAATCGTATTCCAATCATATCAACATCGCATTCATGTTTCTGTGAACAATACTATTGTATTTTGTAGACAGTAATATTTGTAGTTGCTTTTGTACGTAAACTCATGTGATAAAAAGTTCGTATCTAATTTGCAGGATGCTGCGGTACAGTTATCTATACAACTTTTAATAAACAGAATGTGACTTTTAAGATTTTAATGTAATGCTGATTGTTTGGAATGGATTGAATGAAACGATAATTCGGGTACTTTTCAATATGAGAAAATTTGAACACTATTTACTTCAGCTTCACGCATTTCCGACTGCATTCGTAATGCGAGGTGCTATCTCGGGTTGATGTTTCAACGTTATAATTACCCTGTGGAAAGGCAGAAAGATATTGTCTAAATATAGCGCAGCTAACGTGGCGATTTTATGGGTATGGAATACATACATTTTTAATTAAAACTATATATCTGATTTTTTAAAATATTTTCGTTGAATTCAATTTGCAATAATTTAAGTTACAAGTATCTTTCGTGTCTAGGAATAAGAGAGATTGCTCTTATTGATCTGACAGTATGGATCCTGTAAAATTGAAGATGATATGTGATTGCAAGAAATAGATTAGGAATAATTGCTGAAATAAGAAAGTAATTGATAAGGAGGAAGGAAAAAGCGCAAGCTCAGTGCACAATCACACATGCACATGCTAAGCTGCTCGTGGGTGAATATTTCCTGCCAGTGAGCCAACTAAACCTGATCTAATAACGGGTTTCTATAAATCAATTAATAAGCTCAGAAGCCTAATTGAAAATTGCACACAAGGATAAGAGCCTTGTAATATAACAATGCAGTTGCCAAAAAATGATTATTTTGAATGAAAAACCTTAATTGAAGGAACATTGTCATGATTGATTTTCAGATTTAAAATTCATTAACGCGACATTGAATGTGAATGAAATGCAATTGAAAAATTGAACAATACTGATATAACGCATCTATTAAGCTATCGTTGTTGACATTTAATTTATAATTTAAGAAATCCTATTTAACACACGTGATCAAAGGGGAGACCCTGCGTCATCCTAAACGGACCCCAAGAAGGTCGGAACGGGCCCAGGCAGACCAACCCGTGATCGAGCAGCAATGAATGAATTTGTTTCTGCACTCACGACTCAGCAGCCTTTTGAAGTTTGTCCAGACGTTCTTCAAGGGCTCGAGCCGGTGTCTCGGTGAAGGCAGCCAGGTAGGCGAGGACGGGACCAGCCAGAGCTCTGACTTCTTCAACAGCTGGCTTATATTTCTCAGCCTCCTCCAGCAGTTCCTGTTCCCATAAAAGTCAACAATGAAGAGACTGCAGATAAACGGCTCGGACCCCCCGCGTGTTCGTATTAAATGATAAAAATTGACTAGACCAAAGTTACATGTCGCAGTCCACAAGTTTAGAATGTCACGCACCAGTCGTACCGGTTCGTACGAGTCTAACACACAGCAAAACTATTAGGGTTTGGCGAACACGAGAAGGGTAGAGTTGAAAAAGGAGACTAGCTACCACACGCTAATGTATTTCCTGAACAAACAGCTGGCCCAATATAATTGGTGATCAACGACCCTTAAAATTATTCAACAGTAACGAACAAGCTGGTTCTTAATTATTCAAAAAGAGTTTACTGAATTTATCTAAATTTTATATTATCGCATTTCAATGAAATTAACGATTGACTTACGTTTAGAGACTTTGCGGTGTCGATCAGATGTTGCTTCGATCGTACTACAGTGTCGATAAGTTTACTTCTTTCCTCAGTAGCGTTCAGTCGAGCTTCAGTTACGGACCAACGCGATTCCAATTCTTCCCAGTGTCTAGAAAGAGCCTCGAGAGCGTCGCGACGCCCTTCCAAGCCAGAGACCAGATCTCGCCATTCAGAACTTGTCTCTGATAACTGACCCTCGATTATCTTCTTATTGTTTGCATCAGCCAAACGAAGAACTTCTTGACCACGCTCGTTTAACAGGTCCAATTCGAACTGTTGATTCTGTAAGTAAAGAATACCCGTCGCTAGGTTATTTTGGCAAACGTGATGTCAAAAGGTAATAATAATCCTGATCGGTAAGTCTAACTATTTGTCCATGATGTCATAGGAGCATTTAATTATTTGTTTAGCGTGAAGGAATTGTAGCGTCTTTAGGCTGATGTAAACTCTATTTAAATATCAACAAATTATGTCATTGTACGCATTTACAAATGATCGACCTTTCAGCTCATATTTACTTAGTTGCCTTTTACCAGTGACGATTAGAGATATTAAATAAGCGAGCAATGACCTACCTGAATATCATTCAAAGCATGCGTAATCTTCTGTATGTTAAATTGAAGTCCGGCCAATGTTGACACTGGCTCGTCCGTAAATCTTGTTCTTGCGATAACCGCTTTAACCCGTTCTAGTGTCTGAGTATAATCCCGCCAAGTTTCGGCACCTTGTTCCAGTCGTGCGCGTTGCGATTTCGCAGTGTTCAGGGTGTTCTTCAATAACTGAGTATGTTGCTGTTGTTCGCCACTTAATTCTTCCTGTTCAGAACTATTTAGAGATGGCCAGATCTTGTCCGCTGCCTGTTGAATCTGTTGTGATACCAGCTCACGAATAGAAGTTTCTGTACTGAAGTAAATCTATGAAGAAACAAATTAAAAATAGAAATTAGAAGACTATCACGTTGTATTACCAAAGGTGAATGTTATCCAATATTCACCTTATGCTCTTCCAGGTCGCTCAGTATATTTTCAAAATCAAGACCCTCTTTGCCACTTAGTAGACGAATCTCAGCTTCGCGGACCCAGTTGTGCAGTTTTTCAGTAAGAGCAGCGTAGTCCAACCTCATCTGCATGTTACTCTCCAGGTAAGTTCCACGATCTTCCATTTCCCTGGGAAGTGACGAAAGTAATGAGACAGCTTCACTCAACATCTCTTTCAGAGATCCTGGCATTCCTTCTTCATGTCGTACGGAGTCCTTCAGGGTCCTGATCCTGTCTAGATATTCGTTAACCTCAGAACAGAGGATTTTATGCTTCTTCAACTCAGCTTCGACGCTTTGGGAGTCTCTTTCCAGAAGAGGACGTGATTTTACATCCTTTTCTTTTCCTTGCAGCCAGTCGAGGATATCTGCAAGCTCATTAGCTAATCTTCTATGTTCAGCTGCTGCTAATTCATGTTGCTCTCGTTGTGTCTCGACAGCACGTCTTAAAGCTTGCAGCTGTTGTTTCAGGGATTGCAGTTGTTCCGTAACGCTATTCCTGTCGGCAGCTGATCCTTCGACTGCAATTTGTTGACCTTTGTCAGTAGCACTAGCCAGGGTCGCTTCACATTCCTGGATCTTCACGATGACATCATCATATCGTTTGATCTTCTCCTCGGTGGTTTGTCCAGATTTCTCAATATCGCGTACCACTTCTGTATACCTGGTGATGAACGTCATGATCTCAGTAACTAGGGCGATGAACTGTTGACGAAGTAGAAGAAGTTGGCGTAATTTGGCTATCTGTGCCTCTAAGGCTCTTATGAGATCATCTTGTTGGCCAACCACTCCATGAAGATCACCTACATTCACGGATTGCAGATCAGACAGTTTGGCTTTGTTTGCTTTCAGATCTCCTAGAACTCTCTCATAAGCAGATAGCATTCCTTCCACGTCTTCTACGCGCGAACCAATTGGTTTGTTCAATTCATGAAGTTCACGTTGAATGTCTGTCATGAACTGAACAGCTTCAGCTACTCGAGCAGCTGCTTCTTCAGCTTCGTTTATGCTGGTTTGCAATGCAGCGGCTCTTTCGTTTATTACACCAGCTACTCTGTTGTGAGCGTCTTTCATGTTTTTCAGTTGTTCACTCAGCTCAAGCTTATCTGCATCGCTCACAGTTGGCAGAATTGATTTTCCTTGTTGAGTTATCTTCTCAATATCCTCTGCATATTGTTTTGCTTCTTTCTTCAATCGGTCGTACTGTAAAATAAAAATGTATTGCGCGTATTCAAGACACAATTGTTTAATATAGGAATACGACAGCTTACCTTGGCCAGTTGCTCGCGGAGAACGTCCACACTGGTTGTGCGAATCTCTGTGGACGTAGCAACCTCTGCTTCGTTTATCCATCGCTGACACTTGTCCATTTCATTCTCGAATGCTTTACGACCTTGAAGAAGATCCGCCAGTGCAGCCTGCTTTTCCTGAGCTTCCTTTTTCAAAGCATCATATTCTTCGTTCACAGTATCCAATAGAGCTTGCAGCCGTGCTCGATCTTCCTCATTACACTCTTTTAATAGGTTATTGCCTTGCTTGAGAATATCATTCAGGTCACTTTCGTTGAAAGACTTGATCTCAGCTTCGAGTCCATTATGTTGAGTAATGTCCTGCTCAACTTTGGTAGCTTTTAAGGGAAGATAACCGCTGAGCTTTTTGAGATCATTACTCTTCGATTTTATCCAAGCACGAGCTTTTTCAAGATCACCTTCCAGTTTACGGCGAGCATCTGCAGCTGCACTTGCTGCTGAGATTTCTTCGCGTAGAATCGAACATAGTTCGACCTGTTCACTACGTAAAGCTCTCGTGTCAGCTTCCAATTGTTGCTGTTCGCTGGATTCTAATTCATTCTGCATGTTTCCAACCCGTTTCTCCAGGGTGTCGATGAGAACGTGTTTCCCTTCAGCTTCCTTTAATAGAGACTGTGCGAAAAATAAAATAAATATACATGCAGATATATAAATGATAACTATATCAAAAAAATGCCAGGACAAAAGATCACTTTACCTTCAGTGACAGTAATTTTTCTTCAGCCTGTTTAGCCTCGTACCCAAGTGGGCCTGAGGCTCTTGCAGCCTGTTTCTTCTCATTGATCCATTCGCGATTTTCTTCAATTTCTTTCCTAGTAGCTTCAATGCCCTGCTCAGTCATATCTAAGACTTGAGACTTTCTCTGCAACTTCTTACCGATGTCTCCATAACGTCTCTCGACAGACTTGATTTGTTCTTCAATCTGTTGTGAATCAAGATTGCTGACCGAGTCCATAACTTGATCACCAAGTTTTTTGACTTCGTCCAATCTTTCCGGTCCCTGAGATTCGAATTCCAAGGTGATTTCCTTGACAGTCGAGATTTTCTGACCAATCGTAAGGCCACTGCCTCTTTCGACAACATCGACCTTCTTCGACAACGCATCGAGCCAGGACTGTATATCTTGCACACGAGACCGGTATTTCTGAATCAGATCTTGAGTCGCTTGTTTTCCAGCAATAGCTTCGATCAACTCGACTTCCAATTTATTCAAACCTTCTTCAAGTTCATCATCAGGACCTAGAGACAGTTCAGTCAGTGCTCGTGAACGACGCTCTCCTACACTGGACAACAATTCATTCATTGCTTGCAATTCCGCGTGCGCAGCTTCTGGACGTAATTTCGCCGGACGGGACTTCCATTCTGCGCAAAGTGCACGTTGTTGGTTGACCCACGATTTAAGGGCGTTCTTCTGACGCGTCTGTTCCTCTAGACTACCCACAGCTTTAGTCACGTTCGTCAAGTGTGTTTGCATCTATATTACAGAAAAAATGCATGACATGATATTCATAGGATAATTCCCTGACGATTAGTAAATACTGTGCAAAAGCAAAGAAAAAAAAGGATGCAAACCTTATCACACATTTGATTAAGTTTCGCTAAGAAGCCGTTTCGCTCTATGTTATCTAGCAAGGCTTTCAGCCGGTCGCCAGTATCCTCGTTATCTTTCTGCACGGCAGGAGCAAAAAAATCAAGGGCAATCAAATCAACATGCAAAACAAAAAATACAAGAGGTGTATTTCGAGGGAGTATATGCAAGTAACTCAATATTGGGAGTGTAAAAGGGAAAAAAGAAACAAGTGCATAAAATTAGTTGACACTGCATACGTGCAATTACATTAAAACAAATAGTTGGAACAGATAAGCTGTGTACCTGGTCAATGAGGTCTTCAAGCCTAGTGCGAACTTCGACTTCTCTTGCTGGAATTTGAACGGGTGGTGCATCCAGAGGACTTCCTGGCCTGGAAACGCAAGCAGCTGCAGCTTCACACGCTTCAACTGCAAGTGCAAGTCGACCCTTTTCGGCCTGAAGTTTATTGTGAAGAGTACGAGCACTTTCGAGACTTTGTTCTGCGGCTTCTAGAGTGTCCAATGGTGCCTCGATTTCACGAGCTATTTCAGGCTCATAGCTATCCAAGTTCTTCATGATGCTTTCCAGAGTGTTCTCGTATTCCTGGAATTTAGCTAAAGATTCGGCCAGTCGATTCTTGATCTGCACAGCAGTACTGAGTAGAGAATTGTAACTTTCTTGGACATTTTGAAGTTGAGTTTCTATGGTAGATTTAATAGCAGGACTGACTGAGACGTAACGTTCGATTTGACCAAATCCCTTAGACTTCAAATCATCGAGGACGCTCTGATACTTTTGTATCTCATCCAGAAGCGTCTCGTGTTGCTTGATTTGTTCTATTGTTTGTTCTTTGTTGGTGATATACAAGGAATTATGTGCCATCAATTGGAAGGAGATTTGTAGTAGCCACTTCTCGGTTTCCTGCAGAGCAGCATGGTAAGCATTGTATTCTTGCATTTCATCCTCAACAAGGCGCTTTTGTTCGTCTACGCGATTTCCTAAAGATTCCCAGCGTGTGAGTAACCACTTTGTTTGTTCTTGAGTAGCATTGTTCTTTGCCCAGCTGGATAATTCAGCAGATTCGGCTAGCAGATGATCCAGATCTGATCTCTTGTTCTTTACTTCTTCCTGCAAGTGCTTGTAACGCTCGAGTAATGTCTTCATTTCACCAAATTCACCTTTGGTATTTGGTAATGTCTTGATAGAGTTTTCTGTCTCAGTAAGCCATTTATCAAAACGATCATGTGCTTCGGCATGATCTTCCCAGCGGCTCAGAATGGACTTCACCTGAGCTTGTACAGTCGTAAGATCGATACTCAACTGTTCCCAACTGGATCGCAAGCTCGCCATGTCAGTACGAAGTTGTTCCTGTTGTTCCGGAAGTGCTGTGTTTATAGCTTTTCCAAAAGCTTCCTGAAGAGTAGACAAAAGATGCTGTCCTTCGGTAATCCGCGTAGCAACAACCTGAAACATCAATCATTGCGCAAGTAGAGAATTATTCTTATTTTTTATAATTATTGTCATTTAACTAATTATATTTTGTTCACTTACTCGAGTAGTTTCTAACTTATCCTTCGCCCAGTTCACGTCTCCAACTCCAATACAGTCTTGCACAGAGCCGTGTGCGGTATGAAGCCAATCTTCCATTTCTTTTTTAGCCTTGAGGAACTCCGTGTGATCCGACAGATTTTTCTCCACCTTTGACACCAACCCTTGCGCATCAGTTAATAATGCAGTGTAGGTAGATTGCAACTGTACTGTTTTGTCCCTGGCCCAACTGCATGCACTCATCTCAAGGAGAGCTTCGCATTTGTCGTTCAGATCTTCTAGAACAGGCTTCTGACGAACGGCTTCATCTACAAGACGCTTGCAACGTTCCAGATCTTCAGGAGTCTTGTTGTCCTTAGTGAGTTCATTGTTGATCTTCTTCTGGAATTGATCAATCCATCCCTTCATGCTGTCAAATGCACTGGTGAATTGTGACCATGTAGCAATGCAATTAGCAAGAGTACGTTTCGATTCTTGGCATTGATTCTGTACAGATTTCCAATCAGCCTGCAGTTGCTTCACATCCTGATTAATTGAATCCTGTCCTTCAGGTCCAGTGGTGGAAATAACATTGTCGCTTAATTCAATCGCTTTAGCTATTAACGATTCACCCTTTTGCATTGTGGACATTATTTGATTGACTTTATTTTCACGATCCAATACTGTTTCCTTCTCTCCATGCGTGTCGCTATATTGTTGTAACTCTACCTTGGTACGTCTCACCCATTCAGCAGCATCGTTATGCGCTTGCTGGAATTTCTCGTGTTCCTTTACCTGATCTTCCAAATTCTGTAAATATAAATAATTGATTTCTGATTAAATATAAAAATAGCTTTTATGATATTTGAAAGGGCGTAAGATACTTACGCTGATCCTTTCCACTACAAGCTTCTTAAGTTCTTCATACTTCTCTATGGTGGTTTCGTATGGACCTTTCGGGATGCTGGAGTCTTCAGATAAACGAGCCCTAAGGCGATCTATGGTCTCACCACGCCCATGAATATCTCTTTGAGCAGTTCTATATTTTTCTAAAAGAGCTCGTTTCTCACTTAGATCGTTTCGATGTCCCTCTTCCGGTTGAACCTTGTTTTCGATCTCTTCTAGCCAATCAGCTATCAAACGATGCATCTTGTTCAGTTCTTCCAGAGCACCAGCTCTGATTGATAATTTTTGCCTAGCTTCTTCCACGTCTGCCAATAGCTTATCGAACTCTGTCTTTAGATTTTCGGTGTCTTCTTGAATCTTTGCTGCTCCGTTTTGTTCAGTGTTCATGATCACTTTCTCTTTCAACTCCAGGGCATATCGAAGCTTGTTCTGCCCTTGTTCTAGTGTCTGTCGTATAGCTTTGCAAGTATGAAGCTTGTTATTTACTTCAGTCAACGTATTCGGAATTTCCTGGCATTCGCCAAGCTTATCTCTGGTCCTTTCTATCCAATCTTGACACTCTTGGTACAAGGTATTATGCTGCTGGTGTTCCTATGTTGAATATAATATTTGTATTTTATTGTTTGCGCAATCAGTTATTTAGATTCAAAATAAAAGTCTTATTACCTGATAGTGTAATTCTAAGCGTCTCATAATTTCTTTGGCCAGTGACAGCAAAGCATTGTATTTAGTTGTGAGCTGAGTAATTGCATTGGAAATTCTTGTATCCGCACAAGTTTCCAAAAGCATCTGAGCTTTCATGTTCAACCGATCAAGTTCTTTTTGCCAATCAAACAAGGTCTGTAAATGAATTTGGAACTGTTCAAGAACGTTTTTCTTCTCCTCTAGACTATCTTGCAGTTTGTTGAACGGCTGAACCAATTGTTCTGTTTGCGTGAGCCAATCGGTAGCTTCAGAGAATTGATCCTCATATTCAGTCCACTTGACAATGCCAATCTCCAGTAAGCTCTTTGTATTGTTTAGTGAATCTCTGAAAGAAATATGTACCCGATTATTAAGTAATTATTGTTAACAATTTCAAGTGATACACCAGTATGTTCTAATACTTACACATAATTGTCATATTCCTCCTGAAGAAGAGCAACCTCTTCCTCTATGATTTCCTTATCTTCAGCATCCGCCATCTGGCATGCAGCATTACCTTGTTCCAAAGCTTTTTCAAGTTTCTTCTGACCCTCGGGAAGTTCACTTTGTAAGACCTTGAGTTGAGTTATCTTGCTAGCAAGAGATTCCTTGTCACCAGTAGGCTCGGAGCACTTGCCAAGACTTTCTTTAGCCACACGAATCCATTGGATGAATTCATTTCCGCTATCGATGAAAGCCTGGTGCTGCTCCACAGTTTCTTTTTGCTTAGCGTACAGTTCCTGTGCTTGCTTGCTAAGCGTTTCATATTTTATTGAGATTTCTGTCGCTGGTGTTGCTTGTTGAAGGTCCTCTGCCTTAGTAGTCACTGATTGGATCATTGGTTCAAATGCTACAATATCCTGAACGATACTGTTCGTCTGACGAAGATTCGCTTTGCGTTCTCCAATTGCAAGAGAACTGAGACCGGCGAGACCTTTCCTTGCTTTAGACACTTTCTGTTCACAAACTTGTTGTAGCTTCGCCTCTCTGTCGTTAATCCATTGTTGAAGTTGGGAATACGAAGAACTGTAATCGGCCCATTGAAGAAGACTAGTTTCTAGATGAACCTTTGTCGTTGAGATCTTCTTCACCAAACGTTCCCAATCATTTTGGATTTCTTTTAATTGCACATTTATATCCTCGCGTCCGTCGGATCTTGTGTTTCTCATCACCTTCTCACCGCAGTTTACAGTAAGGTGCACGAGGTTCTGACCTTCTTCACGTTTCCTCAAAAGCTCCTGAATCTGATCGAGTCTTGACTGCAATTCTTCGCGGCTGCTTGTGGAGGCTGCTTCGGTTCCTTGGCGTATGATCTGTTTAGCATTTTCTATCCATGCATGAGCCTTACTAAGATTTGCTTCGTATTCCTTATGCTGAGCCAAATTTGTTTCAACTTTATTCAACACATCTTTGGCAAGATTTACTTGAACTTGATAACGCGAATTCAAATGACGAAGTTGATTATTGACGTAAGTGTCAAGATGAGATGAAAGAAGTCCAGAGGCAGTTTTGTTAAACTTGTCAATCTGTTCCTGACCCTTCAACAAATTGTTCAGAATCTCCTTTACTTCCAAGACCTGCTTCTCTTTCTCAGTAACGTTTGGCAGCAGAGCATTTTTCTGGGCCTTAACTAAAATATCAAACTGCTGCAACCAATCACTGAGTCTTTCGTATTCGTCCTTGTAATCTCGCCACTGTGAAACTGTAGCCTCTAGTTGATCCTTTTGTTGCTTAATATCTATAGGGAGTTACACAAAAAAATACTTGTTACATATTTTATCCTAAAACACAAAAACATGAGTATAAACATAAATTCCCTTACCTTTGAATAATCCTTCGAAACTCTCAGTAAGCGCACGAATTTCATTCTGAATGACATCCTGACCTTGAGGACTCGTACTTGCGCATACGACCTTTCCAGTATTCTGCAACTGTTCCACCAGAAGTTCACCCTGAGCTTTCTTATTCAGGAGACTCTCCAGCGGTGCCACAGCATTTTCAATTGCCAATTTATCACTCAATGATCGTTGTTTCATCGACGGTATCTTTTCACGTGCACGGCTAAGCCAACCAATAAGGTCATCATGAGCTTCCTTATAGAGACGATGATCTTTGTACTGATCTTCGCGTTCCGACAAGAGGGACTTGATTTTCTCAAATAGGCAATCAAATCTGTTGAGAATATCTTGAGCCTGAGAAGCAGCCAATCCTTGCTGACCACTGGCTATCATTTCAGCTACCTTGGCCTTTAAACTATCCACCTCGATGTTCTCACAGCGCACTTTCTCCTCAAGAGCTTTTATTCTTTCCAGCTGTGATCTCTTCTCAGACATCGTAGTCTGGAATTGTGAAATTTCATCCACAGACGTTTGCATATGTTCTACAGTTTTGTTTATCGACTGTATTTGCTCAAGAAGACCAGCCCACTTGTTAATAGAGTCATCCAAATTGGTTTTGGTCTCAAGCATCTTCGAAGCCAGTGCACTCCACTGTTCCTGAAGTCTAGCTAAGGCGTCATTGATAGCCTGGTGACCTGCCGGTGCAGTATTGGCCAGGACAGCTTGAGCCAGTTCAACAATGCCCTGAACTTTGGTGAAGCCATCTTCCTTATATAATAACAAATCTTGAATGATTTCCATCTTGCTCTCCAGATCCTTCTGCGATGACGCACTGAGGTCCGAACAATAAGCTAACTTGTTTCGAATATCTTCCAACCATCTCATGCATTCAGATAATTGGTTATCGAACTCCTGATGACTAGTGACATATTGATGCCAGCGATTGTTCAGATCCTTAACTTTACTCGAAATCTGCTGATACTTGATCCCAAGTTCAGATATGTGAGAAGTGCGTGAAGTTATGTTCTTATGCAGCTGTTGTGCCCTTTCAGTGACAGCATCTATCTCCAATTCCTTGGCACGTACTTCACCTTGAAGCGTACGAAGTTTTTCCAATTGCTCTTTCTTCTCAGGCAAAGTAGACTTTAAGTCGACTGCATGTAACTTAGTATCAGTCTCTCGGATCCAGGCAAGACACTGCTCCTTCAGAGATTCGAATTCGGTCCATTGTTGAAGTTTGTTTTCGAGCGCTTCAATCGTTGATTTTACTGCTGAGACAAGACCTTCCCATTCTTGCTGCGAGGAATCGATCTGCGAGCGGATGTTAACCTGGCCGGATTCTAGTGTACCAGGTATAACTTTCTCACCAAGTGCGCGGATCTGCTGCACACGGGGCTCGTCTTCCGGAAGACTTTGATATAGATTTTGTAACCGATCAAGATTCGTGTGAAGAGATACACGTTCAAGTTCCACATCGCCCCATAAACTAACAGCATTATGAGTCGCATCAAGCCACTCGTGAGTGTCCAGTACTGCTTTACTATACTGTTGATGATCACTGACTATACCCTCGTATCTTTCAACGAAGCGCACTGCACGTTTCAGTACTTCAGCATGCCTCTTCGTCAACTCCTCAAGAACGTGATCAATCTTTTCATTACGATCGGGAAGATTATCAGCTTTATCACGCAGATCGAACAGATCCTGCTGATGACTTTGAACATCATGTAAGAAAGTGCGATAAACTTGCAGTTGCGCCCGCTTCTCATCCAGGGTAGTCTTTAGTTCGATTTCTGAAGTTAGCTGTGACTTCGCTTCATCGAGCCACTTCTTGAATGCTTCACTGCACTCGTCGAATCCTGACCAGCGTGAAATCTTCGCCTGAATTTCACGTTCAGTCGAAGTGACGCCATCGTACAATGCTTCCAAGGCTTGTTGAAGATCCAGCAATTGCTGTCGAATTATTTCACGACCTTCAGTTCCGGTACTGGGATACAATCGTTCACCAGCTTCAACAGTACTGTTCACCAGGTGTGTTGCCGAGGATCGCTGAGCAATTAGTTCCTTCAGTGTATCAATGTGAGATACTAATTCTTGTCTGGTACCTGAAGTACCATCACGTGAAGATTGATACCGCGTTTGTGCTGATGCTAACCACTCTGAACACTGTTTGTACCGTTCAAGGTACACAGCATGGTCAGCCGTGGCTTGTTCGCACTTCTTAACCAATTCCTATTCAAAAACATAACATTTAAAAGTGACAGCTGACAACTTTATAAGATATTACTAAAAAAAAAAGTCTGCAACACCACTCACCTTTGCCGTGGTCTGAATTGATTGGAATCGAGACGTAACTTGCTGAACACTTGCTGAAAATCTTGTCTCTCCGCTAATCTGTATTAATTCTGAAGAATCGTCGCTCATCTTGTCAAACTCAGCTTCGTTCTGTCGCAGGTTTACAATTAGGCTCTGTGGGACAAATATGGTTTGTATGAGTAATTGAAAGATTATATGATGCAATCAGATGAAGCTGATCTGGATAGAGCCGTGAATCCCCTTTCAAACATTATATGCCTACGAGTAAATCAACATGCGAACGCCACCATGTGTCCGAACAAATGACATGAGAAATTTTGTGAACATCTCTCGTTCGAGTTATTCCGAGTACCATGACATGACAACATAGCTGATAGTAAGAATCGAATTCGAAACAAAACTAATATTGATCTCGTTGATTGAAACTTTTATGATTTATTGTTTTCTTTTTCTGTTTTCCCTCCACCAAGTGAGTATAAGCTCAGTTCGTACGTAACATACATACGTAAGCTTGCCAACTTATATGTTAGACTAATTATCATTGATGCGTTAGGAGAAGATGAAGAAAAGTGACAGTGAGAGAAAGAAAGTGAGAAAATTCTCCAGGCACATCTCAATGTCAGCACGTTCCTTCCTACAAGACGATACAAGATTAAAGCCTGAAAGCTCTACGACAAGCTGCTACAAAGTTGGCATGTAAAGTCACGTTTGTATTACGTAGATTGTGAAGTATATGAAGTTGCAGTACATAAAAATATCAATTATTTACGTGCCATCTTCGTAACGTGCAAAATGGAACGTATACCGGTTTGGCTCTGTTCGATTGATAGAAGCAACCAATAGCAATTTCAAATTTATGGATAGAAATGAAGTGTCAACTGCACAGGCTGTACCGGACACGCTTATTCTACTGCACAGAGGAATAACATGTCGAAGCCTTTGCCACCTTGAGCTGCCTCCGATGATAAAAAGCTTAAAGCTGAATGAATTATACGAGAAGGCAGTGTAATCTATGGTTGCCCAAAAGCAATGCATCGGGCCACCTTAAATTATTAGAGGAGTATTTGCAACGATCCAGGCTAATTCAATCAATATCCATATTCGTATCTCCCAAGCCTTTAGCTCTAGGGATCGAGTCAGAGAATGATTCTCTTACTTGCTCGAGGTGGTCACCAAGCGCCACCAGTTCCGTCACATCCGTGTTCCTGGATTCCGTTATCTTTTGTAGATCCTAGGAAATTTCATTACATACATATGTACAATTCTCACTAGCCTTAAAATCTGCTCCTTGTATATCCACGTAGCGTCTTCGATATTAGCAACAACAATTGTTTTAAATCAATAAATTAACTCGGTAAACTCTAGTTGTTCTTATAGAAACTAATTGCCATACTTACTGGATCTTCGGACCTGAGGAATACTAACGACAAGTATCTACAAGTATCACATTGTCGAGGACAAAATAATCGTTTGACTTATGCAAAGCTTACCGAAGATTGCTAATCTTCGGATTTTTAACTAATGATGAAGTTTACGTTAACGAAAACAGATCAAACACTTGTAGAGAGACTTATGAAATCATTGTGATTGTTTACCTGATATTTTTCTAGCTGTTCCTGTTTCTCTTCTATGGTATTTTTCAGACAGTAATTCTTCAACGATGCTTCTGCATCTCCGAGCCAGCCTAATAAACGTTCTAAAGAATTTTCATATTCGCTCCATTGTTGTATGCGCTCTTCGATGCAACGAACGACATCGCTGACGGCCGTTGCGAATTTTTTGTTCTCGAATCTGAAGAAGATTTTTTATATAGGCATTGTAAATTATTAATGTTAGATTTGATTTATTAATTGGACATACTTCAGATTAGTCAGATCTCTTTCCATTGATTCTTGTGACCTTGGTGGTAAGCTACTAGCACTTTGAGCAACATGTTCAGCAAGAACGTTCAACTTAAGTTCACCTTCACTCAGGCTATCCTGAATTTCAATGACTTTAGCCAGTCTAGCTTGCAAGGCAGCCTTGTTTCCAGTATAATCACTGTAGTTGGTCAACTTGACCCATTGTTGCTTCTGATAATCCTGATAAGCCTTCTGAAGATCGTGGAATTGTTGGAAGATTTCCAAAAGTGCCTCAAGGTTACTGATTCCCTTCTGTGAGGCATCGACGAGTCTTTCGTATCGCTGAGAAATTGACTTCGCCTTCTCTTGGATATCTGTTGGTGCTTGGGCGGCTTGCATCAGTGCATTAGCCTTCTCTGTGATGCCCTCGATGATGCGCTTATGCGCAACGATTTCTTGGTGAAGAGTCTGCAAAGGATCATTTAAATTAGATTGTACACAAATATTATCGGATAGGAATAATGTCCTGATACCAACCTTATTTTTGAGTAATTTAGATCTGATCTCTTGAAGCGAGGACCATACTGTAGACGAATCTTGTTTAATAGATCTTTCCATGGTATCGAGCCAAGCCAGGATCTGCTGTAAAGTCTCCTGATAACTGGACCACTGCAGAGATTGCGCATCTTGTTTCTTCTGTTGCTCCATTATGCCTTCGGCAAGACTGTCCCATCTTTCACGAGCATGCCTCAGTTCATGTCGAATTACTTCGCGACCTTGTGCTGAAGTATCAGGAAGAATTCTTTCACCCGCTGATGTTAATCCAGCTAGACGGTGCTCAGCCTGTTCCCTTTCTGCCAGAAGCATTTGTAAGCGTGACCCTTTGACTTCTAGATTACCGCCAATTTCTTCTTTCTTTAGTGCAGCTAAGTTTTGTTCTAACGGTGTTAGCCATGCGTCGATTGTATGGAGTTTCTCTTCGTAAGTGCGATGATCATCAACAATACTTTGACAACGATTGATGACTTCTTTGCTGAGGACATGCAGCAACTGATATCTATAAAATAAAGGAATGTGAAGTGAATTCATGATTCTAGATACTGTGATAACGTTTAGATTCATTGTCAATTTATTACTCCTTACCGATTGCTAATTTGAGATATTAAAGGTTTGATCCTCTCTACGCCGCTGGAATGAAGTAGACCATGTGACTTATCAACGAATTCGTCGATGTCACGTTCCTGCTTAACAATGACTTCACGTTTATCCTTGAAAGCTTTAAGCTGTGCTTCTTTATCCTTCAAGGTAGGTTGAAGTTGCTGATCTCTGAAAGCAGCTTCCATCGAACGGAACCATTTGGTGTGTGTTTCTAGCTGATCCTCGAATTCTTGCCACTTCTGAAGTGCACCTCTTTGTTTGCCTTCAACGGATTCTATTAAACATAAAGCGATAGCCTTCATTACTGCAATTTTGAATATACGGTGAAGACGTCTTACCAATTTCATTGAGATGTTGATGAAGATCTGATTCCAGGGCAGCAATGGCTTTTGTTATAACCTCCTGTCCTTTGGGCGCAGTGCTTTTCGCAACTGCAGTTCCAAGTTCATTCAACTTCGCAAGCTTTTCAACTCCCTGATTTTGTGCATCCCTTAAAGCTTCAAGAGTAGCAACCCTACGTGAAATTTCACTGCGTTCGCCAGCAATGTCATTACAATCCAGCAACTTTTCACGTTCTCCATTTAGCCAATCAGTGAAGTTCTTGCACTGCAGATTGAATTGATTGTGCTTATTTACACAATCCTCCAGATTTTCCAGAAGATCCTGTGACTTGGCAACAATGTTGTGAAAGAGTTGTTTTATGGACTGCAGATACACATTCAACGAAGTATCTTTGGTTTGATCAACAAGTTGTTGGGCTTTGTCGCAAACCGACTCAACGAGCGACTGATGAGACATAATTTCCTGGTGCATAATCTTATGATTTTGAAGTTGAGCTCTCTTCTCCTGGAGCGAAGATTTCAGCTCAGTGTGTTGGTGCATAGCTCGTTCAACATCACGTAACCAAGTAGTCAACTGTTCCTGAGAAAGCGAAAATTCTGCGAATTGCATAAGACACTGATCTAATTTTTGCGTAGCGTTTTGAAGATCTTCCGAGAAACCATCCCAAACAGTTCGTAAATTTCTCAATTGCTGACGTATAATTTCACGACCATCTGGAGATGTATGTGCGTACAACTTCTCACCAAGATCAATAACAGATTCGAAACGTGCATTTTCTTTGGTGCGAGTGTCACCTAGATCACGGATGCTCTTTTGTCTGCTTTGAAGTACCGTAAGATCACCTACAATCTCACTGTGCTTCGTAAGGTCATCTTGAACATTGGTAATCCACTTCAGGAACTGATTGTACTTCTCATTGAAGACACCGTGCTCTCGTACGAACTGCTCGTACCTAGCCACAGCTTCCTTAGCTTGATTTCTAATTGCTTGATATTTGGTAGCCAAGCGTGATACTTGAGTAGCTAATTCAGATTCCCCTTCGATAGTCTGACTCTTTTCTACGGCTACGTTAAACTCCGCACCCTTAGCAGCAATCTCTTCTTCAAGGGTCTTCAGTTTCTGTAGATGTGCGCTCTTTGTCTCTTCGGTACTCTTTAGACTTTGATCCTTCACCTGGGACTCCATTTGCTTTATCCAGGCCTCTAAACGCTCAACGACCTTCTCAAATTCTGCCCATTGATCGAACAATTGATTCAGTCTATCTCGTGTACCAAGGCACCGTTTCAAAAAGTCGTCCCAGATCCTCTTCTGCTCCTCATAACCCTTAAGCAATGCAGGATGCCCGGTAATGGACGTTTGCTCCAAAATGATATTAAGTTGCTGATTACAGTCCTGAAGGACACGATCACCCTCTGCTTTTTGTTGAAGTATATTCTCAATGAGAGCAATCTTAGCCTTAGCCGTATCACGCTCTATCGTTAGATCTTCTATTATCGGAGCAGCTTCATTAACTATTGTATTAATCCAATCTCTGGTCTTCTCGAATGTTTGTAAGTAAGCTTCGTGGTTAGCTACGTGCTTCTCAGCAATATTAATCCTGTCTTCAACATCGCCAGATAGCTTATCATAAGCCTCAATCACGGTACCAAGCATTTCTGTAGCTTCATCATCGCTCATGGTTCCCAATCTGTCCTGAAGTTGCTGTAAAATATTTCTATGCACGTTCACATCCTGAGCAATTGTACGATACGAGTGAAGAGCCAGCTTTTTCTCTTGAAGAGTAGCCAAGAGGTCCTGTTTATCGCCCAGTTTAGCCTGAGCATCAATCACCCACTGTTTCACCTGACAATACTTGTCTTCAAATGATGATCTGTGCATCATATCACTCTCAATACGTTTATAGATAACATTTGCACGATCTGCAAGTGCATCAACTTGATTGCGAAGATTTCTCAGCTCCGCTCTGATGACCTCACGATTGTCAGGTGTGATCCTGGCATAAAGAGCTTCACCAGCTTCAGCTGTGCGATTTAGGATAGACTGGCCCTTCTCTCGTTCTTCGGCAAAAGTCTTTAGTTCCTTGAGTCTAGATTGGTAGAAGGTGATAGGTTTTGGTCCAGTAATTTCACGGAAAACATTCAGCTTCTTCTCAGCATTCTGGATCCATGCTTCAAGTTCCTTTACGTTAGATTTATACTGATCTCTACTCTTACTCAATTCCTCCAGTCTGTCCAGATGAGAGGCAAGGAACTTCAAGACTGCTTGATAACGTGTATTAAGATGACCAATGTACTGACCCACTCGAGATTCGGGACTGACTTTTATTATATCTTCTCCTAAGGCACTCAAGTCATCCAGCTCTCTTCGGTAGTCCGATACAGCCTTCTGGAGCTGGCCAATTTCATTGATCTTGTTCTCGATATCAGGAAGCGTCAATAAAGCTGAACTTTCGATCCTGATCTTATTTTCAGTTTCCTTTAACCAAGAGACCACGTTCTCAGACATGAGTTCATATTTCTGCCACAAAGCAATGTTGTGTTCCAGGACAGACTTGATCTTAGCGTAACTGGTCTTCAAGGAATCTAAATCAGCTGCCACTTTATCACGGTCAGCTCTCAGTCCCTCCATAGTTTCACTACTCTCAACAGTCTGTAACAACTTGAGGGAATTGTCAGTATCAGCTTTTCTAGCTTCACAATCAGCAATTCCTGTTTCCACGTCAACCAGTGAAGCCATCTTCACTTCAAGATTATATCTATCGCTACTCTGCTCCGGCTCACACCAAGCTGCCTTTTCTTTATGAGTAGCTACCATACGTTGCAAGGCACCAAACTTCTCATGATACAATTTTGTCAGGAATGCTACTAAAGTAGCGCTAACCTTATCGGCATGACTGGCAACTCCATCTCTTCGCAACTGCAGAGCTTGAAGTTCTTTCGGTAGACTGGATTTTGTAATTGCTGGATACTCAGAGGACATGTTAGTGATTTTTTCTTCAATATCAGATAACTTATAGTTGCATTTTTCGAGTTCATTCTTGAGCTCTTGGCACTTATTGATCCTGCCTAGGATCTTGGTATTTTCACCAGTAAGATCATCGCATTTGATGATATCTTCACGAATCTTCGAGATTAAATCACTGAATTTTTTTAATTCTTGACGAATACCTTTTTCCTTTTCGTTGAAGCTGGATGTTAAGGATTCTAATTTATCAGCCGACGCTTTGACTACCTTGAACTGATCATCGAGCAATCTATTCAAGGAATTCAATGTAGGTATCTCAGCGTTATTGTTCAGTTTGATCAATTGTTCTGTCTTCGTAGAAATACCCTGACGTAGTAATTGGTGCGCTGGTAACTCCTCACGATACCTGGCAAGTTTAGTCTGACCATTTTCAGCATCAGGAAGATGTTCACAGGCAGTAGTAAGAGCATCGTTTGTATCACTCAGCCATCTGGTGAGCTCATATTTAGCTTCGTCGATCTGTTTCCAAATGATCACTTGAGTCTCGTAAGTCTGGCTTCTCTCGACGATATTCGAATAGGCATCTTGGTATTCTTTACGGACATCAGCAAGATCAGACTCAATCAGTTCCGACTTGAAATTTGGCATCAGAGAAGCTTCTTTAATCAATTGCTGAGCCTTGGCATCCATTTTCTCAAGGAATTGCTTTCCTTTCTTAAGAATATCTGCGGCTTTTTTGTGTTTATCCAGAGCAATGTTCGCCTGGGTAATGTCATTTGGCACTTCTTTAACGGATTGGCACAGAGCTTTTGATTCTTTGACAAACTTCTTTAACTTCTCTTTGGCTTCAAAGAATTGCTTCCAGTCAGCATTCATTTCGGAGTACTTATTCTGCTGCTCTCTAAGAAGCTCATTCACTTTCTCCCAATTGGCATCTGCTGAAGAGAGGACTACTTGGATATTAGTTACTGCTCGTTGATCCTCCTTCATCAAGGTCGCGCCTTCTCGATGAAGAGTATCCTTGTCGGGTTCGCGATGTTGGTGCTCTTCAATAAGTTCACTGATCTTCTCAACAGCTGGTGCCAATTTTTCACAACTGTCCACACTGTAAGTGATTTCTTGAAGAGTGGTTTGGGTATGAACAATCTCTTCGGTAAGCTTAGTCTGAAGTTTCTTGAAGTTATCCCATCGTGCACCAAGATTCTCTAGCTTATCCCGCTTTGCAGTGAGTTCCGTTTGAAGTGTGACTGCTTTGGCTTCTAGATCATTCACTAAAGCGGAAGCTGTCAAGGGCTTCTCCTGTTTATCGCGCACTCGTACACCCATGGAGCTGTCGATGATCGATATCTGTTCATTCCAGGAACTGATCTTTGTGTGAACACTTTGAAGCTCCGACGAAAGTCTCTCAAGGTCTGGTATAGTTGGTTTATGAGCTTCAACTTGGTATTTACTATGATTCAACTGAGCACTGGTCTCGTTATGCCAGCTGAGCAACTCCGCCCACTTCTCTAGACCCTTCTTCTTTTGACAAAGGTCATCTTCCAGAGCTTTATACTTCTTAGCCAAGGAAGTGTAAATCTCGTCTAACGCTTTAGCTTCTTCAGGAGACCCTTGAGCAGATAGATGTTTCACCTCCTCGTAAATACTAGCGAAGCACGGCTGTTTTTCTGAGTGTTCTTGAAGATATGCATGAACTGATTGAAGATTCGTGTCTACATTGTCGACATTCACTTCGCTAATTTCAGCAATATTAGTTCTCAGTCTGCTCATCCAGTTCTCAAAATCAGTGATCTTCATTTGAAACTCTTGTCGAGCTAGCAGAGCATCAGACACACGATTTATCTGGTGTCTCACGATATCAGCTAGTTTGTTTACTCGTGTTTTCAGGTCAGACACACGACCCTTCAAATTAGTAGCACCTTCTAAAGCTAGACCATGACTAATATGATCTGACACCTGGGTCAGAGAGATCAATTGAGCTTGACGATCAGAAATGGCTTTATTGAATTCCTTTAATCGAGCCAATTCATTCTCAAGCTTTCCAGTGTCAGGAGTCTGCACAGTTGGCTCAACCAATGCAGTTTTCTCGCTGTCTTGCAGCCACACGTTAAATTCTTTGGCTTCTGTCTCAAAGGTTTTCCAGGAGGAGACAAGCTTATCCAGTTTTGTCGTGGTCTGAATTGCTACATCATGAACAGCGTTCCATCTAGTGTGAACAGCATCCACTTCATCTGGCGCTGCAGTTCTTCCAGCAATCTGCTGACTTATCACTGATAATTCCTGAACCCTTGGCAGATGCTCCTCGCATTGTTTCTCGAAGGCCTTGGCAGTTTCTAACATCTTTGTCGCTTGGTCCAAAGTAGTGGGTTTGGATCCGATTGATGCTGCCTTTGATTCCGCTTGTTCGATCCAGGGTTTCAGCTGCTGAATACCCACTTCATATTCCTTCCAAGTAGTCAGATTTTTGGTGGCAATCTCACGTTGAGTAACTATACTGGCGTTTAGTGATTGTACAGCATTTTGAAGATCCTTGATCTCAGAACGAAGGGCTTTGGCCTCAACGTTTTCACTATCATCTAGAATAAATATAATAATGTTGAATTTCATTAACAATACAAAAATAAAACGTACCGCAAATGAATCATAATTAGAGGAATCTTACCTGTTATAAGCTTTCGTGATTCTTCCTCAAGCACCTTTAGGATAGTGATCTTCTCGTGGATCTGTTTCTGCAACATCTCCGTTTTGCGTACTCTCTCCTCGGGGGAAGTCGAGGTCTCTTGAATATTAGCAATCAATTGTGGTGCACTTTGTTGGGTCCAGGTCTGTAGCTCGCCAAGTCTAGCCTGGAACTTGGTCCATCTAGCATTGAATTGCTGAAGATAGACAACTCTCTCTTGAACAGTTTCCAATGTGACATGAAGTTTCTTCTCAATATCAGTCACTTCTTTTTCCAACAAAGGTCTCTTTTGTGGCACAGTAGCTTCACTAAGATTGGCGTGAATATCTCGTAGTTTTCTCAACATTTCTTCAGCAGCTTTTCTCAAGGATATACTGAGCTCTTGCTTGCTTTGCAGATCAGCGGATACCTGAGCAGAATCGTGATAGCCCGTACCAATATTTTTTAACTCCTTGTCGGCTTGCTCGATCAACTTCAGAATCTCATCCTTTTGCTGTTGGTAACTGTTCCACAATTTTTGAGATCCCCTCAGAACCTTCAAGGCCTCGATGCTCTGGCCGTACGTGTCATTCCAGTTGATTTCAAGATGCTGAACTTCTGTGGAGACGAATGTCGGAGCGTGCTGATCCTTCAATAGATCTTTACCACGTTGAAGCATGCTAACAATGTTGGCTCGCTGTTGTTCTAGCTGAGACAGGCGGGTCTCTTGATGGGTAAGAGCAGTTGTCAGAGTTTCTGGACTCTCAGAAGCTTCTTGAATAGATGTCTGATCGCGAACTTTTTTCAATAGAGTACAGACTTCGCGCACTTCCTTTCTGTAAGTGTAGCTCTTCGAATAGATGTCAGTCTTCGTCATGGTAATCTCTATAGTCGGGATAAGATTTTTGTAACGCGTTATTAATTGCTCAAGCTGATTCTGTTCTGTGACGGCGGCGTGATCTGTACGATTTGATGTGAGGCTGTCCAGAGTCTGTACCAGCCATTTCATCTCCTCACGTTTGCTGTCAGCTTCGCGACAAATTTTCTATTTGGGGAACAGAAAAAAAGGAGAATTTTATAACCGTAAGTACTTCATATCTTATTTTTTCATTAAACGTAACGTAGACGACTTGAAATCATTTCTGTAAAACTCAAAAATACGGCACATTCACATAATATTTACCGTTAACGTCTGAAGCTATCCAAAGCAGCAGAATATAAATTATTATCGATGAAGAATGAAGGGCGTATATCAGTGTTATATTTAGATAGCACAAAATTTCGACTTACCTGGAATATGCTTCTTTCCTGTTCGAATTCTTCCAGGGTATTAACTTCCTGTAAAATGGTTCTGAGGGTATTATCAACGTGATCCATCCATCGCACCATTTCTGCGAACCTGAAAATACACCATAATTTTTTGTATCGTTTAATTTTATGCTAACGTGCTATACAAATTTTGAAGAAGATAGACTTACTTTTCCCTGTAGGCAGCCCACTGTTCAGGCACTTGACGCAGTTGTTCCCGCAGTTGTTCAATACGTTGGGCTGAATCTTCCCACTGATTTTCAGCCTTTTGAATAGCTTCATTCAGGCTACTGTCGCTTGGTTTCAATTGAGTATAAGCAGTGCTGATCTTCTTTAAGGTCTGCAGACAACGTTCGACCTCGAGTACGATTCCACGGTTAACAAAGAAATCCTTATTGCGCTGCAATATACTGCCGACCTCGTCATTCTTAATCAGCGCTTGTTGTTCAGAATTGATCTCGATTTCAATCTCTTTAAGATACTGTAAAAAGGTAGCTTCGTCGAGCCGAAACTCGAGTCTCATTAAATGAAGTGGAGCAAAAGTAAGAACTTCTTTCCAACGCTTTTGCAGGAAGTCAACAGCTTCGAAAATTGGTGCTTCTTGTTCAATAGCATTTCTTAGATCCTGACCAGTGTTGACCAAGTCCTGAATCCACTTTTCGTTAACCTTGCCAAAGAAATTCTTGTGATACTCGACTGATTGTCTATTGTCAATGTGCTTATCGTTTATCAAGGTCTCAGCTGCAGAGAGCCATTCGGATATCTGTCTCTCGCATTCACGGAACTTGGTCCAACAACGAACAGCTTCCTGAAGACGTTGTTCCGCTAGCTGGGCTGATTGTGATACCTGGGCGAAACGTTCGTTTAATTCACGAAGTGCAGCACCACCTTCGGCTGTGTCTACGTTAGCATGGCTGTCAACGGACTTCACAATGCTGGAGAAGACCTTGTTCTTTGATTCCAGCATGGATTTGTAATAGAGTGTCCTAGAGAAAAAGGCTTTGTGGCGATCAAGTTGAGCCAGGGCTGAGTCTCGTCCTCCGGAAAGATTGATACCGGCAAGTAGGCGTTCAGCGTCATCTAGCCAATTGGATATTTCCTTCTGTCCAGCTTCCAACGATTCTTGCTGGACCAATAGCTGGTGATATAAATGCAGCTGCATAGGTATCAATGCACGAACTCTAACGAGAGCCTCTTTCTCTTTCTTCAGAGTATTCATCATTTTATCAACTTCATCTCGTGATAGATCCTGTATAAGAGTCTGGAACTTCTTGCTGATATTCTTGAAGAGGTCTTCAATACCTTCCACTTCGTTATGAAGAACCTTCAACCGTTCCCCATAAGCCTTGATCTGTTCCGTGGATGAGAGTTGTGTAGTGGAGAGAATTGATTCAGCATTTCTTAACCAACTTTGAAGTGTCTCTACACCAGCTCTGTAGTCCTTTCTGTTGCGTAACAAGTCACCAGCGTGCATATACTGTTTAGCTTCCGGGAAGAGCTTCTCCCATCTTGCGCTCAAGCTGGTATAACGATTCTTCAATTGAAGAGCGACGTGATCATCTGATGTCGCTATCAGAAAGCTGACTGTATCTGACAGCTGTTGATGCTTGTCTTTCCAAACGCTGATATCTTGGAAGAATTCCATCTTTTCCTCTTCCGAAAGTTCCAGGGCGGGTTCAGCACGCTGAAGCCAAGATTCGAATTCATCTGAAACAGTTGTCCAGCGTCTCCAGTAGGCTACCACTTCCTCAAGCATGCTCTGAACGCAACGAAGATCCATCGAGACGTTCTTCCATTTTTCTCCAGTCTGGCGCATAAATCGATCGATGTTAATGTTTTCCTCACGATCTGAAAAGTCAATCAAAAATAAATTGATTAAAAATTGTTTATTTCTTATATTTTATATTTAACTTATGTTTTACTCACCGACTTCACCCTCGCGCTTGTACTCGTCAACTACTTGTTGCATGTCCATATAAGCTTTTTGGAATTCCTGAAAGATCCGGTTTCTTGATACGAAATTTCTGTACTGTTCCAGCATCTGATGGACCTTCTCCTCGGTGCCATATTTGACACTCCACCCCTTCAGTTTGGTCTCGACGAGGAAAAGGAACGCGATCAGGCAACACTTGTGTTCCAGGAACTTCAAACGGATTCTACGCTTAGCTGCGCGTGATGGTAAGCTTTCCAGTCTTGATGTCATGTTCTGTAATTGTTCCGGGGGTATTTTTTGTGCCAGGGATGAATTCTTTGCACGCTGTAAGAGCTCTGTCATGGCGGGAAGATCCAGGAAGAACTTCTTATGATCTTCAAGCTTGTTAGAGATTATACTCGCTGTTTCCTCTGTCATCTCTTCCGGTATATTGTTATCTGACATCAGCAAAGATTCGGCTTGGGCCAACCACCTGCCCACTTCGCCAAATTCTCCCGGTAAAATAGAATCCAAAGACCACAGCCAACGCAACATCTGTAACCATTATTCGTATATTAACCATGTAAAAAATATGAGAACGATACGAAAGAAACTAGTACTCAATTTTGAAAATATACAAAAAAATTTGGGCTTACGAGAGACTCCATTTTTTTCCACAAAGTCTCTATTTGCTTCCAAGAATCACGAGTGATACTGATCATGCTTGGAGTGTCCACCAGACCTTGCAATTTGTTGTATATCACTCCCTTATCGTAGGTTTCAGTTTTAAACAACATATATTCCTGAAAAACATTAACATAATTATGAAACACGAACTGGTATATACATTATAATTCAATTTACATAAAACATACTGGATAACTTGACGGGAAGGCGTTCGTTCTGTTGAGCTGATCCAAGTGTCTGACTCTGTCATTGAGCCATTCAAGAAGAGTGTCATACTCTCGTTGAACAGCAGCAAAAGTATCAGGACCAGCAGATCTAGGTTCAGGATATTTATGAAGAAACTGAGCAACGTAAGTCATTATAGATTTCTCGTCAGGCTGTGGCACGTCAACATCTTCAGGATCAAGTAGACGAGCAATGCCTAATTCAGTTTCAGCGACCTGGAACGCGGTCTCAAGGCGAGCCTTATTAGAAGCTTCACGCATAGCAGCAATGTTCACCAGATTGGCTTTGATGGCATCGATGATGGCGAGGAAGGCATTGCCATCCCTCCAGCTTTCGCCGAAATCGCGCACATGGATTCCAGCATCCCTGCCAGAAACAAGTCCATGAAGTCATCTCAATCGATTACCACAAGTAAAAGTTAAGAAATACAAACTTTGGCAGGGCATTGGTCACCCATTGGAGTAAAGTTTTGCGAGCTCCCTGCTTCCATTTCTCGCTACTCTGCCGTCTACGTTCACTGGCAGCTGAACCCTGAGTACCAAGACTTTCAAGGCTACTTTGACTGCCCCAGGTCTGTCCCAGGTACTCAAGGGCTCTGGTGTTCTCCTCGATCTAGAAAACAAGTATCCACGTGATCAGTGGCTGAAGTTTCAACCCTGAAGTGCCGCTAGCGTGCGTTCTAACGTGATGCGCTTAGGCATGCAGTGCACGGACCGGATTGTGGGTCCGTTCGTAACCGTAATTCGTCGATCGAGCTACTCACCCTTCTTCGATCCTTCGATCGTAGCTTGTTTATTAGAATACATACGGTTAGCAGAGTGGAAATATAAACGATTCTAATGTGAGGATTAATTTGCGAATAATTTCCCAACAGCACTTTTAATCATGCATCGACAATACGAGCTAAGCTCGTAACCTGATTAAGATTATTAAATTGTATTAAATTATTGGATTGAATGTAAAAAAATATATATAAACGCTACAGTAGTTATTTCTTTGACAAATAAATTACTGGTGTAAATAGAATGGTATTGGACTCCTGGGACCAATACCTTTATCGACATAGCTAATTAATATTGTGAAGGACAAGTTGATTAATTAACGATTCACCTGATCAATACCTTCGGCGAGACTAATCAGTCTACTTACAATTGACATTAAATACGATTTACAAATTAACCCACGTTCAGTTAATTAATAGTTATTGTGCTGCTGCGAATAGGTTACATATTATGTGTCGAGCGCTATACGTAAGCAGCTATCGCGTACTAAATATAATGTGCTCAGCATAGATACCTCATATGTCACTAGTAATGGATGATTTATTTGTTACCTGGAAGTATAGAATGATGGTCCATATAAGTCCCAATACTACTGGCGGTCGTCCATCCACTAAATCGGACGAGTTTATGTTTACTAATTTGATCTGTAATATAAAAAAAAATTATTTTTTAATTATACCCACCAATCCTTTTGACAAATTAAAATTTCCTAAGCTAACTTACTTTTTTGCTCTGTAAAAATTGTAGTGCGGTATTGGCATTGCTGAGGAAGTGTGGTCTCTTCAAGTTACGGCCTCTCTCCACCGGCTGTAATTTTGTACAAGTGATCAAAAACATACAAACTACAAGCATCGTAATAACATATATCAGCATATAACGACAAGTTAAATAGACACGAAGGTAATTGAATTTCATGGAGTACAGCAGCTTTTCCATGGATCTACGTACTGTCACAGTATGTTAAATGCGATTATCAACACGTAATTAAACGTTACCAGTTTCTCGCCTGACAGCACTTCCAGGAGTGCAAGAAGACGCGTGCCATCCTTCAAATCTTCAATCAGATCTTCAATTCGAAGAGGTGGAACTCTCTGAAGATAAAAAATACAAAAACTAATGTAATTTTAATCAAATAATTAATCCCCTAATAATTGTTCATAGAGATTGCTGCTGCGTGAGCGCGTCTATCTTCCTGGCTAATTATCTCAGCAATTAATGAACACGAACTGTCATGCCGTTCAAAATGATTTAAGGTTGCTAAGTTAGACGAACGGAGTTTCGAAAGGTCCGGAAACTAGAAAATCATGAACCAGGTACGGACTATAACCAACTAGTTGCAAGTAATTTGCTGTTCTGGTATTACAAGACATCCCATCGTATCGTAACCTATCGTAACTCATATTGCAGCGTTACGTGCTAATATGCAAAACTTGGCAACCAGTCAGTGCCAGAGTGGTAAGCCTGGCAAAAACTTGCGGCAAAAATTATTTCCGGATAATTAAACGAGCTTGGCAGTGTAATTATGATTGCAGATGAAATCTGACGTTAAGTATATTATTGACTTTTTTATCCTTATATTTCTATCTTTTTAATTAACCATCGTTAATCGCATCGATAATTGCTAAAAGTCTGACGAAGATTGTCAGACCCATTTGAATTACGATAACGAATGCAGAGTGAGCAATTTTGGATAATAACTATTAGCCAATAGACGAAAATAGATACTCTCAGTTATCACTTTATCATATAATTAGAAGTTGACATCAGTGAACTCTGAGAGATGAAAAACAGTTCGTTCCTTGATAAACTACATTAGTTTCCTGCTAATCCACAATCTTATTAATCGTTCAAAAATATCTTCTGTCTTCATTTAACTTCATCTTCTATATTCACCTTCAACAGATAAGAATTGATCCAATTCACAAAAGTCTTTTTCTGCACGCGCTCCTGTTCATCTGAAACAGAAAATACATTGGTATTAAGATTATTTATGAAATTCAAACTCCTTGATAATCGAGTATAAATGACTTCGTTAGAATTCCATTGAAATAGTCATGACGCGAGTAATTAATTGTATACGCCGAGTCAACTATTTTATTTATAAACATGTCATCAGACCCTGCTCGCTGCTTGGTTAAACAGAGTTTACATATTTCTCACGAATCCTACACACTCTAGAAATCACTTCGGATTCCGCAACGGAAAGTAGAAAAAACAAATCCTTTATTTTTTACATCCACAAATAGCAACTCGATGACATCAAGATCCTGTCTGCATAATTGTGATCCTTCGATCACTAATGAACATGTATATCAATTTTATGTAGAATTCCTATAGCCAACAATCACGTGTCATTGATCGGAATGCATCGACAGCTTTGACCATGAAAGTCACTAATGACTCTTTCAACAATTCGATAGTGCCAATAAAACTACGATCACGAATCACGATAGCACGAAAGAGAGAGGTTAGATAAGTTTGTATAAATAACAATCATAATGATTAAATGCAAAAAATGAATGGTCACAAAGTAGTACCGAAGAATAAAAATTAGTTTCCACATATTCACCTAATTAATAGCAAATGCAAAATAGGGTGAAGGAGAGACGAATCTGTCGTGTATGAAAACATCATCAACGATCCCAAAATAAAAATTCGTTTGATGCCAGGCGCCAGGAGAAATTGATGAGGATAATATTTATACAGCGTCCATCTTCTGTCAGAGTGTCGCGCACAGAACGCAATTACGAACCCTGCTCTGTTTTAATGGCCGCCTTAATTTACGCTAACCGGGTGACTTCGTTTGATTAAGCATGCATATCGGTGAGTGCATTACGCGTTGGATGCGATACATAACCTATTCGATCGTAAAAGAGGCCACGGTCGTTGTCATTAATTGAGCTTTTTCTCTGGACGGTAATATTGACAATTTACTTGCATTAATAAATTCATCTAATCCTACGTTGAGAATTGACGTATTTCGTACGCACCTTAATCAAACTTGACACTGAGAAATAAGAACGTTCGGGTACACTTTCTAGGTTAGCAACACGACGGGCCTTGGGCCAGTCTACTGCATATTTATAAAACATTGACGGGGAAAACTTCTGCGACGGTTAATAAAATACGTTTGTAATGTTTGCGTGCACAATGCGGTCAGTAATAAAATTAAGCTCGGTCTGTCATTCCCGAATTTCCAGGTAGCGGGGTACGTAAGTGTAAACGTAAGTAAACAGTAATAAGAAAATAGATATAGTCTTATACAGCATAACGTGCACGTGCATGTTATCTCGTTCCTCGAATCTTCAAAGCCTTGAAAATGAAATACAGGATTAAAAGATGGCCGCTCGGCTCTATAATAAAATACTTTTACGGCCGTTTTACAACCAGTGAAGACTGGTCACACGTAAGGATAACTTTGAGATTCTAGACGACCTCGTACACGCTGATTTTGTCACGGTGATCAAATAAGTATCTAGCGTGTACCATTTTGATTCTCCTAACCTGATCTAACTTAATTCGCACATATACGCCATAAATCGTAACGGTTACACGAGATCAAAGAGTCTCGTCTTTTGACATTTTTGTATGAATACGTTTACATATATATTCGTTATTATGCTATAATCGGATGAAAATAATACTCCCAATCAGTGGATTAAAAGTATTTGTGTCTTGTCATTACATTCGACTGGAATCAATCAGTATGAAACTTTAGTTTGTTTAACCTACAAAGTCTCAACTCCTGACTAACGATCAGACCTAATCGAATATAATTGTCATCCTCCTCGCAATCATGAAGCGCACTCGTTACACAGTTGCACTTTTTCCACGAAGTATACCAAGCGCGTTGCAATTATTTTCGTTTCTACAGCTCTCCAATTTCACTGAAATCCTTTAGCTTGCGTGACGTCCACAAGAGCCATGCTAAACCCCTGGAAATCGTATTTTTAACATGACTCCTGGTGCGCTTCCCTTTTCACGTCCGATCCACTTCGGACACGCTATATTTTAATCCGGTCTTAACATCGCATGCGGAATGACGAATCGAAGATGCACCGTATCACATTTTCATAAATTTTCTTTGTCCTCCATCTACTCCATATTAAAACAGCTGTATCATTGTTATGCGTTATTCTTAAAATTCGCATAATCATCACTACATAATCTAGCTCTGTCAAAATGGTTACCCTTTGTTGTCTTTTTATTGTTACCAGCCGTACGGCTTGCCGATAGAGGCCAAACACCGTAATAGCGTAGATAATGAAATCAAAAGGTTCGATGAAACCGGAATCCGGAAGAAACGTCGTTATTTTAATGTACCGATCGATCCTTCGATATTTCCTGCAGGTGACAGACACCTGCAGGGATTGCGATCGCGTGCGTTTCTTCTTCCCGTACCTCAGGCATTTCAACCTCGTGTAATGCCCGGTTGCCGAAGTGGCCTGGCACTGCCATGGCACCGTCGGTAGCTCTTTCAAAATATTATCTATACATCCCAATCGTGAACTATCGTCAACGAACAGAACGGGCCATTGCATAATGTTAATTTAAGCTCTAGTAGCGACTCTCGTGATTCAAGTTTCGTGACTTTCGACTAACGAAAATAAAATAAATAGATATACACAGTATTTCCTCGAGATACTTACAGTGTCTCCTCGAAGAAATCTACATAAATAAGGATAGAAAGTCTCTCGAGTCACAATGGTAACTATATATAATTCTACATAAGACAACACTGCGTGGGACTGACGATAAGTCAAAAAAGAGAAAAATTTAATCCTACGTACCCCCTAACAACGTATGGTTAAGGATCGACAATTTTTTCTAAATCAAGACAAACTATCCAAATCAAAAGATCATGAAGTATATACCATAACCATGTGCGACTCAAACATCCCTTTCAGTACGACAATAAATATTTCCGCATACACGCGAAGAAGTCGCGTCGAAAATAAACTCATTGTGTTAAAATCGAACTGACCTCCTCGGGGGGTCACAGATATGACCCACCAAAACGCACGAAAAATTCATTGTGAGCGAACGAGTAAATTTTAAAACGCTACCAACATTAAGACACTGTAAGGTCAGGTGATTAATACGGATACAGAATTTTCGCGGCTGTATAATTTCGCCGAATAGGCGTGGTTCTGTAATGCATAATCGATATCGATATTAAGGCTCGACCCTTGTCGATTACATTTATCATATAACACGACGTGGATTAACGATCACCGATAAAGGATATCACAAGTGGATTAACGTTTCGCTGAATGATCAAATAGTCTGTGGAATAAATTGTTTTCGTGCGACATCGTAAATGAGTAAGAGAGAGACGGAGAGAGGGAGTAAGACAGAGGCGAGAGAAAGAGAGCGTTCTAGCGCACGTAATAACGTGGCACTTGCCGGCATCGCAAGTACCCATTAAAGCAGCCGCTGCGCATTTTCAGTATGGTCGCAGCGGTGCATACCTAACCTCCATTCCAAAGATAAAAGCATCCAGATTAGATGACGCGCGATCATCTCGACAGTGATATTCCATATGAAATTAATTTTTGTTATCTGTAAAATTTTTTGATATCTGTGTATCTGCGAGTCACGCTTATATGTATACAATTATTAAGGGCGTGGGGTATAAAGCGATCTTATTTCATCTTGGAGTAAATGAATAATGGAGACTAGACGCCATATTGCATCCTGTCGCGCCTCCTATTAAACTTATGGCTGGGGCAAGGTTAACGCATCAACTTTTCAGGACCTGCCAAGCGTTGACCCTGGATTATAATGGTTGAGTGGGTGAATCAGTGGGTGTATTCGCTGGTGAGTCTAGACGAGCCGCCATGTTTGTAGGAAGTGTCAAAAGTCTGTTCCACGGGAAAGATGATTGAACGAGTGAAATTTAGATTTTAAGTATGACAATGTCGAATCACCACGTTCATATTGTGGGGACTTGTCTAATAATAGCCTTTACCGAGTGATATACTGAATGGCCAAGATGTCGTGACGTTAAAATTACGAAAGGAAAGTATGAAAACTTTAAATGACTGCTTGCGCATTAAAAGCATAAAGACGGTCGCGTGTGTTTTGTATCCATTAAACGGGCCAAAGTACAGTCCCTATGCAGCGATTAACGTCAAAGTGTTAACAACTATGTTATTTTCCCCTGTGAGGGATGTAAACTTAATTGAAAATTTTTGCATGTAACACAATAGCGAGTATCGACTTTATACATGGCAACATATAAATATTAAGATCGTGTGAATATATTTTGATAGATATTAAACGCATGGCCGATATCCACTGATATAGAAGCAACCGAGCAATTTCTAATCCATCGAGTGTCAACCTTCCTGACTGATAAAACATACCCGGTGTACGATAATACCAAATACTATCCATAGCACGTGTTACCTATTTCATAATTCTTTTTCTACTGCTCATTACGTAGGACGGACAAGGCCGATTGGTATCTCATCTATTAACTTGATATTTTTAGAGTTGCGAACTTCTACCCGACCGGAAGTCAACGAGTGAGAAAGAACGCTAGAGAGAAAGGAGAGTGTCGGAGAACCAAGAGGCACTGTCGAGTATGAGAACCAAGGAGTAGGAGAGGATCGCGTAAGTGGGACAAGTTCTTGAGGATGAGGTCAGACACGGTCTTTCGAGGCTAGACGGTCTCCCGCACTCTCACTGCAACTCTCGGCTATATACCGGGTTATACATATAATAACATCAAGATCAGTTCCAGAAATCAGAGTAACGATTATAAGCCGAAGATCGGTTTTGAAGATTTATGTACATTTTATTAAACAATTTTTTTCACCAGATATCAGGCTTATTCCATATATATCTGAAAACATAAAAATATACGTATACCGTGTCAAAGCATGCGTGTAGAACATATATACATATATAGCTATCGAAAGTCTGGATTTGTCATAGATACGAAAGTAGGTCAGATTCGTAGAGATACACGCGAGCAGGCCAGAGTAATATAACAAAGTCGTTCGAAACGGCACGTTGCATTTTATATTTTTATTAAGCTTTAATAACGTCTGGATGTATATTGAATTTAAACGGATAGACGATATCCGTGACGGATCTAATATTTCCACGTGGTCTTGTAAGTCTACCGGTAACAATTTCCTATTGGTATTTATTTACTATACCACTCTGTAGCGTATACCAGTGTATGGAATTGCATCTCTTAACAATTCTCAAGCCTCCCGTCTCCGCGATCGCTCTTAGCCCAATGCTCGAAGACGCCGCTCATTAACGATTCCGGTAGGCATTCACCTGAGAAATAAACGAGCAGCGTGCGTGCCCTCGGCCATGGCTACAATAAAGGTGTCCATGCACAGTGAAAAACAGTGTACGAATACATTTCGTTTTCTATTGTGTACGGACACTGCGATCGATACTGACCGCTATCCTTGATAACAGGAGTTCAGTAGTTTTGTGAAATACGCACCCTGAGCTAATGCAAGTCGAGGTGTCACGCGCAGGGGTTCCAGAAACAAAGCGAACTAAAAACATTGGGTGCTCGATGAAAGAGAGAGCTGCAATTAGGTCGGATCGAATTAACGAAGGAAACTGCGAATGCGTTCCGGTTTACCTGGGTGTGCAGAACAAATGAATAAAGGAAAAACGAAAAATAAACGAGATAGATCGAAAGTAAAAAAATAATTATTTCTCCAAATTCTATGAATATAATCAAAGACCGTTGAATTCAATGAAATAAGATTGAACGTCACGTTTTTTGATTGAACGAATTGCGATAAGGGTTACCGTGGCTTTGACATTACTACAGTGGTAAACCGGGACTAAACAGAGATATTTCATGTGTCGTAGCCAGTACCAATAGTTTCGCATCTATCCCATCACTCTCCATTAGTCCGATTCCGCGTTTATTTGTACGCGAAATTGTTTCATAATTACTTCGTAATTGGTGTTTCATATGCGATGAGGTAAGATCGCATGTTATACGAGAGCACGTGGATATCCGACGGGCCGCGACTGCGAATAGCGTGCGGAGTCCTATGATCACGTGTTTACATATGCATATGCGAACCCTTGTGTCTCTTTCTGTGGCAGGAATCTATCGACCATATAAACGTTAAGCTTGCCTGAATTAACAAGCTCGTTTAAACCGATGATCCCGTGCAGTTTACACGATCTAAAAAGAATTCGTCATGCCCACTTTATGGGCACACAATCGCGGTGGTTTAGCATTGACTGTATGTTATTTGGAAAGTGTCCTCCAAGATGCACCTTGGGTTATCCTTCAGACTCACCAACGCCATACGGCGATATAACGATACTAATAGGACTTAAAAAACAGAATTGACAAGATGGAAGGAGAAACATAAAAAGGATATTACAAATTTCCCTTCTTCCTGTTTCTGGCTATGATCTTCCTGCAGATAGTTTATATGCATATTTATGTGCTGCCGCTCTAACGTGGGTAGTAATGCTCGGTGTCTAATGTTCGGTATATACATTATATGCGAAGCATTATATTTGTTATGTACGCACGTAATGTACTTTGGTGAATACATTAGAGCGAGAAGGACGGTGCGAGTTTGGTAAAGGAGAAGAAGCGTATGTACAGGCGAGATGTGACAATTAGCGAGTGGATATGGAAGAGCGAGAGAGAGAGAGAGAAAGAATTAGAGAAAGAGTGTGCGAGATAGTGAAAAGAGGGGAAAGCCTTGAACCGGCCCTCGGTATAACGTCATCGTTAACTATTAGTTCGTATACCTACTATGCTTACATACACGTCGTGGCAGAAGCCGGCCGGCCGGCCGGCATTTACTACAGTGGGCGTTAGCGCCGACTATAGCAGAAGCTTATTGTATTTTTATAAAATTTTCTATATATCTATAATTTATTACAGCCATTTCTCTTACGCATTTTTATTCTAGTGAATATATCTCTGACGACATTACTGAAATGGGTTTGTGCAATACTTCGTTCGATAAGGTCAAACTGTCACTGATAATCGAGATGCGAGTGTTAGATGGTAGGCGTTTGCATGGATTTTTACTAAGAATACGAGGTAAAATTATTTCTATAAAGTTTCTTCGTGATACCTCGAGGTACAATGTATGCTATAGTAATTCATAGAATTTCCGGTGTTATGTTTACAAAAAGATATGAAATGTCACGAGATCAGAATGTCAGTCAGTACATTGTCAAATCATTCTATGTGAAGTATAATCACGACGAACAGCTGTTTGAATGAGAAGAATGATGGTAACTGCAGTAATTGATTGCTCTGCGTGCATTATGATTGTCATTGAGTAACATCAATACCTCTGATCTGGGTGATGTGCGCATCGTATTCGCTACGACTGCGATTATACTCCATTCTTGCTGTGAGATTTTGGAAGCTCTGGTTCCGATACTCTGCGTACCACTCAGATGGTGTTCGCTCGTCCGAGGAACCGGGATTCTGGGGACTGCTGCCTCTCCTCTGGGAGAGACTCTCCTCCGATGGAAATCTAGCGAAGGACGTGACTGAGCTGGACTTGCTGCCATGACTGTGAACACCATGGCTATGGCTCTGATAAGCTGAATCCTCCAGGGCGTGTTCCTCGCTTGGAGTCCTGCTAGATTCTGTGAGAACGCCGGTACCACGAACAGTGCTGGTACTGCTCGTGTTGGCTGAGCTCGTCGTTGTAACTTCCCGAACGCTTTTACGAACGGTGATCTTTTCAAATTTCACAACCTTCGCTCCGTTTAGTTCACCCTCTTCCACGAGCCTCTCGAAACTTTCCTCGAAGGAAGAGTCACTGGCCCTGGAGGGTGGCCTGGTCATCGTCGGCGAAACGAAACTCCTTCTGCTTCCATCGATCTCATCTAGAAGGTCCTCGGTACTGGGTGTACGTCCAGACGTCCATACTTGTTCGAAAAAATTAACTTTGTCCCTGAGACGACCTCCACGTGGTGTCCTCGGACTGCCCCCTGGATTACTGCCAGGACTGCCACCCCCGGGTGGGGTTGTCTGCGACATTCTCGCAGATCTTCAATACTCTACTTCTTCCTTTTCTTCTCAGGCCCAATAATACCCCAGTTCATCGTTAATCTCACTAGCCCTCACTCTGCATTTTTGTAGCGAGAATTCACTTTTTCTGCTTTGAACTGTCAGGCCAGACCACGTAATCCATGTCTGGCCACCTGGTACCTTTCCTACCAACACACCCTTACCAAATCTACACTCGAGGTCTGTCACACAGTTTATTCTGGCTATACTGACAGTTGACACTCTTTTCCAAAACACAATGTAAATGCTGTCGCGGCGCTATACCGAAAACGCGTTAGAAAAGTGGAATGCCTTATACGGAATGTACATGCAGCCTGGTCAGGCGCCGGTTCGATACTGGTGGGGCGACGTAGCAGTCGCTCTTGGTTCTACCGTTGCCTCCGCTACGACGCAGCCCCACCAGCCCCCATTCCCATTCCTGTTCCTGTTCCCATCCCCATTTTCAACCCCGACGGTAGATCGGACCTCCAACCCTATCCTCATCCTGGTCGTTACCACGGCCTCTGCCAACTCCGCCGCCACCAAGACCCACTCGATCAATCCTTTTATCCTGTCTCGTCCTGTGCTCGGCAGCCTGCCGCGAACTTTAATGCGCCACTATCTTCAGGACTTCTGAAATATGTCTGTAAGGACCTCCCTGTAGAACCTTTCAAGATATGCTCTCCAGTATCGATCCTTCTTTACTAGCATGTAGTCCCTTAAGAAACTAAAAAAAACTTGCTGTTTAAGTAGTGTGATGCCGAGAAGAATCATCTTGGAAACTTCCTAAAAGGACGGCAAGAAAACATTCTAGAACGAAAGTCTCCCTATATGCTATAAGGATTTAACGATCCAACCTCACTGCGGAAAAATGCGGTGCACGATGCTGCAATCGTTAAGATTTCTTTAATCTTTTACGAAGACTATAATTCTTCGATCACTCGGCTATGTATATATAAATAATTACTCGAAATCCATATATGATATCCCATGTAACATATATATAATAATAATCAAGGAACTAATCCACGTGTTAATTGCATCCAACAAAATTACTGTATTGCAGTAATGGTATATCCGTGAAGTGTCATCAATGAAAACACATCGAAATACCTTTTAGCTGCAAGCATGTTTACCGAAAACCTAGTAAATATTGACAGCCCAAACTATCAAATGATATCGACGGTCCCGATTTCGGCAGGAGGCCTGGAGTGCCTACTGTGCCCCACTAGAGAAACCTGTCTATAGGCAGTGTTGCGCATCGGCGCTTAAGGTAATTGCTTCCTCGGCAACTGCTCCCTATTTCGTACAGTTGAACATCGAAGTTCCTCGAGGCTTCACGAAATAATTCAATTCCTCGGCGACTCTTCGAGTCTCCCATCCTTTTCTATCCCCCTCCTATTCTCTTGATCATAAACAAACATCGATAACGATATGCCATTCCGAATTACGAATTTCTTCACACTGCAATAAATGTCCCTGTCAACCATATCAGACTCTTACACTTGGATTTAAGATCAAGCCTAGAAACGATCTTATCTAATCTATAAGGCGTTGCAAAATTTGCAGTTGCCTTTCGCGATAAGAATAAACGCGGAATCGCAATGTCGCTCGTTATTGTTACGAGTTTAAACAAGAGCTCCGATAATATAGGCGACTCTATATATCGACCCGTACATACATATGTATTTATATTCGGATGGACACTTTCTCGTGTACGACCAAACTCCGTTGCATAACGTAGTTCGTACGTCTAGACGTGTATACGTATATACCGCACTGTTACTGATATCGTCTACGCAATAAAGCCTCTATAGTATTTTCGGCCGGGTTCGCATAAAGGAATGATTATAAAACTGGCGAGACTGGTTGTTGCCAGATAGTGAGAGTCACTACTGGACTATTTATGTGGGTCTTTTCTCTACGATTATTTTTTTCGACGGCTCTTATGTTGGCATCCATGAATTTAAATTTTTTTAAAAATTTGTATTGACATTTATTTACGTATTATAAACATGGGAATTTTATAGTGTCGTCCAATGCTTCAAAATTGAATAATCGTATCAGATTGATCTTAATAATTATTTATTAAAGTAGTTAATCTGCATTGTTTACGTCTGAGACAGTCTAGGTAGAAATAATATTCTCCAGATCAATGAATTCTATGCAGATACTTCTCCATGATTTGCTTGAATATACCACGCTTTTGTCATACACATGTTCGATTTTGCAGTAAAATTATAGCGTAAACTGATAAGAGAATATTTTCCCTGCTTCCATTTGTATTCAAACATCTGCTCGAAATTGTATTGCTCCTTCGCTTTATTACGTATAAACTGATCACGGTATTACAGACAGGATTGATCCTAAAAATATCAGACCAGTCATGGTCAGACTCAAGAGTGTTGACTTTTAAAACGAATTGACAATTTCATAACCTACAAATCCTCTGGACAGTCATAACAATACTCGCCAAGACTCCTCGACGAGGCGGGATAAAAAACTGAAATGGAGAAACGTTCGTTGACTGTCGTCTTACTCATCATAAATCGTTTCGCTCGTATACGTCTCATAATTCCTACGATACCAGCAGATCCGATCACTACTTCCACCCAAGTGTTACTAGCTCACGCAACTACGTTTCTTCGTAACCTATTTTTTATCGATTACTGGGCCACCCGTTACATCGATCCTGAGGGCCGATTGGCCGGACGGCCAAATATACCTTCTACTGCGTGTTTCAATAAATATCATAAATATTACCATTCTTCTGTCTATGACCATTGTCAGTCTTATTAATTAATACTATTACATTACCTTAGAAATGCTTATTCATCCATAACATTATACGCGTTATACGGTATATATAACAATGCATCTATACACACATTGGTTCTGTGTCTACATATATGCTTGATCTCCACAAACGCTTAACCAAAGGGCGTTAGAATACCGTGCATTCTCAAGAAACACAATGCGACGTGCATGAGTTGCACGATACTCAGATTAGAGACAACCCGCTATTAGAAATTTAAATTTGCAGTTGAACAGACTGCTGACTACTTCAGAGCGATACGCTAGTCAGTCGTCCGACTCTAAATCGAGATCGCCGCTATGTGCCAGTGACTGTCATTGCTGGTTGCCTGTTTTCACTTTTTACTCTCCCTTTCTTTCCCTCTCTCTTTTCGCAAGGATCTAATCCAGTACGTTTTCGGATTCTCCGTTACGAATTTCGAAGCCAACGTTGAAAATTTCTGACCGTTAATGACGCGTGCTACGAGACGCGAACCTCTCTTCTTCGCGTAGGAAGTGAGACCGGTTTGGTATTTTAAGAACGACAGATACTTTTGAAAGTGACTCTTAACAGTGTCCTGTAATATCTTGTATAGCGTAAAATAGAGTGTAAAAGTGCAGACACTGTTTTGAGGTTAGAACACACGTAGATTACCTGTCTAGTCGTATGGACATTATCGAAGCAGACTGCGTCTGTCATTAAACTGTCATTACGATGTTTTTCAAGACTTTTTACTGTGCCGTTGATGACTATATTAAGGTAATACATGTATTTTATTTTGTGCTTGAAACGCATTAATTAATGCAGAGCATCGTTTTTGTTCGTATCACTGTAATTGATTTCTTGATTGACAGGTTAATAGATTTGTATGAAATTTATGAATAGAAAATTTTCGTAAAACCATTACTGGGTATATTATGCTATTTGATATTTTTCACGTGGAATACTTGAGGAATCAATCAATCAGTTGAATGGATTTTTTTTTCTTTTTCAGACCGGATTTCTCCTATAAGTCGATCCACCGATTCCACAATTACATTTCATTTATACACAATACATTCGTAATCGTTCGACAAGCCATTGTATTTCCGTCTGCTATATTTTATCACGATTTTTTAACAAAACCAGTCAGTTCATCGACGTTACACCTTATTTACAGCTCTATCGGAATAAACGAGGTTTTCTTGAAGTTCGACGTGTCTTTCATGGAATCGAAGAACTTATACAGGATTTATCAATGGAACGCATGATATTAATTAGTGCGTATATACAAATTTTTCATATTCCATAAATATTAATAAAAAAAAATTATATAAATTAGGCATCTCATATAGTTAGGCATATGAAATAACATACAGTTGTGATTTCATGGCGTCTGATTTTAACCAGTATCCACTGAGGTTTAGTCTGCGGTGAGACTTGAATAGCGAGTAAACCCTCGTTTTCAAAAATATTATGTTACTATTGTAAACCAATTCCATTCCCACGATAGAAACGACGAAAAAAAATGTCGTTTAAGAAAAACTAACATTTTTCATCTCTCTCAGACAGCTATGAAAATTTAATATATATACTATGTAGTTTAATTGTCAAACGTACTATGTATTTAATTTATTATTTTATTTAATAAAAATACACGTTTTATGTAAATACCTAACAAATACATACAACTTATCTCTAGCTTGACTAAATTCGAGTTGAGTTCAGACAACGTTTCGCTGTCACATCCAAGAATATCTTTAGAAGTTTATCGATAAGTAAAGAATTAACTGGGATATATCAGCTCCAACATACCCAAGAATTAACATACATACATTTAAAAATAAAAATCAATCGTACCAAGGAGACAAGTAAAACTCATTACTGTGAGAGGAATCTGACCCATAGGGTTTTTCTTGCAATCACCCCTATTTCCCATTAATAGTTACTACCTGAAATGCAACTGTCAACAAGAATCTTCCTTCGACACGAAAGTCACCGCGAAGAACACACATTCCATCGACTCAAACTGTACGCGTACACGTGCCAGAGCAAAGCAAACAGTTTGCTCATTTCTTTCAAGTATATCATACATTCTATCGAGTATCAAATGTAAAACGATATTAATTCATTTGCATCACCCAGAAAAGTGAAAAAATACGCCCTTATCACCAACATTTTTTAAAATCATATCTGCATACCAACTAAGCGTGTATACATATACGCTTCTGTGACAGTGACCAGAAAAATTTCGCATATAAATAGGTTAATGATGCGAAATGAGTTAAAAACATTCTGCGATAGGATATTCCGAAAAAATGACTAAATTGAAGAAGAGAAATATAATAAAAATAGTAAATATTAAAAATATATCAGATCTATCTTAAGTATAAGAATTGACTTTATAGTGAACTTGAGTGCACGTATAAAAATAAAAATTTTAAATCGTACCGCGTTTCGCAGAATTACAGTCCAAAATGAAGTCTAAGCAGGTACGTGCTTCCAACAAGAATATATCTCGAGACTTCTACGAAGCCATTTTACACGCTACAGGCAGAGCCATGATTCAGGCAACGATCAATTTTGCAACGTGACGAAGTAGGCGCTCTCGTATGCGAAAGACGCATGCACATACGTGCGCGATTGCACACTCTTGAAGTTACGTGAATCGCAGCGTGAGGTACGAAGAAAAAGAATTGTGCGTTAAAAAGAACGATACGCTCGTTCAGTTCTGCCCGAGCGTATTAGCGAGCTTCTGTATCGATAGGCGCCAGACGACGGAAATTCAAATGCCGGCCTTACTCTGGGATTTATTTACGTATAGAAACATCCACGAGGATTCGCTCTGTTTATTCGATATAAATATGAAATGACGTTCTGCAGTGGCTGTGTTTAAAAATTTTTTTTTTCCAAATTTTCACTAACCTTACATACGCGAAACGGCGTAATCGATCGTCCTCAATGTTACCGACCAGTCTAACAGGTCCACGGGAAATAAAAAAGGTCGTTTAATATACGTATATATATATATATTCGATTGAACATTTGATAAGCACCTAATTTTTTTTAATTCTCCCACCGTTACGTGCAGACTCAGTAGCAAGTGGACATGTAAGGTTTACGGTGTATAAATAAATATTAAAAAATAGACAAATAAAGGAAACAGAATCGTGCGGTGGACTGCGCTTCACAATTTCATCGTTTCTCTACGAGGAATAGGAAACGAGTGTGAATGCGAGTGCGAGTGAGAATGTGAACGTGAATGTGAATGGCTGAGGCAGGTGCTCGTCATTCCTATTTATAAACACATGGGCTAACGTCTCGTCGATTCTATTCTATTTCCCTGCACAGTCAACGCGAATGTGCATGCGAATATCGTGGGGTTTTGCAAAGAAAATTTATGGGTCTCATGTGCGTCCTTACCTAGATACGTCTAGAGGTTAAAAATTGTCGAGCTTTAGAAATACACTGAGAATCATATCAGGCTGAGAAGTTGTTCGTCCGCTGACAGCTGCATGTTATTTTTTGTTCTTCTAATCGGTATCAAAATCTGTATACTTTGGGTATACTTGTTTCATACCTTGCGTAGGTATCTACCTTACCCACTTCAGTGGTCATAGTACTTCTATCAACTAGTAGAAAAGCTCGCCAAGTCATCTCCCATTGAGATCATTCATGCCAAGATCATCATTATCTCCGGCAACGGTCAACTGTGGCCAAACACATCATCGGAGTTATTCTATCTTGGATGCGTAAAATACCTAACTAGTTTGTTGCCGACGTGGAAATAGGGTCGAGGTTTGTTAAAAAAAGAAGTTGTTTTTTTTATTGAATCGTGATGGAAAATTAGTGCGGTATTGGAATAATTAAATTTAACGATTCAATGGAATGGATTTGTTTATGACTTATTGAAATTTTTAATGCAAATTTCATGGAAATATATGTAGGTAGAATGAAAACACGCTGTCAGGATTGGTTCTTATTTGATCATCTTCAGTTACGCATTGTGAATGGGTGATGATTGGTTTTTACCGATCTGGTACGACACCGTGGCGACTAAATTATGCTAGAAAAATAAACTCATATAATTTTCAAAACTGGACCCTCTTTCTGCGCGCCCCTGGAGCAACGGGCGGTGAAGAAGAAGAAATAAACAGACGATCCGAAACGATAATCCGGAAAGAAAACAACAACTGCATTTCCGTTTGACGAAAATATCGCTTGACTTCAGATGCTTGGATTGTTAACCTATTTTCTTGACAATAGATGCCACGTGCTTGTTTCAACGGTTTAAATCACTTGGTATTACCACGTGGTCGTCCGATAGCTCTACGAGTGGTTTCCATTCTTTTTTTTTTACAAAGAAATCTTGCCTCCGAATGAAATTGATGAATTCCATTCGTCATGATGGCTACGTCTGTTCATGAATGGTATTTCAGGAAAGTTTACGAAACTTGTACGATTTACGTAATTTTGTTTCTCGGTTGAGAATTCGAAGCTGTCGTTATTTAAATCTGTTTTTAAATATGCCTGATATAATCTTTTACGATAAGATTTCTAGAGGAGTCAACTAAAAAATATTAAAACCGCAGTAATCGTAATCCTGTTTTCATAGTCAATTTTTTATATTACGTTACTCCTTTACGTGATTCCACTATGTATTTAAAAAGACAAACTCAACATAAACTTTAACAATTTTTGTACTCACCTTGAAGCTGCTGGATGGTGGCCTGGTACTCAGCTAATTTCTCATCAACGTAATCCTGACTTTGACTGGCAATAATTTCTGCGGTGCTAGGTCCCGTAGCTTCCTCGTCGCCCTGAGCAGGATCTAAGGGTACTCCGACGTACTCGTATTCTCCTGGTCTATATGGAGCAATCAGGTACTCCGGTGGACCACATGGAACTGGTGAAGATGATCCACTCCCAATAGGACTCTGAGTTAAAAAAACACAGCCGTGAAAATTTCCCTGAAAAAGTTTTCGTCTCTTTCAGAAAACACACCTGAACCTGAGCTGGTATAAAAGGCCTGGGTGCCGATGTTCCTGGTTGAATTGGCGATGGCCAACGTGGTCTGGGACACTGTATATATCCTGGTGGTGGACATCCAAAAACTGGCGACATCCCCGGCGAAATGGGCATTCCCATGGGAACTGGACTCATGGGGTGCATCATATGCGGATAGGTCAACGGGGACATTGGGTGAGGATGATGAACAGGAGTAGGTGGTCCTCGAGAACGATTGTGAGGATTCGGCGACGAGGTAGGACTATAGGGTGAGGCTGGTCTGAAGGGACTTGGAGCACTGGGCCTCCCACCCCAGCCACCCGGTCCCCCGGGTGGCCTTGAAGGGTGTTGAGACATTTTCACTACTTTTCACAACTCCACTTATCACCTTGAGCACCCGTTAGCATTTCTGCAATCCATGAAAATCAATGGTTAGTCACTAAGAGATGTCACAGCAAAACTTCATAGATACCGAATTGTAATCAATTTGAAAAAAGAAAAAACGCAGTTGTTAACATCCTGCATGAATGGTGAATTACTCAACTCGATAATACGCAGTAAACCGAATGGTTTTGCATATCCACCGCAGTATATTTACACAGATGGATTTCGAGACTGATCACGGGGGTCGGTTGAATTCTTTAATGCATACAAACAGCCAGACAATAGTACTACTCTTAAGCGTATAAATGTAGACAACAAAGACTACAAGGTTTAAAAAGTTTTTAACGTACTATAGTATTAGCGACACCATTTCTATTCATCCATTGTAAATCCAAATAAGCATGACTGGCAACACTTAAAAATCGGCGACTTTTTTACTACGATCCTTATGTTAGGTTCATCGCGCGACGTATAACCTAGGCACGTGCTATTTCTCCTTCGAATACCGATAGTCCATGATGTAATACTCTCATCCAGAAATAGAGCATTCGCACACGACCATACTAGACTCGAGTCTGGTATCAAGCCCATAGCTTGCTATACTATGTACAGTACAGTGAACGCTGCTCGCGTGCTTCTCATTGAAACGCGGAACTACGTGCCTCTGCAACGACCAAAATCCTAACAGCCACATAACGAGCGACATGGCGGTTTTAATCGATTCGTCAATCTGACGCGATACACGTGCAACTTCACTTCCCAGTGAAATCAATTCGCAGAACTTCCTGCGTAAAACTAGACTCAATAACTTTTGAGGTTATAACAAGCCACAACTGTCATAAGGATTAGTGACGTGGGACAGTGCGTGTGGCCCACATAGTTATTTCAGTCGCTCGAGCATAACCTAATTCGTGAACATTGTCCTTTTGGAGTTAAGTGTAAGTGCCGAAACGAAAAATAAAAAAGTATTTGACAGACACCAAGCTCGCAATTTCACGATAATGAAAGTCCACAGCCAAAGCCAACCGAGCAAGCTCTGGGTCGCATTATGGCAGTGAGTAAGCAGTTCGGATGGCTCTCGGCCAAAAGTCTCTCGAAATAGTTGCCTACACCGTCCCGACGTACCTATGTAGTTACGTAGTTACACATATCAGTAGGTATACATACGTATAGTGTATAACCGATAAAATTACTATGTGCATACGCCAGTTTAACTGTGGACAATGGCGCACATTGCCATCGTTGCTATATGTCTTTCAAGAAGCGAGCAAAGAGTTCATTCCCCGAGTTCACACCAGACGGTATTGATCTTTCGAATAATTATTGACTATACTATTGACTAAGACAATGCTTTGTACATTTATAAAAAGCATTTCCAGGCATTTTATTCATTATGCATTCATGTCAAAATACATTGCAAAACTCATTGCGCGCGTTATACTGTATTAGGGCAGATTCTCAGTAACGTCCGAATGCTAATTTTAAAGCTCAGAAATATCATTCTCAATGCGTCACTCGGATATTAGATACCGATACGGGGCTTTAGCTACTCCATGTAAATTCACTTAGCAACCGAAAAGAGACGTAAAAAGGAAAAGTAAGAAAAGAGGACCCATGCCAACTATTGATTTGCATTGGGTACTCCATCGGAGGTTGTCGTGAACGCTATATGCGTATACGCCTTTCCTTTTTCCGACGGAACACTTCCTTTATGCTATTGCATGATATTTAGGGCATAAACTAAACTTCGGAAATGTAGGACAATGTTTATTGAACATTTCCTTCTCATATTGGACAGTTTGCCACAAAGTCCGAATGCCAAGTCCCAGGCTGTTAAGCGTTTGGGCCGGATACCGAGTGTAGGCCGACTAACTTTAGATCTATTTCTATTTTTATGCGTACTGCTACACACTAGGGACTTACTGTCCGGCTGTTGGTACATTCGCGATGATTTTATATCTTGGATATTTCGGAAAGTGACACAAATATTCGAATATGTCTGCGCCCTTGTCGTCATTGCAATGCACATTAGTAAAATGTGCGATGAAACGAGCCAGATGCTGACTTGAGATATAGAAAGATGGGGGGAAGGGGGGAGGGGATAGTCACGTTACATGAGATCATAACGACGAATTTATCGAGTATTATAAAAGTTTGTTTTTAAGTGTTTTTTACTTTTTTTTTTACCAATTTTTATAGTCTAAAACTTTGTTTCGTCAATCATTTCGCGGAACCGTTAACGTAGTTGCACGAAAAGTCTTGTCCTTTCTTGAGCTTGATTATCAATTAATTATTTCGATATCGTCTTTTACTTCTTGGAAGGTAATTTAATTAAACTGTCGTCCTATCGTATTTCTTCAAATCGATGCACGCATGGGTTTGCTATTGGCGCAGAACATGTAATACGGGAAAATTTAATTCAAGGTTGAGTGTCGATCGTTACGCTGTTGTAATCGTGAATACCGCGAAATAAAGACATTGACGTTATCCTGATGTTGATAAAGCTAATTCGATTTTCACTTTAATGTATATGTAGAGTATATATGTATATATTAGAAACGTACACACGGGAGAAAATTATTCGGAAAGCTATTATAAGATGCTTTCAAAATATTTTTATAAACTGTGAGAAATCGGTTTGAGTTATATATAAAGTACCGAGAAAATTTTTCAAATTCTAAATAACGACACATCGCGCACAGTTTACTCGAATCTTTGACAAAAACCTACTTTTGCCCGGCTATAAAAAATGTCTAAATTTTGTTTTAACGACAAAATAAATCGGACTTCGTGATTCAAAGAAAAATTTTAATTTTCTTTAAACGCAAAGCTAATCTTTCTTCATGTTTCAGTGTGTCTAAGCGTGAGCCTTTGTCAATGATATGATTTTTTTGAAGCCAGAACTCCTTGTACTGCTCGAAAAAAAATCATCTCCTCTCCTAAACTATCCGCAACAGATTACGTGTGGACAGTCGAGTGTCCGCTGGATCCTGGATCTCGTATGCTCCGTCCAAAAATAAAAGCACTACCAATTTGACGGGAAGGAATAGTCAACGACGTACCGGAAGTCACTTTATAGTTACATACGTCGTACTAGTGTTAATTGTTATTACAACCGAGTAGTACGTAATATCCTGGAGGAAGTACGTGACCATGTCTCAATCCATATATGACTAAAGTGACTAAATAACAATTTTTTAAATCGAAGCAGTTTAGTTAAAATGAAAAAAAAGCATAACAAAGATGTAGAATCCTTAAAAAAATTCTGATATAATATTTGAATGATCTAGGGATTTTATGTACTAAAAGATTCACCAGACCTATATAAATACAAGAAATCGCGTAACAATCCAGTATCTTGAAGGTAATTCCACTAAAGAAGCAAATTTTCCGACACTGACTCTTCGTACACTCACCTTCATTAATTAGCACTGGTAATTATAATGCGATTAATCCTTAGCTAATCACGTTGCAATAATCCTGGTACGTTCGTTTTTATGTGTCTCGGGTAAACCGACCGTCGTTTTTTTTTTCGCGAAATCAAGCCAAAGTCGCTTGTATTAAGAATTCGACGAAGTTTCGTAAAAATGGAAAGAATAATTAAAATAGCATAGGAACAATGTGAAGAGAAATATTATTAATGGAAGAATTAATAGAGACAATAGAAATAAATGATCGTACGATCAACGGATGAGTTTGGATCGATAGATAAATCGTAAAAAGATCGTAAGAGATCGTCGTCGTCTTTAACGATATACCGGGCCACGCCGAGAACACGAAGAGACTGGCTTCTGGATGATTGGTCCAGGGGATGAGCGTCGAGGCAGGGGCGTCGGGACGCTTACCGCCACATTTATATTTAACTTTGGCATCACTCGACTTTCGACTTGGAGTATCCACAACCTTCTTCACCCCCCTAGCTCCCTTAGCCACGCGTCTTTCATCATCTCACAGGAGCCAGAGACGCCGGGCGTCTCGACGCTTTTGCTATTATCTTCGATGAGACGATGCCGAGGCGAGTGGATCGCTGCGTTCACGACTCATCGATAAATCCGGCAAGTAGTTTGTAACCGAAGAAAAAAGTGACGTCTGCTTCGAGCTATCGTCATCTTCGATTAATGAGATAATCACTATAATTAAAATTATTCCACTTTGAGAATCTTTGAAACTTCAATAAGAGCCTATAAATATCCTAAGGTAGATTATTAGAATTTGCATTCCTAATGAACGTTTGAAATTTCTATATTCTATAAGTTCTATTTGATCGATAGAGGTATTCATTATTAAAAATTAATTACTTCTGCAAGCTAACTATAATCAGCGATCCTAATGACAGTCTCCATTCCCCCAAAAACAATAATCGTTCTGCAACTGTCCAAAGTGACGACAGCTTTGTTAACCCGAAAACTGCCCATAACCTAAGAGAACACAGTAACAATTTATAAAGGACATTTGTAATAAAAAAAAATAAATAAATATATTTACCTTTTTTTCTTTCAAACTTATCACCTCAACAGCACCAGTACCTGATCCACCGGCGAGGACCGTTTCTCCATAAGGATCTCCATCGAAATACTGAACGGCATAAAGAAATTCACCATCGAGTGTAGTGGGTCTATTTTGTGGATTGATCGTTTCGATTAATTTCCCACTCATCATGTCCCATATCTGAAGACTTCCTCTTACGACCCAGGATCCCGTCAGGATATGTGTCTCCTGCAGAAAAAGATTGGCTTTCAACGTTCAGGAATGAAATTTTATCGATATACATGTATATATAACATACTCTAACGTCGATCGCGTCACCACATATGTGAGGTCCTTTTATCGATCTGATCGATCCGTCTCCCAGTCGCGTGTCCCAAATCTTAATGAAATAGACATTTATTGAATTAGATCTCATTCCATTTACTGTAATCAAACTGAAGTTGCTGGCGCACAATTGACATAGAAAATGAGATACTCTGAATAATCAATTAGAAACTTCTTCATCCGTGAAAAATTGTAGTACGTAAAAATATCACAACTTCAAACGAGTATAGTTCCGTTATGAACAATAAGCATGTAAAAGTACCTTAACAGTATCGTCCCATCCGCCAGTGATAATTAATTCAGGATAAGTATGATGAAATCTCGAAGCAAATATTCTCATCCTATGAAACTTGCTTATTTTTTCGTCGAGCAAATCAGCATTGTGTTTTTTATAAGTTGTTACAATCTGTGATTTATTAATCGAATAGTACCAACTATTACTATCGTTATTACGACAGTCTTAGTCATGAATACCTGACCAGTTTCAGCATCATATAATCTGACAGCCGCATCCTTTCCGCCGGAAACTATATATTCACCAGTTACACTCACGTCGATGGTGTTCACCTCGTTTTTTGGTTCTGCAAGAAAATATTTCTTTGAATTTCATAATTAAATTAGTTTTAGAAAATTGTAAGATTTTGATGACCTTCGATGAAGCGCGAAAATTCATTCGTGCTGGTAGTACAGGCAAAAATATTTCCACAGGCGCTGGACGCATAAAAAACGTCAGTGCGGATTGGATTGAAGCGGCAGCACATCACGGGAAAGGAAGTGTCCAGTCCACTTCTCATAGTATTTCTCATTTCGCCAGTCTCACCATTTCGTACCTTATTGGTGAAATATATGCGTAACACTTCAGTGACCATCAAAAGGAACCCATTTTGATTAACGTATCTATTTTTGTACTTGTATGCAGCCGGTACCAAAACTCGTGGCAATGATTTCACCGTCTGGAGAAAAACGTGAGCAGTATAGACCATTAAATGTTTCTGGAAATCGAACTTCGTGCGTTATACGACAACGATTTCTAGCCATAGCGACACTGAGTCTTGTCCTTTGAAGCCAAGTGTGGCGTCTCTGCATTTCCGCCTGAGATATCCTACGGTCGGTAAGGTAATTCGGCTGATGAATTACGACTGCTGGTTTCTTTTCTTTTTTATCTCGTGACATTTTTGCCTCCTGAAAATTCGATCGATTGATAATTGTCTTCGTTTTACTTCGGTAAAGGTGAGAGGCACTGTGTGGTGGATTATTATTATTATTATTAGTCTTAATACCTTCGTGACGAATTTTCGAACCAGCTCAGACGTATCCGGATCCACTGGGATTGTTGTGACTGGTGGCTCGGATACGGTATGCGACTGCGTTGCTAACGTTATGAATAAATTTGATTAATTTTCATAGATTTTTAAGGAAATATACGTCAATATGTGTTTGAGTGATAACTGCCGTTATGTAAAGCCAACCTGTGTGCTCCCCTTCTTTTTCTTCCTGTTCACGACGTCGCCGATGATGTTGTTGGCGATGTTGATGATGATGTTGCTTCTCCTTCTTTTCCGCATCTCCCATTTTGATCAATGATATTTTTGATTGTATATGGATATGTAGGATTTTAGGTTATACTCCTCACTGCAAAAAATTAATTGTGCATTTCTAATAGTGAAGTTGGTAGCGGGCTGACTTCATCTTTAAATTTATCGAATACTCCTATTAAGGAAAACAAGAGAACCTTAATGTACTGAGATGCAGAAGAATTGTTTTTATCTGGATTTTGATTTTACTCGGGTATCTTCTGTCAATAGTATATTTTACAGTTTGTTAATGTTTGGAATTTTGTTTTTTCATTCCCTTTAAAAAATAAATAAAAATCATTATCGGTATTGGTCATTGTCTGGCTATATTCTTTCGATCGTTATTAATCGCAAGTACAATTCCTTGTATACATAATTTTTGATTAAGTATCCATTTCGCTCATCACCTAGATAAACTTTCAGACTGTCCCAGGAACGTATTCTTGAAAAAAGCAACGTATAATCGCCCATGATTGACATGACAACAATACTTTCCATATATTATCGATTTCCGGCAAATTAACTCTGACATGGATTTATTACTAAAAGAAAACATTCATTAATTGAACTTGAAAATATTTTCCGCGTCATTGTTTTTATTAAGGGGAAAAAAAATGGAAAAGAAAGGAATACTGTAAAACTTGACAGACTTCTTCAGTAATCTGTAAACATGAATAGCCGTAACTGATGTTATATCATTGTGCCAATAATGACTCTGTAAATGACTTGTTTGCTTTGAATATAAAGTATCTTAGTTTCATAACGATATAATTGCAATATTTATCTCAGGATATTTCACACCCTGCAACAAGTCGTTAACCATTTTTTAAATATAGCAATAATTAACATTACGATAACGGCGAATAATCACTTGATCTAATGAATGTTTATTTTTGGAAAATAATATACAGCATATAATATGTAGCGAATATAGACAAGATTGTCCGTATAAATAATATAACACTCACAAAGACAAGGACGTGTATAAAAATTCCATCTGGACAAACTGGAGTATAATCTGATTGATGAATGAGAATCTTCAAGGCTAGTTACCGAGTAGGGTCGCTGAATTCCAGTTGATTGTAATGAATTTAATAGAAAAAAAAGACGAAATACCCTCCTAATTTATGAAAACCAAAAGCCAAAGAAAGTAGAAAGACATGTCCGTCAAGATTCATTCCTCGAGCACAGAAGAAAAAAATATACATAAAAAAAATACTCCACCTAATCGTGGAGACTAGTGACTTGACATAACTTGACTTGAGAGAAATGAAATCAGCTCTTGGAATAATCTTAACCGGTTCCACGAATAAAAAATTTTTGACTATTGGTTCCCTTGCCTTTTTTCCTATCTTCAAAAATGTAATCAGTGACCAGCATTCTTTACTCCTTTGTAACGTTGGAATCCTCTTTGGGTACTTGAGTATCGTACTAACTTCTAAAGGTATCTTAAAAATATCACGTCTAAAAGTATCGCAGCTATAAACTACCCTCGTATAGCGTAACTAGATAACGCTCACAAAGCTTTTCCTCAAAAAATATACTTAAAGCGATAAATCTTCACACAGCTCATAAAATTGATGATCCTTTCACAAATTCTCCTTAATCGCTTGATATATCAGCCGTTTATGCAAGTCGATGAAGGCTGCATTTCGATATATTGAAATTATGAAGTACCGATAGCAAGTTGATAAAGATGAACGTCGCCAAAAATTCGTAAAGTATCAACGATCGATGGATCAAGTCTGTGTTTGAACTCGCCGATCATCTTGTTGTTCAACCATATTGTGAAAGCCTGGTATTCGCAGCGTATTCTGTATAGACAGTTATTAAGATTATTATAAAAACTATTATTATATTATTACTAGAGTAAATATATTCACAGAATAGAAATAGAATATGAAAAAAAAAATGTATTCTCACACGAAACAAAAATCGCGTCCTGGTAGCCAAAATAAATTGCCTTGGTGACGTTCCTCGTGACTCCACGCCCCATTGGTCCAGCAATTCATGACCATGCACGGAGGACTGGTACCGTATAAAAATCTTGGATTAACATGCAGGGCGATTTCTGGATGAGGATAAATTGCTTTTCCCTTCTGCAGATTGACATAAAACCTTAGAAAAGTAATAAAGCATTAATTAACGTGATTATAAAATATTTAGCAAATTTGCTCAATCTTCGACTTACGAATGAGGTAGAAGCTTCAACCGTCCCTTGATGGTAAACTGAACGCCATGACTAACGCCAGAAGTGATATCAACGGTCACTGGTACTTTCTGAAATAACAAGGTACTGACAATCCATCGAGTGCCATCTAAAAATCCATGAAACTTACTAAATTCTCTTCAAGGGATTGTTTATCATTTAATTGAAGATATGGCGTCAATTTTGGTTTAGGATATATTTCGAAATACGTCTGCCGGAATCTCACATCTTCGACGTCACCGTTCACCTCTATTTCATTAATTTCTCTCAAGGCAACTCTATAAGCAAACGCGCAGAAATGTTCCTCGTTTATTGATATCTGTAAGAATTATAGTCTGTAAATTTTCAAAATTTCTTCAAATCACTTTATCACTGTAACTCACCTGAAACTCAGTCTCGGTACAAAATATCATCACGTGAAAATAGGCATTGCGACGAAACACCGTACCCTTCGGTCCAGCCGGAGAACAAGTTTCTTCATCGTCCCAGTGACCCCGCAGTTTTGAATTTCGAACAACGTAACCCCTGTCTATGCGTGGGTTAAAATGTAGTGCAATATTTCCGGAGCTTTGACACAGAAGATTTATCGAGAATCTACAACAGAATTATACATATTTTGTCTCAAACATTCAAACGAGAGTCCAGGACATTTATGTGCATCCATTTTCTTATTAAAATTTGGTAACCATTTGTTATCCCATTCATTTGTTCGGTTGCGTTATTGCATTTGTCCATGACTGCTGTCATATTTTTATTTTTACTCGATGATGTAATAACACTAAATCGCAATAGAAGGAAAGAGTCACAACAGTGGGCATACAATGTTTCGCATTAGGAAAGAAAGATGGCGCCACATTAGGGCAGATTCAAAACAAATATAATATACAACATACAACGAAGCGTACGACGGTAAAAAATATTATCCGTTTAATGATTCTGAAACGAATGTTTTGTAAATATCACTATATCAAATATATAATACCTAATAGAATAAAATGGAAGAAATCCCGTAACAATAATGGCGGACGTCGGTCGTAATGCATTTATTGTCACAGCTTCGGATACATTCTGTAACAGGTAATTAAAATACAATCACTATGTATAAAATTAATATTTGCTTTTAATCGATCCATACACAAAGAAAGAAATCCTACGAACACATATCCGAGTCTATTAATATTTCCTTTGCATAATCCGTTTCATTTCCTGTCTCAATAATTCGAACCGCGAAGAACGTTTTATCCTCGTTACAAATTCTTATTATATCCCTGACTAATTCCTTTTATCAGGCATATCAATCGTTCCGGAAATTTGTATGCTGCAGAGGATTAAAAAATTCTGGGAAGTCAATTTATAGGAATCAAGTTCACTAAAGACACAGCCATATTGAATTTCATCAGAAAGCACGCAGTCGTTATTCTAAGTTTCCGCATTAGAAATCGTAAAGCGGAAGGGACGGTTATCGTAGCTCGATAACATGAAATATCACGTATACAACGTCAAACTACTCGTGAAACTGTCTGAAACTCGTGAGGAGTTAATTTACCCAGCAACGTTTTAACGGTTTGACTGCCCCATAAGACTGCTTTACATATTAGTTGGATTTCGATAATTTCCATTTCGATAATTTCCAGGATGCAAAAACAGATAATTTTACACGTGCCATTGACATACCGTCCGACAACACGCGAAATCGCGTGAGTTTTGTTCTCGAGAAGGCAACAGGACAGGCCATCTTCAAAGCCTGTATACGACTGCACTGGTTTAACAGTGATAATTACAGAGGAACCGAATATGATATTTCCATCGACTCATCCTCGATCTACTAATAATTTTAACGAGAAAACGAGTAAGTCATTGTTCCGTAATAAATGCTGCAAACACGTATAAATAACATTCAGAAAATTATCGTGCGTACGCATACTTATAAAAGCGCGCCGTTTTGATCCGATACCTGACTTTCCGAACGTTCCCGAAGTTTGCCGAATCGACATGTGTAAATAGCCTGAACGGATAATCCATATCCAGTGGTCAAAAACGATATGTTTATTACTCTTACAACTTCAGTAAGCAACAGCATATCCTAAGTGATTCATTTAATGAATATTTTGTTATCTCACCAACGGCAATGCGTCTGGATCGTGAAATGCGAAGTTTCGAAGTGCCTCTTCTCGGACAAGCTTCCCAAAGTCTTCTGATGAGTCGCACGACATTCTCGATACCGTAGACATGACACACCGAGTAAAGAATTTCAACTACAGTAATAATTTAATTCAATGCTATCCTTATTACAACTAGTATGCTGTGTGTTGTGACTTGACGACAATGAGTCAGTGTAATACGTGTATTTAACTTGTCGTTGTAGGATATAAAACATACGGACGATGACCATTACTGAGAGAAACGATTGCACTAGTAGTAAGAGAAAGAATAACCTTAAGGTCACGTAGAAAGCCGTCAAATGAATCCACGTTTACGCTAACACGATTTGAAATTCTTTTATAGCTTCAGTCATCGCAGTATTGATTACGCAGTTATTTATGAACTGGGTAATTGATAAGGCTTATCATTTGGACAACAATGTATTTATTGATACTATTTTATTTCATTCACATTCACGATACATCAATTGTGCAGAATTGCATAATAATGAAGTATAGACGATACCGTTGTTTCTGTCAATAACGGTATATCAAATAGATAACACAATCGTGCTGATTATACGAACAGTTTCCATTGAGAATCCAAACGAAATTACATGGTATCGTAGTTATAGAACAAACGACCGATTGATTTTTAAACAGATCAAGTATTTTAACATTGCGATTATCCATTTCATTATACATATTAAGATGGATATATTCTTAGCACCGTTAATGCCTCGGCCATGTAAATATTAAAAAAGAAGATTGCTTTAAAAAAAATACGTTGCGCGCCAAACCATACTTTATTAAAATGAAATTATTTTGATCGGAAGCCCTTTCCATAGCGATAACGACAATTCACTGGTATTATAACTAATAACTTTTTGAAAATCACATACAGAACACGTTTACAGCTGTGCTCCACTAGTAATACATATCTCCGTGATAACATGGGATAGCTTATAATCTCTCTCTAATAACGTTAATAAATTCGTATGCTATTTAAATATTCACGAAGGACAACAAAATAATTGAAATTTTATTCTCGCAAAACGGCTGTGCCAATATGTAGAACAATTTTGTACTCTACCGTAACTTGAAACAAGATATTCGCGATTATCGTTGTGAATAGAGTTCATTCCGTTATCGTGTACGAATCCGCGAGTTTTATTAGTATATATCATGCTATCTTAATACTGTCATCGCGGTTTGACAGATTAAATTTTTTATTATATTGTAGGAGGCAGTAAAGTACAGCAAAATTTCGCTGAGATCTCTTTAGTCGCTTAATATTGTTGTTTTTCTTTTCGTATGAAATATACAATATAACCATGTGATTTTAATCCAGTATGTCTATTGGCCATAATCCCAATTCGCCAGTCGCAGAGTTCGCTTGCATTATTCGTTGAGATTAATATCCAGTTTTCCTCGAGGGATTGTCATGACGAGGAAAAAGAAATGGAATCGCATTTTACCCCACATGAAAATACGTCCGTCTGAACTACGGCATGTTATGGACGCAATACACGTTCTCAATGATATCTGACGAGTATATTTCATGTAATATCTATTATTTAAATATCACGGGGCTCGTGAGGCGCCGGAAGCCGTTGCCATGTTGGTTCTACTCCCCAGATATCACGGGCGTAATCGGCGATCGTCCTGTCCGATGAGAATTTGCCTGAGGACGCGATATTGTGAATCGCCATCTCTACCCATTTGGTTTCATCCTAAAAACACGAAAATAAAAAGCAGTTAGATAATTCGGAACGCAATGAAATTCGGTGCTTATTGGCTAAATAAAAATTAAGCCCACCTGGTACACTTGACTGACTTCATCTTGAGTCTTAATGTAACTCTCATAATCAGCAAGGAGATAGAACCTATCCCATTTAAGGAGAACATCAGCAATATCCTTGAATTCATCAGGATTGCTTGGACTGAAGAATCCTCCTTGGATTTGATCAATACATTGCTTCGCTTCTGGTAATTTGTTATAATAATCGTATGCGTTATATCCTCTCTTCTGTAACGCTTGAACCTCTTCTTCAGTCATGCCAAAGATAAAGATATTTTCGCGTCCCATTTCTTCGGCCATCTCTACATTCGCACCATCCAGCGTTCCGATGGTCAGAGCACCGTTCAGCTGTAAAAACACCACAGTTATAAATATAACTAGTGTCTCAATGAAGCAATACTAGTTCGGTTATAGGACGTACCATGAATTTCATGTTTCCAGTTCCTGAAGCCTCAGTACCTGCAGTCGAGATCTGCTCGCTTAAGTCGGCTGCAGGAATTATTTTTTCAGCCAACGTGACTCTGTAATTCTCCAAGAAGATAACCTTCAGTTTATCTCCGACTATTGGGTCATTGTTTACCACATTGCCAACACTGCAGATCAACTTAATGATCTTTTTGGCCAAGTGATAACCTGGTGCAGCTTTACCACCGATCATTATCGTCCTTGGCACAAATGGAGCAGATGGATCCCTCTTAATACGATTGTATAATGTAATAATGTGTAGACAGTTCAACAATTGACGTTTGTACTCGTGAATACGTTTAACCTGTATCGATAAACCGATGAATTCTTAGACATCCTAAGCAGCAGTACATATATTTTGGATCCTTGGACTATTAACTTTTACTTTACCTGAATGTCAAAGATGGACGCAGTATTGACCTTAATGCCATAATCTTTCTGCAAGAGTTGAGCCAGACGGAGTTTATTCTCTTGTTTGACTTTAATGATGTCTCGCTGGAAGGAAGGATCTTTGGCCCATTGCTTCAGCTGCTGAAGCTGCTCCAAATGTACCGTCCAATCGCTGCCAATTTTCTATAATAATGATATTGCCAGTGTTATTAATTCATATAAACTTAACAAGTATTTAAGGTAAGTATTTAGGGTACCTCTTCAATTATTTCAGACAGATTAGGATTGCAGAGCAACAGCCATCTTCTTGGAGTGATACCATTTGTCTTATTCTGAAACTTGTCTGGCGTCATTTCGTAGAAGTCACGGAAGCTGTAACAAGAACATTTACTTTTAATATCTTTACATAAATAACGTATCAATATGAAAAATAAATTTTAGAAAAGCATCAAAACTTGATAGTCAGATATTTTTTAACTTACACGCTCTTCTTAAGAATTTCAGAGTGAATCCAAGCGACACCGTTGATCGCATGACTTCCTACAATTGACAGATGAGCCATGTTGATTCTCTTCTCACCGTCTTCTTCAACCAGTGACATACGACGTAAACGGTCTAAGTCACCGGGATATTTAGCGGAGACTTCCTGAAGATGAAGGAAATTTATATGATAGATGATCTGCAAATGTCTAGGCAGAATGCTCTCGAGCATACTGGTTGGCCAGCGTTCCAAAGCTTCTGGAAGTACGGTGTGATTTGTATACGCACAAGTACGTGTAGTGATATCCCAAGCCTGAAAGAATATCGAGAGCACTATTAATTAATTCTTTACGAACAGATAGTAATGATATATTGTACCTTCTCCCACGAAAGACCCTCGACGTCAAGAAAGATCCTCATGAGTTCGGGAATCGCCAGTGACGGGTGCGTGTCGTTCAATTGAATAGCAACCTTGTCAGGGAAGGAATCAAAGTCTGTCCTATGATGATCTCGTGAGCCAAATTTACTAGATTTGTAACGCCGGATGATATCTTGCAAAGTGGCTGCAACCATGAAGTACTCCTGCTTCAGACGAAGTTCTTTACCCTCAAAGAAGTTGTCGTTAGGGTAGAGAACTCTGGAAATATTCTCGGCCAGGTTACGGTCAATAACAGCCTGTATATAGTCGCCATCGTTAACTGAAAATATACAAGATAATTATTATATATAACTAAACATAAAAGAGTATTACAAAAGTATTGACACTTACAGAATTTGAGATTGAATTCAATCGGTGACTTTGCGGACCACAGTCTTAGCGTGTTAACAACATTGTTTTTGTATCCAGGAATAGGATTATCATAGGGCATAGCGAATACGACCTAATGATTAAAAGAAAATACGTAATTTTGGTTGTTAATTGTCAAAGTAGCAAACATAATCTTTATTCATCTTCTTGCAAACCTGCGTGTTCACCCACTTCTTGCCCTCGGGAGTATCAATGACGTGACCATAAAAGTTCACCGGAAGCATAAATTCCGGACGTGCCTTTTCCCACGGATTTCCATAACGAAGCCAATCATCAGGCTCCTCGACTTGTTCGCCATTCTTAATTTTCTGAGCAAAGATACCATACTCGTATCTTATACCATAGCCATAAGCTGCCAGTCCTACAGTAGCCATACTGTCTAGGAAACATGCAGCTAATCTTCCCAATCCTCCATTACCGAGACCAGCATCATCTTCGAGTTCTTCAAGCTCCTCAATATTCAGACCCATCTACGAAAAACGACCAGTAACGTCGCGATGCAATCATTTTAATTTTATTATTCTATATATATTACCTGATACATAGCTTCGTCGCAGGCTCCTTGAATCCCAAGATTAATCATAGTGTTCTGCAAAGATCTGCCCATGTAGTACTCTAACGACAGATAGTATATCCTCTGCAAAAAGAGATACAATTTTTTAAAGTGGCAATTACGCGAATAAAACCGAGTGAGTATTTTGTTTCATTATAGAGGTCTTCGACCTGATGCTGCGACAAGACCGCGAAACTGGTCCAGGATGAGCGAGTAGTAGTGATTACTATACAATTTTCATATCATCTCTATTGCCAACAATCTTTATTGCTTGGGTAACCAAGAAAACAGCACAGAAACACACCTAAAATCTTCTTTACCTACACACTCAAAGTATTACAACGAAAAAGAAATTCGTTAGTCAAACGGTTGACACCGAAACGTACGGTTCTCCAAGTAATTCCTATGCCGAGGACAAAAATAAATCGGAGCTCTCTTCACGATTTTATTAACCAAATAAAATATCACCACGTGACAGATTTTCTCTATTTGTCTGGCTGTACGTCGTACGGGGCGCGCGAAATAAATCAAACTTTTCCCAGAAACACTTTCGCCATCGCCTTGCAATATTCGCTGAAAAGCCGGTGAAGATTAAAAATCATTTTCACAACGAATTTTTAATTATAATTACGGTACTTTAAAAACAATATTTCCAGACAAAATAATAAATAAAAAGAAATTGCTTGCATAATGTATAGGGAAAAAAGTCACTAGACAAATAATCGTATACGAGGGCATCGAGGAGATGCTAGTAAAGAATTATTTGCCCTATTGGACTTTGCGTCTGACAATAAGAGTTATTGGAAACAATGGGTATAAAAATAATGCTGAAATTAGCACAGAAGTTCTGGAGGGGATTATGTACCATATATATATCTCTACTTTTTTAAATCTAAAATATACTGGTTTTGCCTTGACCAGTCTATTCTTGCAGCCATGGATAATCGTGAGGATATCATTGAATGATCCGTCAGTTGTCTCGTGTAGAATCATCGTGCAGACACGTGGTGATATCACGAGCAACAAAACTTATTATAATAATCTTCAGATAACGGAGGGATGATTAGCAATGAGGCTGCGTGAAACAAGGAGCACAAAAACTAAGCGGGCCGTCCTGAAATAATACTGATTAAATAGTAAGCTGTATAGAGTTTAGCGAAAATAATCCTGAACTTGATTTATGCTTGCTACATAAACAATTAATTAGAGCAACAATCATTTTTTAACAGTAATAATCAATTGCATTCATGCTTAGCGCGCGACACGTAAATAATCTTTTGATTTTCATATGGAAAATTCTATTTTTATATATTCTTAGGAATTTATATATGTGCATATATATATATATATAATTAATCAAGTAACTAAAATTATGTCTCTACTTTGCCTTTATGTATCTTCTGATAACATGGTGTTATAAAATATTATATAAAATACAAGCTCCCCTATTTATGATAGAAACGTATATAATACGTATGGAAAGATGATAATAGCGTTGCGAAAATGGTTATTCTTATGCCGTACAACTTTGCAAGTAAATTTCTTTTTTAATGAACCATTAAGAGCTCTCGGACACTGCAGGACTTTTCATCGTACGATAGTTTCATCGGTTTGAAAAATTTGGTATAAGGTTTCGCGATAGTGTGCAGGCATACCGATTAGAGATCTGCCGAGGAAATTAACAAAACCATCGCAGATCGATATTGATGGAACTATCGACCGATGAAGTATGCAGTGTGCGAGGACTTTAAGTTGCAAAGAGGCCGCCTTCGTTTGACAGCAGGAGGGCGTTTCTATTTATATGCGAAAGTTGGCAAGTACAAGATGACAGTTTAAAAACGTCAAGTAATAGGCATATTCTCACTCAAAAGATATGCCTCGAATGTTTCATAAGATAAATATTGTTCAGTCCTACGAAATCATCACAGCGATATAAAAGTTTGTAATGCAGTATAAAATATATTAAGTTAAAAGTAATACAGTCGTAAAGACAATCTCCTGTGAAGATAATTGTTAGTTAAGTAGATGGATGAAAGATAAAAATTAATTATAAAAGACTAATTGAAAGTATGAATAAGGCTGAATCCACCTAGCGAGCGAAGTTCCAAATGAGTATTGTGAACGATGACGAATGGAATATAAGGATAGTCTGAGCGAGGAGTAACCTGGCCAAGACAAGATAGCCAAACGAAGTCTGTGCTCAATTTAAAATGTAGCAAGTACGCTAGCAACAGAAGAGAGAGTCGAAAAAATTTGGACGCCGAAGACACTGCACTGCTAGTTCCAAATCGTAAATGATGTAAGTTCGTCAAGCTCAATTGTAGAGGGCAACGGTGGCTAGAACGAGCAGACGTGACCTCAAAATAGAACAGTCTTCATATTCGGACTGTAAGTTACTGATAAAGTTTAAACATTTAAGATGATAAAGAAAAGTAAATTGATACGTTCATGGAATATTGATAAGCACGAACGATCTAGCTCCCAACGAATTCGTTTAGTCATTTTGAAAAACCGTTCAAATTTGAATCCTAGGCTTGACCTTTCATTGAGATTCGACCTTTACCTTAAGAAATCATTTACACGTAAACTGTGAAGAAACTAGAACAATATTTAATGACTCGACAATTGCTTTATTTTTTTTATTTCTAGCAGATTTTCTTCGACAATGGTAAATAACCATACCTCATTCGTTTATAAAACCACATCGCATGCAAAAGAGAAATTTAAATAAAAATGATCGATCTGCCCAATATCATTAGGAGTTATACAAATGACAAGTGTAATGAGTTGAAATGAACTTGTACACTTAAAACTTGAGTAATTAATAGAAATTACAATGTTTACATTATCCGGGACAAGGTCATGGGATCCTGTAAAGGACACAAAAGGCGGCACGATGAAAAACTGTATCTTTCAAAAATAATGACAAAGGATGTTAGCGAAAATATCAGTCTTCGTACCTTGGGATCCTTTTCGTAGTAATGTTGCTGAGTTCTAATCCATCGCGAGACAAGATTGTCCTTGACGCTGTGGGCTAATGCAAAATAATAATCTCGAGTAGTCGCAACATTACGATCCTTGACCAAGGTGTAATGAAGATGCCTGTTAAAGGTCTTCTTGAAGTTGCTGACATTTTCAACGTCAACGATGCCACGCACCGAAATCTGCTTCCTCTTCTCGTGATCAACGTCCGAGACGGACATCTTTGAAACCGGGTCGCCGGGTGAACCTGCCTGTCGAACGTTTACTAGACTTCGCGAACTGGAAACGGCACGATGATGCTCAAACGACCTGCTAAGCGCGAATGATGTTTCTTATGTGACATAGAGACGGTCACCTTGTCACAAGGTCACGCATGCGCTCCCTAGCGGACAGTCTGAGCAACGTGGAGCGCCATCTTAATGGCGGGAGATTCAAAAAGGATACCCATCTCGTCATGTGGTACTAACATTACTTTTATCATTTGATACCAGGATACGGATATCTTAATTGTTGATTTATTTAATGGAAAATATAATTGGATTTGTAAGTATTTTATAAAGAGAGATCGGAGATATCAAATCGAGTTTTGTTGTCTAAGAAATTTTATGGAATACAGGAATGATTGGTACTATGCTAAATAAAAGTTATCATCGCAAGTTTAATTAATATCATTTGTTTATAAATTATAATTATTAAACAGAAATAATAATAAAAACTTCAAGAAGCGGCACGCATATTACAATTAATATTGTTAACACTTCTGATAATCTCAATAAAACCCAAAATAATGGTAATAATATTTCGCTACCTTCAACGTCATTCAGAAGACAGCAACGATAATATTCGTTTTGTATATTCGCTGAATTTTTTTCTCATCTTCGTCCAATCACGTAAACTGAATTTCACGAAACACAGTATAAATTACAATAATTATCTTAAGTTCTAACGGTTGAAAAAGAATATTATCAAGCACATAACAATCAGGCTGTCCCACTTCATTGTTTCTTTACTCCATACTCACATTTCTTTATTCAATTTCTCCAATTCTCTCTTTTCTTCGCAGAATGATTTTTTATCTTTTTTTTCTTATCTTTCTTCTCTTAACACTAAAACTCCCGACAATTTTTTATAAACGTATTTTTGACTTTAAAAGATTCAAATGACCCGTCGATGGTACGTTTAGTGTTAAGTTACAATGTAAATGAGGACCTTGGTGTTATTCTCACTGCATTGTTACAGCTCAGTAAAATATTCTGCCACATTTACTGAAATATCAAACATTCAATTAATCGCCAACGTTGTCTTACATCTTATTAAAGATATTCATTATTAGAATATTAATGCGCGCGTGTTCGATCGTTCGATCTAATATTTTCACTTTGTACCCTTTTAATTTACCTCGATACTACATTGCTCTGCCTGCGTTATTACATCAAGAATTATCTCGCACTGTGACATCTCAGTTCTCAGATAGTTTAATTATTTATTCAGAAATCTCTCCTTCCTTCACTTTTTCCCGAAGTTGAGTAAGTTTGTAATTTCAAAATAATTTCTTAATATAAGGCAGGATTTCAGGAAAACTCAATAACGAAATTCATAAAAAATAAAAAATTAATACTCACTTAATAGTGATGCCATTGATCTATTCGTTAAACTAGGTCCAACGCTGATCGATATGCGTCTTGTTCGTCTCATAGAATTTTGGTAATGTGAACAGTGCCAACACACCTGTAACCAAAGAAACAAGATATTCTCAAATTGCCAAGACTCGAGTGCCCCGGAGAAAATCACTTATACACTCACAAATAATAATGAGAGTCAAGCCATTGAACCATGAACCTAGAATAGTCAGACACAAAAGAATATTTCCAAATTTAAAAGAGTCCATGAAGTCCTCGACCAGGAAGAGCCTACGAAATTCAGCAACAGCGGTTTTCGAGTATGTCACAATTACGTCAACAAACTCGTGCACCTCTTTATCCGTAAAAGTAGGACACGCATCGAATAAATCTCTGAAATGCAAAAAAAATTTCCGTGACTCAATAACTCTCGTTCCGAAAGCTTTCAACAAAATATACTAGTTTACTCACTTCAATGGATTTCCATTGGATGTCACACGAACAACTTGAAAGACGATTTCGCAGATCCGGAAAAGTACGGAAACACCAAGAATGAGTAGCGATAACTGAGCAAGCATGAATATCAGATTAAAATAGGCCATAGTGTGAAGGACCAAAAAAATGATAAGAAAGACCATAAACGAGTTCACGGGGTCACGCCAATAGATCAGAGCCACCACTGCGAACAGAGAGAAAGTTTCAAATTAATATTGACATTTTATTTCCGTAATCACTTCGTAATCGAAGCTGTGCAAAATACTCTAGTATAAATATAAATTCTCTCACTCAAATCTAAGACTCTTTCAGCCTACATATATATTTTAACAGAGGTATGAATAATAAGAAAACAAAAACGAAAACTAAAATCATATTTTTTTTGCCTTATCTTACACATAACTAGCGTGGTGGCGGTGACAATGTCGACGCTCTGTCAGTACGGTCGCTCGACTGCTGGTTATCGCATGCACTCATCCCTCTTATTCTAAAACCTGCCGCTCTTACAAACTTAACAGCTATCTGACGTTTATTTTTCTTTTCGATCGCTTCAGCAGCACATCGGGCTTTGATTATTCCTCAAACATCCGTCCTGTTGCCTGTTACCTTGCCTGGCGACTCCTGTGCGCGTCTAGAGTCAATATCGCCTGTGAAGCTTTTCCCTCCTTTCTGAACTTCTATTTCCGAAATTTCTTCTGCCTATTACTGCAGCGTTCGTTATACGTAAAATCGTATACGCGTCAATGTATATTTTATGTGCAAATATCGTGCAGGTTTGCAGACAAAATGATGTTTCCCAGTCCTAAAAAGCTTTATTTGGTCAGCATGCCTCTTCCACTTCCGCAATCTTGCTTACGGACCATGAATGAAGCTGGCCTCAATTTTTAGAATATCCTCGCGGCATACCAAGAACAAAACTGTAATTCTTTATCACCACGTTCTAACTAATAATAAAGTCGGCTTCTTTCTTGGTTGAACTGCTCTGTTTTCTAAACTCGCACTCATTAGGTTTAGCCGTGAGCCCACAACTTCTTAATCTTCCTAAGCCTTTCATTATACTCTTGCAAATACAGTTCCTTTGATACAAATATCATTATAAGAACAAAATAATTTCTCGATGCCTGGCTCTCCTGTCGCTGTTATATGTAGACCTGTCGAGTTATATGTAGACTAACCCTAGACCTGCACGTCGCTTCTAAGTGAATTTGGTTCCCACACTTACGGCACTTTTAAATTATAATAAACCTACACTGTGCTTTGATATTTCTTCTTCCATCACATAACAGATCCTCATCGCTTTCCGGCGATTCTGTGTCTAGTGGATATCTCTTTCTATTGATGTTTATCTTTGTAATCCTTTCGTTTGTCAATTCGTCTGCTTGTAGCGATGTCGCTAACTCTGTTGCCCGTTTGAAGGTTAAGTTATTCTCTTCGTTCAATTTCTTCTTCAAAATGTCACTTTTAATTCCTGATACGAACTGATCACACAACTGATTCTCCAGGGTGGCTCCAAAGTCACAGTTTAATGATAACGCTTTGAGGTTGGTGACAAATTCCTTAATTTCCTCCCCTTCCTTCTGCCGGCATTCTTTAAAGCGACAGCGTGCCGCCTTCACACTTGGTATTGGGTTCAGACAATTTGTCATAATTTTCTTAAGGTCCCCCAAGCACTTAGTATGGGGTAAACTAGGTGCGCACAAATTGTGTAGCAAGGCATGTGCCTCCATATTCAAAACCGTCATGAAAAGAGGCACCTTCTTTTCCTCGGCCACCTCATTCACGATTAGATAACATTCAAACTTTTCCATCCACAATATCCAGTTGTCATTCAGCGTAAACTCACGCAAATTCCAGATGTTACTAACTAAATGTTGGTATTGTACCGCTGTTAGCTGCTGTTTCTGGGCATCCAGTTTCTGCCTCTCCGTTATTATCGCGTTCTTCTCCTCTTCTATTAACTTCAATTGCTTTTGCAGGTCTGTCCATTGCTGCTGGAAATTCATTTATCCTCATGAAACTTGTGCACGTGTTTTCTTCTCTTGCTTTTAACCTCATTCATAATTAATCAATATATCCTCCTCGAATTTGTATTCTCGTCACCAAAGCAATATATCGTAAGACGAGAGACGGTGCACAAAATTCCGTAAATATATAAATTACGCTTATCCGCTCCCACAGGCGTTATTTTACGGCGGCGGCCATTCACGTACTGTCATATGGATCTACTCCATGTCGGCACTCTGTCGGTAGAGTCGTTCGACTGCTGATCAGTGGATACAATACATTCATTCTTTCTCCATTCTTTACTATTAGTCCTTTTCTTTCCTCCGCTCGTTAGCTTTTGCTTGCTATCCTTTCTCTTCGCCATTTTCTCCATTTTCTTCCCTCCTCCTCGTTCCTCACTCTTCTTTTTCTCTTACCTCACTGCACCGCGTGCTTCTCCGCAACCTTAACCTTCTTACTTCACCCAATATTTCTCAGCTCTTCTATCACCTTTATCCTCTTCGTTTCTGCTTCTAATTCCTCTATCTGCTTCTTTTCGTTCCTTGGTTAATCCACAACTTCTTTTACTTCCTCAGACATTATATTCTTTTTCACCTTTCCTTTCTTTCTTTAAGAAATTTCTTTATTTTTAGTCTCCTCTGCTATGCTAAAACCTCACTAATCTATATATATTATACCGATAATATTTTACCAATTCTGTTACCTGAGAGAGATTTGACGGAATATGGGGATGATTGGATGATTGGTGCCATGCTGAATGATTTAAACGTCGTGAGTCTTATTAATATCATTTATTTATAAATTAATCGTGCGGATGCAGATGCAATAATGAAAACGTCAAGAAGCGGTACGCGTATTACAATTCATATTCTTAACACTTGCGATAGTCTCAATAAAAACACGTGGTTCCATAGTTATAGATAGGTAATATAATATAATATAAAGTTGCATCTTCATCGTTTACCACTTAAATAGGTTTTCCTTTCATTTGTTTTTTTTTCTTCGTCGGTCGCTGAGCCCACTGCGACCGTGTAATTCATCGTTCGCTGTATTATAATATATTAGCTGTGTAATTGTAATAATGTAATTGTAATGGTAATAATATTTCGCAATCCTCAACGTCATTCAAGAGACAGATACGTTTTGTATATTCGCTTTATTTTCTCTCATCTTCGTCCAATCGCATTAACAACTGAATTTCGGGGGACGCAGCACAATAGACAATAATTATCTTAAGTTCTAACGATAAAAAAAAAAAGAAACAATTTTGTCAAGCACATAACGCCCAGGGTGTCCCACTCCATTGTTTCTTTGCTCCATTATCACATGTCTTTACTCAATTTCTCCAATTCTCTCTTTCCTTCTACTTCTCTCTCCTCACGTGAACTCTCTTTTCCCATAGCATGCACGATTGATTCATCTCTCCCACAATGCAGCTTTTCTGTTACCTTTTTTTTTCTCTGCCACGAGATCCCGAATCAACGAAAATACCAATGTCTCCATATTAAAAAAAATTATCAAACGGAGAAAGCTTATCTTATCGAATATAATCATCATTAGAAGCGGACGTTATCGCAATTCTAACACTGACATTCGTACCTTGGTCGGAGTACACGAAGAAAGCGATATTTGAGCGATAGAAGATGAAAGAGTGAAAGAATGAAGAAAGGTTCGAATTGAAAAAGAGTCGAAAGAACATGATCGCAATAGTCGCAGAGTGATTTCTTTTCTTTTTTTTTCTTCTTCTCTTAAGTTACGACGTAAATGAGGACCTGCTTCTTGTCCTCATTGCACTGTTACAGCTCACTATAATATTCCACCATCTTTATCGTAATAACGAACAGTTAATTAATCGCTAATGTTATCTTACTTCATATTAAAGATATTCATTATTAGAATATTGATGCGCGCGCGCGCGTGTTCGATCTACTATTTTTGCCTCCTTCCCCTTTTCGTTTTATACCTTCTTCTTCCTCCATTGCTCCGTGTACCTTATGACGTCAAGAATTATTTCGCACTGTGACTTCTCGGCTAGTTTGAACATTGTTCATTCCCGATTCCCTTTGTTTCCTTCACTTCTTACCCCCTTCTCGCTCAATTCTCATGTAAACCCCGAAAACTGTTCTCGACTGTTCGCGCGCTCTCATTAATTATCACGACGTTCATCTTCTTAATCCTCCTTCGTGGGTTCGGCCTTCTTGCCAAGAGGAATGGCCGCCTTCACTCTGAAATTATACATTACGAGACTCAGTTGTGAAAATGTCCATTTCATTGTGTCTTAATAAAATTATTTGTATTATAAAACACTGTAATCGTGTTGTGATACCATCAACCTCAATATGATACTCAATGCTCCGGTGATCATTTTCACTTTCTTCGAGACTAATTGCAAAATTCTCTCTACTATCATAAAGCAACTGTTAGTCGCAATTATAAAACTAATGATTATCTTCTGGAAGCTTTATTATTCTAATCGAAATTCTCTAAATGTCAATGAATCGGATATGTTGATATTTTTTATAAATTAAGAAATTCGATAAATTTACGGTACAAAGAGTTATCATCAATAAGCCTTCGAGATTCGTATTTCCGATATAACAAGTGGATTTGGCTCGTTATCAAACAGGGATTTATTTTGGATTGTTAGCTTGATCTGAAATCATGCTAAAAATACCGTAGTAAGAGATTAACTCAAAGTTACGGTTTAATTATAAAAAGACCAGTTTTCATGAGATAAAAAAGAAAACGAAGTCTGACAAGTCTGAAAAGTTTTCCTTTTTATGAGTGAAAGCGTATAACAAGATCCAACGATCGGGGATAGGTAGTACTATTAAATTTCACAAAATAAATATTCAAATCGTTAGTTATTCTCTAAATTATTGGTGCTCAATTTCTGAATCTATGAAATCAACTGAAAGGAAGATGAAGAACTTCAAATAAATATTGAGAAGAAGGTTCGGACATATCTTGTGCAGTCTTGGTGGATCGACCCAGAGATCACTGAGCTCGTCCATATCTTCGAATCAAAAATTGGACTTGGGATGGGAATGGTGTTGTGCAAGTTTGTAATTTCGAGATGATTGCTTGATGCAGAAATTTCTTCGGCACCCTTCCAGAAAGGAGAGGCAGAATCTTTTAAATTGCTTCATGGCAATTGAACTGAAGAAAAAGAAAGCACAAGAACGAAATTCCTAAAAAAAAAAGAAAAAAAAGTTATCAACTACTTACTTGGCGGTAATCTCGTTGACCTTTCCGCGCACCAAGGCTAAGTTCTGGTCGATTTGCGTCTTGTTCGTCTCGTAGACTTTCGGCAATGTGAACAGTGCGACCACACCTGTAACAAGAGAATCAAGAGACACTCTCAGGTTTCCAAGACCCTCCAAAGAGGAGGGACGACTCGTTGTCAGTGACCCATAAGATCAGTAGCGTACTCACCAATAATAATGAGGGTCATGCCATTGAACCATGAACCTACATAAGTCAGGCACCAGAGAAGTATACCAAACTTAAGGGAGTCCACGAAGTCCTCGACCAGGAAGAGCCTGCGAAGTTCAGCAACGGCGGCATTCGCGTGCGCCACAGCTACGTCAGCAAATTCGTGCACCTTTTCAGCCGGCAAAGTAAGATCCACATCGAGAATATCCCTGGAAAGTGCAAAGACAACTTTATACGTGACTCCTTAACTCTCGTTCCAAAGGAATCGAGAGCTCTTAGCGAGGTGTACGAATGAACTCACTTGAATGGATGTCCATCGGACGTCTTCTGAACGGCTTGAAGGACGGTTTTGTAGATACGGAAGGCTACGGTGCCAGTAAGAGTGAGTAGCGAGAGGTAAGCAAGCACGCTGATCAGACTGAAGTAGGCCAGCGAGAGTAGTACACCAAGAATTGCACCAAAGACGATTCCCGACTTCTTGGGGTCTCGCCAATAGATCAGAGCCGCCACTGTGAACAGGGACAAAGTTTCAAATTAATGCTGACGTCACACACCCGTAACCACTTCGTATTCAAAACTGTGCAACACTCGTCCTCATTCAATAAAGCTCTTGTAAATCGCTATTATTATATATTCATTGTCCACAACCAACTTGTCCAGTCGCACAAAGGAACCTCGATAATGTTAATTGATCATTTTCCAATGCCTCATTCTAAAAACATCGAGTATTCATGTATATTTTTTTTTCTCTTTTCAAACAATAAGGTCGCCAGGTACGACCTGGAATATAAGGACTAATAATAGCAACGATCCACACATATCATATCTTTAAGCAAACTCTCGATGCTCATGCAAAACTTCGATTCTCACAGATTTTCGAGGAGGAATAGCAAAGTGTGTCGTTGCTTCTCGAAATAGTAAAGGAATTTCTTCCTTTTTGTCTTAAATGTCTCGTGCACTCGGCAACGGAAACAGATTGGAGTCTCGAAAGTCCAAAGTAGCGTTCGCGATGGAACGTTGAAAATAAAAGTCTATAAATAAACGCCGAGTGAATTCGATCTGAAAAGAAACTTCGTCGAGAATTCTCCCTGCGGTATCGAGAAATTGCCATTAATCATCGAGTTTAAAAGTGCAATACGATGATAAAAAGGAGGACAAAATGGCGTCGTACAATTCATAAACTTGAACGATCTCTGCAATGTACGTGGCTCGTGCTCGTTACGAATTATCGGATATTCAAAGATTGCGAGTGCGAAGTAAACAGCAAAACAGATCCGAAAAATCTTTCCCGAGGTTCGTTTAGTCCCACAATGATAATAATTGGTGAAATCATGAAAAACCGTTAGGAACCTGTTAGGACGAGGCCAATGACGGGAAAGACACTACAGGCCACGTAATTCCACAGATGACGTCACTCTGTCAGTTCAATCCCCATGCGACGAATATTCGTAAGCGGAATTATCACGAACTACTCCGGTAATACGGTCGTTCGGAACTTCCGGTGCCGAGGTAGGTTTCACTGAGAAACCGTTTCAATTTCGAAGACGTGACGAAAATTTACATTCGCCGACCTATTCGTTCTTACTGATTGCGGTACCAGAGTGGGGATGAATTTTCAACATTTCATCACTAAACTCCAGGATGCTCTAAGACCTTAGTGGATCGACGATTCGACCTTCGTTAGACCTTATCAGAGGAACAATGATCCAACCATAGTCCGATCGAACTTGCTTACACATGTTTATCATATTTCTGATAACGGCCAAGGATGTCCGTACAGTTTTGCACTGGATGATCCAAATGGAAGACTTTTTGTAATATTTTTGAAAAATTATCAACATGAAATTCCACCTTGAATAGTCTCATTAAGTGTTTTTTGACATCGAGAAATAAATAGAGAGCGTCAAACAAGATAATCTAATAATAACTGGGTTAAATGTGCTCTTTGAAGATTCTTTGGATATCTTAAACCTTGCCGCGTTCTTCTTTACCGGCAACGTGTCAGTTTCCTTCTAGAATAGGAAAGCAGTGAGAACTTTCAGGTAAGAAGTGCGAATTTCTCATTTCCAACCAGTTGGCTCTTATAAGTGTGTCAATCGAGGAAGAGACAAATCGAGGTGGTAGCAAAAATAGTCAAAGAAAAGTTTTTAGTCAAGGACTTTCGGCCATTTTTCAAGAAAACTGTCGCGTTGGATTACCAGCAAATTTTATTTTTTCGATTTTCAAGACTCGCTTTTGAGTATTATGAGAATTTACGAATAAGAGTACGCCAATGACATTTTTTTATAAAAATGATCATACTCGTGCATGACTGTGCATATTATTTAAAAAATAAATGAACAACCCACGTATCTGTACGCTTGTGTCAATCAATGCTCCGGTATGTATACCAAAGCAGTTTACATTCGATCGTCACGTGACGACTTTAATTACCTCCTAAAACATACAAAAATGTACAGCTGTTTGCCAAGCGATAAGAGAATGACCAGACGATACTAGAAAAACAGTACTGTGACGCTATTTTTTTCTAATCAAATTATCAGCATATCATTACATCAAACAACCTATCCCAACAATCATATATGCCTTGCACAATCGTGTAAAATAAGATATAACCAAAAAATATAATCATCAAGAAGCCCTCTGGATAATTCACTTCCGCGTGTACGAAAAAGAAACGTCTATAGCCACGAGAGATAGAAATATCATAAATATGCTGAACATATATGTTATCGGCTCTGAAAATAGCCATAGCCACCGTAAGCACCTTGGACGGTTAAAATTTCCGAAAAGAATTTCATCGGTACAACCTAAATATGTCGAGCGCCGAATCTGTATACGTCAGCAGTCTCTTCGTTATTAAACCGAAGAAATATATATATATACTCGACACATTCGAATATCCCTCTCATAATTTTCTCCAACGTCCCTAAGGCTGGCTAAGCCAATGTACTAAACCAGAGGATTGTGCGATACCCGTTACCACGTGCAACTCTCATTAACCATATGTTCCTCCAGGCTTTTAATAAACGAAAAATATTAAAGGAGAAAAAAGCTCACCAGGTCCTCTTTCAGGAAGATCCTCAACTCGTTGTCTACGTTCGTTCTTTCTCACCATTTTTTCAGATATACAGTTATTATTGTCTTCGAGTTAAAGGAAGAACAGAATTGAACGAAGCTGCTACGTGCCAGAGCAAAGCGGCACACGCGACTGACGCAGCTAACCGTGAGGCTTGCGGAACGTATAGAAAAGGTATACGACCGAGCGAGAGCGCGAGTTGACCACTCAGGATCGAGAGTCTCGCACAGAAAAGAGCGTAAAAAGAATGGTACGAAAGTGAGAGAGAAAGGAGCAAGGACCATACGTGACTGAGTAGCGCGGTACAAAGTTTATTGTAAATATGCACGTCATATCGGGTTAGCGTGGTAGGGTAGATGCCGCTGCGAGTGTAATTACGGAATGTAACGTATGTTCAACGGGGCAACAAGACGATTTCCGGAATTGCCAACAACGTCCGAGTGTAAAGATCGCGTCAAAAGTCACCACCAAGATCCACGTAACTTTTAGGTTAGGATAGCAAAGCAGGCGTCCTCGTGCGCGAGAATACGTAGAACCTGTGAGATGTCTCGGCGAGCTACGTGAAACCGGCAAGTTGGCGCCACGCGCGCCAACGCGTTCGATCACGTGACGCGATGACTATTTAAATCACGATCTCCGAGGGATGCCGCCACTATCGAATTGATAACAGTGCGCAACACGATGCCAGACAGTTGGTTACACATTTTTGTCTAGACTTTGTGGTCAATGACGACTTGTGCCAGTGAGAGATCCAAACTGTCTATGGAACGAAATTATCTTGGGAATGATGTGAAATTTTGGTTCGAAATACTTTTTTGAATCAAAACATTTTAATTTAATATGATACTTAGGATTTGTGTACTTTATGATTGTTCTATTTGGGAATTTTTGTTATCCTTATCAAAATTGATATAGAGTGGTCTATATGATGTTACTCTAGATTGCTTGTATGTATTATACGAAGTTCCTCGAATCAAAAAACATATATGTATATTGACTTTGTGAATGGACGCTGTCCCTGTGCACCTCTTGCCGCATTGCGGCGTTTCGATAGCCGAAGACAACGCGTGGAAGCCTTATTTCGGATTATTTTTCAGGTTCTTGCCAAGTCTGCAGGTTTGGTCTCAAGTGTCGCAGAATGTACCTTTAAGTGGACACTTGACCCTCTGGAGAAAATTAAGAGAGAAGCTAAATATATTGTAACCCACCTAATAATAACACAATATAGGCTCTTCGCATTTCTCTTCGACGTTCTCTGCAGTCCCTGCGACGCATTAATGGCGTCAGTTATTGATTTCGTCCGAGGCAGGGGCGAGTCCCTACCTCACGCAACACACCTACCTGTAAAGCCCTAGCCAAGAAAAAACGGAGATTCAGTGGCGACAGGGATCGAACAAAAGACAACTGCTGCAGAAATTACCAAACACAGAAGTGCGGTAGCGTAGAGTAATAATGAAACTTGGAACTTGACAAACCGATAAATCAACGTCGGGTACAGTCACTAATATACTCGTGGATTTTCTTTACTTTTCCTACGGCCATTTTCAAATCGAACCTTAATCACCTTCTGTGACAATCACTTATCTGCCACCGGTGTCACCGATACTAATAATAAACTCAATTAGAGCAGAGCAGTCTACCAGACGTATTCTGTGAGTTTAAGTACTACACGGTTGGCACATGTTCAAAATGAGAGTAAATCGCCTAATTTTCGATTCTTAACGCATCCATTTGTAGATTTAGATCGTAAAGGGAATAATGAAGTATTTATACAAAATTTTGAAAAAAAAGAAGACAAATCCCATTGGAAATTTTGATACCGGGAGTCATAATGATTTCCAATTAAACGCAAATTTACTCTTCACCGTATATATGCTAATAAAGTTATGAACTGTATTGCATTAGAGTGTAGCAAGTAAATATCGACAAGCTGCCACAATGAGTCGATCGTTATTATTGGATCAGTTTCAAGGTTCTAACTCGACATATGCATTAATTGCATATGTAGGTACTAATTAGTAATTGTCACTTCGCACCAATTGTGCATGACGCACTGCACGTTAAATCAATCAATGATATTCGAATCACAATGAAAATTTTTACTATCGTTCTTTTGTAAGCTTTCATGAAAACTTTTCTTTTTTCAAAAATAATATTTAACCAATTTTTATCGATTGCATAATACACTGAATAGGATTCTTACAGAAACCAGTAAATTGAGTTAACTTCAAAAGAAGAAAAACGAAAAATAAGAGAACATAGTTTCCGCGAAATGTAAACTAAACGATTTTTTTTTCAAGTTCAAATAATTTTTTAATGACTCAAATAATTCGCACGTGAATCCTGGGCCAAAGAGCCGGCACCAGATCGGTCCCCTCTTATGTAACCCGTAAGCCTCTCTCGACATACCCAAAATAAACGGAGCAAAGTTCAAAAAGTTTAACGAAACCAAGTCACCGTCTGCAGTTCGTTTGGCGTTGCATGATTTTTATAGAGAATTACGTTAAGCTTGACAGACAGACTTGAGAGCGTTCGATGGATCGCCGTGACGCGTCGTGGAAACATGGATCATCCTCATGGCGTCTGGACAGTCGACGAAACGGGAGGCACGAGTCAGCTAAAAATATTTGGCGTAAAATATCTTTGACGCTTCCTCTTCGACTCATCGGGAGAATCCAGAATTAAACGGGCCCGAAAAGTTTAATGACACATGCGAATCTCAAAAGGTGAAACAACCAAATTTCCCATGATGGCTTACTTCTCTCTTTTGCTTTCCTTGGGAATAATAATCTTCCAAAGGCTGAATGTATAAAGCAGAGTAGAAATGAATTTTAGACTAACGTATGAAACGTGTTTCATTGCCTGTGGTGAAAGCAAAATAAGTGAATTAAGAAAGAGGTAGTTTAAAAAAACACTTGAGCTTGGCTATCAACAAGAAAGATATTTAATTGGAATTTTTAACCTCATTGATCTTTATTTTAAAATGAAACTGTACGCATTCAAAATACGTAACGCTCGTAACCTCAAAATTGAATTTTCACATTTTTATTCAAGTCGAGGAAAAAATAAGTATTGGGCCCATGAAAAATTCCACTGTAAGCTCAATTATAACAATTATACGATTGCTTGAAAATAAAATCACTTAAATTGAGTAATTCGATCATCATCAATAAAAGCCTCCATCTTGAGATACCAGACAATAAAAAAGTATCTTGAATAAATTCCAAAGAAATAATTAACGTTAGTAAAATTCCAAAAAAGAAGATCACATAATCCATCTTGATAAAACTATTTTACGAATCCTTCCCTAACCTAGTTTAGAATTCTTGATCCATTCGTATTCACTATATTTTCTGAAAATGCCGGTAGTACTCACGTTCTTCCCTGGTGATAGCCATCTCTGACGTACCAGCAACGCCGAACGATTCGTAATAGCACCTTCGCACGAGTATTCTGTTCTCGTGCGTGAAAATAATCCAAATAGTTGCTAAACGTCGAGAGTTACTTGTAGATCCGCAAGGGAAGCCTAACAAATGGCTAAGGGCGTGCGGTATAATAATAATAATAAGAAGAAGAAGAAGAAGAAGTCAGGGCCGACCGGACACTCGGAGCACTTCACCGCGAAGGAACTGGCCGCCGAAGCAAAAGCCCGAGAGACGTTGGCAGCCGACCAACGATCCTGGCTGGACGTTATATTTAGTTATCCGAGCCACGGGACGCACAGCCGGACGACGAATGGACGAAGATGCGTCCCTCTTAATGTTCCCCCTTTTCCTCTCTCTCTCTCTCTCTCTTTATTGAGAAGAAGTCGTCGCCGCGTGGCGTCACACGACAATCAGTGGGATATAAGCTAGGTTTGGCGTCGTTTTGGCGCGACTTTCGACACTGATGAAAACACCGAGTTCGGTTGATTGCACTAGGTTTTGTGTACACGGAGATGACCAGTCTCCACGAGAACAGACTGCCTACTGTCGCGATTCTCAGGGAAGCATTAAAAATGGACGCCTTAAGCGTATAAAGGGATCGTTCAGGTAGTCCAGACTGGCGAAGACCTTCGTCCCTTAGGGCCTGTTTACACTGGATTTTCGAGGAGACAAATAGCCCTAGCTTATAAGGATGCTTATAAGGCACTACCTACGAAAAACAGAATTTTCTGGCGCTGATCGAGCAAGAGTCACGCTCACTGAACGTAAGATGACGCTGCGAATTTATCGACCGGGCTGATCTTTCTTATCGACAGAGTCACAAACACTTTTATACCTCTGGCTCTATCATCGAGATCAACGGCTGTTTAAAGTTCGAATTGTATTATTTGAGACAGCTCACGAAACACCATTATCAATTCGTCATATCTTTGGGACGCATTCAATTTTCACTTGATTCGAGGGCAGACTGATAAATGTGAAACTGATTGAGAACGAGAGAGCATTGGTCGCCAATCGAACAGTATTCTTAATTAAATCTTGATTGGCAATATCCGTAAGGATGCCAGACAGCGAAAGCGAATCGAACACTTTTTTTCATGGAATCCTAATTTTCCTGGACTTTAAATCATATTATCTAGGGGTGAAATAAATAAAGCAATTTACGTATTAAATATATGAAATAGGGTGTACTTCGTTGAGGCGAGTTTAAAATTAAACGCTTCCGGTTACTCGTGGTAGAATTTTCAAGGAATCTATCGATAAGAACGTCATTTGGATTGAACGATCTTTCACCGTCTACGACAATACAAATAAAACACACAGAACAATAACAAGACTATACCTAGGAACTAAAAGAAATTTGGGTATACCACAGAATATTCTATTCTAATCACCAACACCGGAAAACCATCATCGAAAAACATTCTTCTCGATTTTCTTACCTTTTGGGTTCAGTCTTTCGGGGTTAAACCATGCGTCTGTAAACAACATAACCAAATATGTTAATGCTACATTCCATCACCATAGAATCAAGTGTGCTCATAGATGTACAGTGGAGTGAAATTTTTATTTGTTGTAAAGAGTGTGCGAGAGTATTGAGGGAAAAAAGGGCGATGTTAATATGTTAGAATGAAATATTAATTTTTTTTCTAATGAAAATAAATTGATCTTTTTCGTTACTCGACTAATACTACGTGCCAATTTCGTAAGATCATTTAATATCGTTATAAAATTAACGAATTTACATGCAAGTCGTAATTACGACTTCCGGAACCGACAGCTCAAATCCATTTAAATACAACCGTGACTGCTTTTATAACTAATTTCCGGTACGATAACAGAAGACACTTTAACATAAAGTAAAGCTCTCAAAGAAAAATTGCGATTTCGTAAAATATCCAATGAAAAGCGCATCTTCCTGACAGATTTACTTTCACTTCCTGTAATTTTCTTTACCTACTCCGTGTCAAGTTTAATGCAGAATATTTAAAGACAGAAAAAAGATTAACGTAGCACCTGATATCAGATTATCAGTTCATGCAATTTGAATCAATACAAATTAATAGTCATAAGTACCTTACGTATTATCATTAGCATATTAAATATTATTAATAACCAGTCGATGAGAATCTGTCAAAAAAAAGTAGAGTAGTTTTCGCCTATAAAATGATGACCAGATGAAAGTAAAATGTCTACAGCCACAAAGCGATGTCTACTACAGTGAAGCCCGTTCTAATTCGATTGACAAGTCCTCTTTGGACGGTTTTCAAAGCGGCTACAGAATACCATCGAGCTTTGCGTATTCTTCGTTCCTCGGAATGCGTTGGCCGCCACAAGGCATTGGGACTTTAAACTTAGCTCGGATAATTAGCATCGACCCATAATAAGGTCTCAGCAGCTGGCAGACACGTCCTCGCACAATACCCTCTACTACACACGTACTTCAAATTCGGAGTACAGAGCACGCAATAAAATAACAGTATTTCAGTGAATTAAATCAAGAAAATGACTCACGTATCCTGACCAACAATATAACTGTCCGTTGTACTTTGAACCAAGTTATCTCGGGGCCATTATTACCACGATAAAAGCCTAAAAGATAACGTAAGGATAACTACTAGACTGTCAGATAAATTAAGGTAGTAGCGATACCAGACATCAGTTTCAAATTTTCTTTCTACGTTTTTAATATAAATTTCACATATCGTCACAATTCCGAAATGAAAATTTGTCCAGTTTATATTATCGATCAGTCGCTTATGAACTCCAATTGAAGTAGTGTCTGTGCGTAAAAATATAAGTCTAATACTTTAGTCAATACGACGATGAATATTATGTTCTGTAACGAAATATCCAGAGACACTGGCACAACGAGATTATTAAAAGTGCTTGAAGTAGGAATGTCACAAGGGGAGTGGATGTCGAGTGTTATGGCGGGAGGGAAGGAAGGAAGGAAAGAGAGAAAAAAGTACCATTCAAATCGTCCCCCTCGTTGCTTCTTCGTGGACAATGCAGAAGCTCACTATGTCAAGTACGTTGGAGTATATTAAAAGAGCACGTTTTAAATACCCATGTGATAATGAAATGCACGTGCCAATGTGTACAGTGTACCGTTATTGATGGAAGTATCAAATTTTTAAAATTTCACAAAACGATGGAATAAGTTTACAATTACTTTCCTACGTTCCACGAAATTTGAATGGAAAAATGTAAATTTTTTTTACAGACAAGTCACGGCAATTCGATATATAATTAAAAAATAGATATTAACTATCGTGTCATATAGTCAGGTTGAAACTTTTACGTTAAACATTGGAAAATAGATATTTCAATAATTAATTATGAATCATGCACGCTCGTCATAATCTATTAATAAAAGGTATCTCCGCGCACGTAACATTTATTTGCATGCTTTTTACGATAAATCATTTTTTATCGTCCGCATCCCCCTGATCGCTGTTATTATTATTGCGAAATGTTTTTCCTTTACTTATCAAAGTCCTCCGTGCTAAAGACATTATTTTTACTCCTACCACTTCTAACCTAACCTAATTACTTTTAATGAAAATCACTTGGAATTTTTATCATGGTAATTACAAGATTCGAATTTATCACACCTTTACCCTTGTCACGGATTAATACGTGCTTCGCGCGTCTCCATCTTGGATTTTCTTGTTCGATACGCAACATCTCTGACTATGATGACGCATCTACATATATAACAGACCAGAAAAATCCCAGTAGTCGAAACAGCGACTTAATGCGCACTTATAAAGGTGATACGAAGGAGATAATTATTGGTGCTACGTCATCCAACAGTTACGCGTTGCAAGGACACGAAAAAAAAGAGCTAGTCTACGATGACGTTAGCGTATAACGTATTTGCGTGGAATTAACACATGTAAAATCGGGAGTCATTCCTGGGCTGTAACATGACCAGGCTGGACCCAGCGATTGATCACGATGCTAAACTCTCCGCGAATTAAGAAATACAGACGTAGTTATTGGCGTACTGTATGAATAATAAAATATCACAGTGTCGACAATATATAACATTAAAATTTAACTAAAGTTTTTTTCATGCCGAAGTCAACTCCACGTAACGAGTCCTTGGCCACTAGGTTATTGTATAGACTCACCCAATGATCGAAGCTAGTTACTCCATGTCAATAAAGCCACAGCTATCAACGCGTTGAAAATAAATATTTGAAAGTACATTTAAAGAGTTCAGAAATCGTAGAAACGTAGAAATCAATGCAACTTTGGCGTATTAATATTTGCTCGTAAGGTTAGCTAGGCGTTTCACTCTTCTCTACACCTTGAAGTTGTCAGACTCCAGAAACTGCATTTTCTCTTTCATAATACTGTACTTTAGTCATGGCCTAATATCGATAAAGTCATCGACCTTTTTGTTAGAAGTATCCTAGCTTATATCCGAGAGCTCGATTCTATAGGCTAATAATAAAGTAAAACTAATCGAGCTCGTACCTTGTACTGCATATAGAAAAATTTCCTTGGTTACTAGTGCGCAGGCCGGTTTTCGTTTTTCATCCTGATAAATTAAAGGGGATTTATCGTGCCTGGACTTGGGAACGTCGATGACGGATATGTATTCTCTATAGGGAGAAAAAAGAAAAACTAGAAAATATATTTTATACCAAATCCTACGCAGTAGACTAGAAAATTTCTATGGACATACTAATAGATGATGGTTGTATGTGTGATGAATGTATAGCGATGATCACACGGTAATATCCGATATATAAATCGGATGTGTCATTTGTCAAGAAATATTCTTACGAGGATCAAGAAAGTTCCAGAAGCAGGGACAACCCCCGGCCGAAGGATCGGATGGCCTCTTGCATACTAGATCTGCGCCCTGTCCCTCAATTTGCTCGACCCTGGGCAATTTACACGCTGGTGCTACTTCCGGTTCCATGGTGCTCTATAAAACCACTGACTCGTCTCCTGATGACTGTATTTTTCACTGGAGTCGACACCCCTTGCTACAAGGGGAGAAAACTTTTTGCACTGTACGCGACGACGCACAATTGCTCGTTGCTACTATTGTTTCTGACTAGTTCGCACCGTGATCCCCCTGCACGAGCTAGACAACCAACTGCGGCCTCCCGGACTCCACAATGCCCTATGGACGTTCGTAATCTATTACACCAGCACCAGTCTTTCTACGCGTGTTAGGGTGTACTTCGTGCCCGTAATACGCCCGATATACGAGTATAACGTGACTCGTGCACGTCAAAAAGAGGACTGAGAGGACTGTTATCGACCCACGAGAGGGTTCGTACTCCCTCTTGCTCTCCTACCCGCCTCTATTCCCTCCTAACCTCCCGTCGACGAGCACCAACGAACATTCACCGCCATCTTTGCCAGCCTCGTCCCCAGCTACGAACTACCGCAGCGACATCACAGCTTGACGGCGGCGACGGCAACCATAATAACTACGCTCTTTGCGAGCAGGACGCGTTAACCTCAACCAAAAGTATGATAAAAATTTTTATGGAAACTTTTCAAGGGCGCTTAACCACGACATACAATAATTAGGTTTCCATCGTGTAGGACTTATGTAGGATTAGCCGATCATGTGCAACGTTTGAGAAGAATATTCGCGTCTACACGAATATTCTCCTCAAACGTTGCACGTGATTGATTAAAATCCTACTTAAATCCTGTACGATGAAAACATAGTTAAATGTCAGATTGGATGAATCAGCAGATAACAAAATTTATCGTGATAACGACAGCAAACGGACAGTCAATTTCTCCCAAGCAAAACTAAATATTTAACTCAAATCTATCGTTACTGAACTAATTAATTCGACATTTTATTCTCGTCCAATGAAACCGCCTATATTTATTCTTCCTCAGGTCAGTCAATACTAGTTGTCATCAGTCTAGAAAACCCTTGTGTCACTTATTCGCGATGATGTATCGTACTTCGAACCTACGATCATCATTGCTGCCAAATTCCGTTAAGCGGATGAAGGGGAGTTCTCATATGGAAGTAGTTTATGGCTTCATCGCTAACGACCTCCGACGAAACGTGTGTCTGCGAAATACAAGACGTCGTCGACAATTCAATCTTACGGCAGGTGGTGCAACAAAGCTACTTTTATTCTTAACCAGCCATAGCACATGATACGCCGAAATGCTTGATAGCGCTCATTGCGTAACATGACAACGCCTAAATGTATGTCATGCTGACTCTTTTACCAATCATATCCTATTATATGCATCCCGTGTAAATTCCAAGACGCTCCAAATGAAATAATGCATTCTAGTAAATCTAGATACAACCAGCCTTGGAATTCATCCCTGAAGATAGATACAAATGGATATCGTCTTTGTGACCAGAGACAACTGTCAAAAGCATTTTCCGACAACTGCCAAGTTTGCTTGGATTGCCAAGCGGTGCTCAAAGTATTTCAGTCTTACGTGCAATATGCCAATCCGAGTACAGATAAGATACCAGGGTATGCTTCCGTTAATTAAAATTATATTTTATAATAAGAAAGAATAGACGTATCAAAAGTAGAAAAAAGTGCGATAACCCAATTCCAATGATCTGAACATTTCTTGCATTTTTTTATATTCCTACGGGGATCAATTATATTACATTCAGCGTAGATGTACAAAGACCTCGTGTAAGGAATATCTAAAAACTGTTATGTCGTAATATCCATTTCGCAATGATCATGATATGTGATACACGATGTAGGATTTCGAATCAATTCATAACATATCCTCCGAATGTCTTTCTGAACACCCGATACCGTTCCACATTCCTGAAGATGTACGTTGATATCATTTATCAAGTTTCTTATTAATAACGTTAATTAGTAAGACAAGCATAAATCCCTCCTTACGTAACGAACTATACAATAAAGAATTCTTGAATTTATTTCACACATATCTCTCAAAAATATGTATGTACAATGAGCTAATTTTGTTTATGGCGAAAAATAGCCCTGCGATCCCACGAATTGATACAACACATACGTATGTATGAGGACCAAGAAACGCTACCTTAGAAACGTACCATAAATCTCGTGCCAAGAATTCTGTGTTTCCTAAGTAAAATTTTCAAGTGCACGTTTAACACGAGCTGGTAGCAGTGCGTAAAAAATAGACGAGACTGCTGGTCGCAATCGTAGTCCGGGAAAGCAAAAGATCTTGGAATACACAAAAGAGTAAACATTTTGCAAAGCAGATCTCTGCCAGAATGTGTTTCTCTAGTACCTTGTTGAGATTAGTGTAACTGACTTTTTGTTCCTTTTTCTTGGATTCTGACCAACCGTCGCATTTCTTAATTATTAATTTTTTTTCTCACGACCTTACACAAATTTATAATGTTAATTGCATAGGGGTTCCTGACATCTTGGCTTACAGTTAGTCCAGCGGCCAAAGAAACGCAGCCTTACCCTTTTCTGTATGGGTAAACACGATACCCACTGAATAGTGGAGGGATTGAAGGGAGGGGGTTTGAATACAGAGAGACAATAGACTCTCTGGCGCCCACGCAATCACATGGCAACCCTCTGTGTTCTATAGTTACGGCCCTGCCGGACAATAACCGCATATTCCATACGTGCCACTCGCTACAGCTTGCCAGCTGAATTTCAGTGTATGACGTAGATAGTGGAGCCATTAGTGCGTCAATAATTGTCCGTGATCATCAACTGTATCGGACCGTCGAGAATTCCTTAAAACAAACAACTTTTCATAGGGAGTGTAGAGTAGATTGATGGGCAGTGATAAAAAAAAACTGGTGTTTGATATAAAATACAATACTTGGAAAGTTTTCTTTAAAGAGAAAATCGATCCTTCTGTTTCAATCGGTTGTTCAGCCAATCAGCTTCGTCTTTCACCCTAGTAATGAGAGTCTCCGCCAATGAAACCGCTGGAAATAGCCTCGGACACCGTTTGCCCTCTGGACTATACTTAATTATTTACACCCTCCGGTAGGGTCACCATTGAAACTTACAGTGGACAGGTATACGGATGATTAGTCTGGAATATACGGGGAGCTTAAAATAGAGTCATGAATCATCAGCTTCTTTTCTTTGCAATATACGAATTCATAGTTTCCCAAGTATTTCATGTGAATTCTTCTTAAGATACGAATATGAGTGTAATGGAGAACATTAAAATACAGGAGTGAGCGTAGATTAGAAATACGAGATGAAAGATACTTCTGACTAGAATGACATTACTGTAACGTGAGTGCTGGAGTATAACCGTGGGATAATTATTTAGTATTAATGTACATACACGGATGATTAACGGATAGTGAAGCGACTCACGCTGTTACGATTGAAACTTATAAAAATGCGGAATTTGCAATTTCGTATCGATGCGGTATAAGCGTTAGAGATTGAAAGACAATGGAGACTTGAATAAAGATGCTCGACTCATCGATTTAAACTGCACATGACCGTTATCTGCCACATACGGCAATTTTCGTCAGTTAAGAGAAACATTGGAAATTGAATTCGGCTGCTTGTACCTGCAAATTTTCTTTCTTTTTTTATAAACTGTCTCCGTGCCGTTCACGATAGCTACAGCAGAAGCGTTATATTTACGCGTAAGCGGCTGGGTGAACGAAATACATTTATCCTGCACAAAGGAATCTTGTATTAGACCAAGTCTGGCTTTCGGCCCACTAAGAAGCAACACAACGATGGCCCTGAGTATCGAATAAGATAGAGAAGAACCACTTGGCGTGGTTTCACAAAAATGAAAATGAAAATGGCACTCCGAACTGTTAGGAATCTTCTTAACCTTGAATACTTTAAATGGACGTATATAACTTTAAAAAAAATGCATGTCCCGATCCACTAATGTCATCTGCTTGGATAACTCCGAGAACAGTATGTATCCGTAAAAAGGATAGGCCAAAGGATCATAACAACAGAGAGACATTTCAGTTGAAGCTCATTTTACAGAAGAAAAGGTCCCTCGACTCCGTCGGGAGGTGATCCGACCTTTTCCCTTTCTCTTACGATTCGATCGGCCGGCTGACTGACGACTATGGCGACATCTCTGAACAAGGCCTTTAACCTTTCCTAGGTAAATAGCCAACAGTCGGTAAAGAAACCTTCCGTCCTTACCGACTTTACAATAGTGCTACAGATCCCACAAAACGACTAGAAATTATTTCTTTCACGTCAACCTATCGACTCAAACGATCTACAGAACATCAAACGAATTCCCCTAAAAGATATACATTAAACATGATTATCACTATAAGCAACAGACTAAGCGCGAATGTAACAAAGAACAAGTATACCCAGACCCGAAGAATTGACGCAGTACATCTTCTTTCTCGTCACTGACATTATCCTCAATTAATCAATCGTTAAATGCGTTTAACGCGTTTCCACCAGTAAATCGAGCATCCCTCCTATGACGTCAATCGACATGAGCAAGGATCTAAGAAAAGACAAAGCAAATTTATTCAATACCATCTTCAAATATCCCCAACATTCGTCCCCACGCACGATTTACCTATCTACGTGCAAAAGATATACAACGGAAAAAAATTCCGTATTCAAACGTATCAAACTCACCAGGCACGGGGGTTAAGGTTCTACGGTACAATCACATCCATTTACTAATTAAACTAATTGCCAGATAAAACCGTAACAAACCAGAACCAGAACACGCTCTCCTTTATCATTCCAACAAGTAAAAGGATCGTTTACTTTATTAATCCCACGTCACGTCATTGTGTACCCTACCTAAAACAGTTACCTAGTATGCATGCCATTTAAGTAAAAAATGTTTCCAGATCATTCGTCACCATTAATCATCAAGTGCATAGTTGTCCATGCACATAAAACCCTACCCAGGGTACGAGCTGTATAGCATTGCGGGAGAAATAGCCGCACCGATCAATACCAAACTACATCTCTTACGTTCGCAGTGGGTACACGTGGCGTCCCACGTCTCCTGGACCGTTCATACATATTAGTTTTAATAGCCCGACAATAAATTAATGCCAATCTTACGAAATTTCTCATTAATGCCAATGTTACGAGTTTCTCGTTTATCGATGGTCCCCTCGAGCATATGCAACTCAAGCGCATTCATATACAAACAACAGTAGCATTCGAATTGATTAAGCTGACAGCAGTTCCATAACAGACCTCAGAATTAATAAGGTTACGTTCGAGCAATTAGTTAACATTAAAAATACGTAGCAGTGAGAAATATGAGAATAAACAGACTGTATAACGATGTGTTACGTCTTTACACGGGTTTATATACCCTACGTACGAAGACAGAAAGCTAAAGAAAGGGAGATCGGAGAGACAGAGTCAAATTATTGTAAAGGGACGTAATGAAAAAAAAAAGAGAACAAGTCTCTGCCGTATTTTCCAACTGACACAAATGCGCAGACTCTAACTTTACGAGTTTGAAGCTGGATGAGAAAAAAAGAGGTGAGAAAAAAATGGGTCTCAAGCCGCTCAACGTCCCTGAGGGTTGACTATACGAAGGACCCAGGTATACCCGCCGGCCGTTGGTTTCTTTCACCTTGAGACTCGATTACATCCCGGCTATACACTGGCTACACGTCACGCGCCTAATTGATTCACGATAATTGTTGTACCGATCGAACGACGCTTCTTTTTTACGGTGCAATACACATTTATGCTATTTTTGCGATTGTCGCTATACATTGCTGTACGTACGAAGACGTGCCAATTACTTTCGTATTTTCCTGGAGGATGGATTTCGACGAAATAATTTGGCGCTCGTCGAGGATAAACAAGATAGACGATTATTGATAAAGAATAATAGGAAACATTGCCGTTATACTAAAATGACAGTAAATTATAAAAATTCAGCAAATAAAAAACCGCATTACATATATATAATATAATATATAATATATATAGAGTATATATATATATATATATAGAGAGAGAGAGAGAGACTGACTCTTGTATAGATAACAAAAGTGGGGGAAACGTCTGTCTAATCGTTATCAACGTACCAGAACAGTGTTTCGATAACCCCATAAAACGTATGATAATAATAATCTAATTTACTTATACAGAAAAGAACATTACGTAACCTTAAAATTGTGCGAATTCCGGTTGACCCCGAGTCCACAGCCCATGATAGGCCATAATTGAGGATAAAGTTACGAATACCGCATAGATTGCCGCCACGGACTACACTACGCGAGTCAGACTTCTCAACTCGACTTAATTCGAGCCACTATATCTATGTAATATGAATGTCACCTTATCAACCACAATGCTCAGCTCTTATCGATTATGGCTGTAGTTCCGAAAACTGCATACCTCCGAAAAATATGGTTTTCTGTATTTTGACGTATTTTGACGTTCTGATGACGAATATAATAGTGAAAATACCCGTTTAAAAAAAAAACACTGGATTTTTTTGAGTAAATATTGATTTTAGAGACAAAAGTTTTAAGTAAAAATTGTAGCTTGTAAAAAATTACATCTTTTATATCCTATGCATTTTTATTATAAAACTATTGTTTTTCGAGAAAAATGAAATAATGTTAAATAAGCGAAAAACTAACCTACCTAAAGAACCTAAAGAACTTAAAGGACCTAATGAGCACGGGCTTCGCTCAGAAGTATCTGCCCTAACTCAATAAAAATGACAAAAAAACATTAGTGACAACAAAAAATATATAAATAATAAGAGAACATATTTGTTAATTAAAAAATACAAGAAGTGAGAAGTACCTAAAATAAGAAACAAAACAAAAAAAGAAAAAAAAATACAAAAAGCTAAAAAACGAAAAGAAAAAAAATGCACTTTAAAACCCAAATTTCAAACTTCTCGTGGTAAAGTGCGTGATTAAGTAATTATGTACTGAAACTAATGGAACAGTAGTAACAAAATCTATCAATGATAATTATTCTTTATTACAATATTATTCCTTTCTACGAATGTTTGTTTCTCTGAACATTATCTAATTTTTCTCGAAATGTAATATAAAAATATAAAATATAAATAATAAATAATAAATAAAATTCCAAATAAAAATGCATAGGAGGTAATTTTTTACAAGCTACTAATTTTACTTAAAACTTTTTTCTCTAAAATCACTATTTACTGAAAAAAATCCAGTTTTTCTTTTTTAAACGAATATTTTCACTATTATATTCGTCATCAGAACGTCAAAATACAAAAAACCATATTTTTCGGAGGTATGCAGTTTTCGAAACTACAGCTATAATTGATAAGAATTGATTGTGAGCATTGTGGTTGGTAAGGTGACATTCATATTAATAGATATAGTGGCTCGAGTTAAGTCGAGTTGATAAGTCTGACTCGCGTAGTGCAGTCCGTGGCGGCGATCTAGCCAGTCCGCTTCCTTCCACTCGGTTCTCATACATACTGTACAGTGTGGTGCGGGAAAACTCATCAAGCAATTTCAATTGTCCGGAAGAAGAAGAATGTCTGATGGTCGTCGAGCGATGACAAAGGGTGTTACCGTAACGAAGTAAGAAGGGCAATCACGAAGTATTCCATACGGAACGGAATTCACGAGAAAAGGGAAAAACTTGCAAGACGAATGAAAAAAAAAAAAGAGGTAAAGTCTACAGTTAGTGACTTGGCAACGGGTGGGTGAAGAATGTTTAGATTTTCAAACCTTTGAGACGGAGTTGCGAGTATAACGAGATCGAAGAATATATTGAGGTTATAAAGTTTCAAAGAAAATAATATAAATTTCTAAGCAGAATTATATACAAAGTAAATAAATTACTTAAGCAACTTAGAAACATTGAATATTTCCTACTTGGACTGTGAGTACAGTGCGATTAGTAAATTTTAACGAGACATCGGTATCGGTTCGAAACACGGAATTGTGAACAATAGCACATTATTTATCCATGTATTTTATATTTATGTCTTTGCTTTATCTATTGCTTAAAGAATATTATTCGTGTCGGTTGCCGACTTTGCTGTCTTCTGATATTATCATTATCAGTGGATAAATATGCTAAACATACTCATATAGGGCTTTTACATTAATACCGCAGAGACGTGCTGTAGCTTTTATCCAACTGACGTACACGGTCACTGATAAAGATAGTTTTACCTAAAAGCTTTGTAACGGTGTTACGGTCATCGTTGTTATCGCGTGTATGAAAAATGAAAAAAAATTCAATATACATTCGTCCTTCCGTGAAGCAAGCATACTGTCCATATCCTTAGAACTATATAATACCTTCCGTAAGTATTGGCATTATGTAACGTCAAGTGAACAAGAAAATATACGAGATAATTGTAAAGTATGGAGGTAAAGCTGACCTTGATGAAGGATACAGTAAATGATCACAAAAAAGTTGCAATTATGGAAAGGACAATAAAGAAAATTAGAAAATTGGAGTAAATCGAGGAAACGTTCATCGAATGCTCTGTCGATAAAGAGGAATAAAAAAATTAAAAAAAAACCTAATGGAAAATTCTCGATAAAAAAGTAATGCAATTTGAAAAATTTCAAAGAAATTCCAACTGATTAAAATTTTCTCAGAAATACTGAATGCTACGATCCACATACGTACGTATATCTGAAACCTTGGAAAACTATTGAAACTACTTTCATTCGTTCCATCTACGTATGTACACTTGTCTATACAATTTTATAGGTTAATTTGGCTTGATTGATTTATAGAACAGCTATGAGGAATATTCCGCGAAGTATACTTAACCCCCTTGAGTGACTCGATGTTGTAAAGAGAAAAGTCACTTGTGACAATGTACAATATGAGACCCTCGTTAGATAAGGAATATCGTATTGAGTTAGGAGGCCAAAATTATGAGGAAACAAAAGTTTAAACTCGTTAAATTCTTCGATACGTTATAAGAGCCGGCCGAATAACAATGATGGAAATAATGGAGATCGAATAAGAACAGTACGCCCCTGAAGGCCCGCAAACTGTCTGACACGGTTGTTGTTTGGGAAGCGGTCGTGCGGGCAATTCTGACTAGAGCTTTACGCTCTAGGCTACGTAGGACAAAGAATAGAAAAAAGAAGGTGTAGAAATCAGTCCATTATCCGACGGACTTAAAATATAAAAAGTTACGTGTATAAATATTACGTAACCAAAGGTACTCGCATGACTCTCGATTAACCAGGGATGCCATATCCCTGATTAGGTTAGGTCAACAATGAATAACAACATTGGATACATCGTAAGTCATATTGTACATCGTTGTAATGAGTTGATAAAAATATTACAGCAGTAAAAATATATCTTTAAAAAATTCTATTCAAAACAGACACTTCCTGTATTATTAATTAATCCTTGTTATTATTTGAAATAAATAATGATCTTAAGAATAATAAAAGACGCCGTTCTGAATGTCGTGGAAGAACCCATGCGACGCCTAGAAGCTTCGACGGATGAGTCAGCGTCGTCCTCGCTATAGAGGGTCCTAATGTTTTACTTTCTTCCATCGAAACCTTCGCCGGGCACACTGACGTGACAATACGACAAACGTACCGATTGTGTACGAGACTTAAAATTCGGTCGCTTGTTAAAGAACCTTGAAACTATGAGAAGGAGGGCACTTTTTCTGTAGCTTCTCTGCGCCAATGAAATACCGCGACATTCGATTCCCATTACGGATCCGAGTCGACCGAGTCGAGCGCGAGAATTTTAAGTTTTCAGCCGACGTGACATTATAACAAAATGGCGGAGCTACATACGTGTCTCCTCGAGAAGATATTTCTCGTGAAATTTCATCAAATACACTTTAAAAAATTCAAATGTTCACGTGAAAACTATGGAATATGAGGTTCCGTTATACCTTGCCACGTAGCACATTCCAAAATCTTGAGAATATAGTATATTCCGCAAGACGAGGGCATAACGTGAAATCACGCGTAAAAATAATTCTGCGCGTATGAATATCAAGATCTAGTGGGTATGATGCAGAGACACGAAGAGTCACAAGCTAAAACTGTGATATATGAATGTTGAAAGTTTGTAAGCCAGCAGGAATAACGAAGAGGCTCTCGAGACATTCGGATTCTCGAAATAATTTTCAGATATTGACGAATAAGAAAAATTGATAAAATAAAGAAATAACTGGCGTAACGGGATACTTTCAAAGATACATAACCTATATTGATTCTTCCATGGAATTCGAATGTTTGAATAAAACAAATAAAGTTGAATAACGCGCAAAATAATAATCACGATTTATTTTATTTAACTATCATTTTTTTTATTTTGCGTATCACCTTTTATATTTCTCGTACACCCGCGGGTACATTAACTTTATGCTGAAGGATCACCGGTCGTATTTAAATTGCGCAATGTGTCATACGAGCGTCGACACGGTTTCGTGTAACTTTGTACGATAAGAAAATGAGTAGATAGAAAAGGCGATGCCATATACGTAACACGCTCTTCATTCCATGTACGTAAAACGAGGTAGTAGAAATTTCGAAAATGGAACAGGCGTAACCCAATTTCAAGTTTGCAACTGCATTCTGCAGTCGCTGCATTGATTCTAATGCGGCTTGATACCGGTAAGGATCCCTTACGTTTTTCGACTTCATATTTCCTAAGGTTATCGACAAGGGTGTATCCAAAGATTTAACAATAAAATTTTCCCAATCGAATAAAATTGTCTTACGACATCAAAATATTGTAATAGAACAAAATTTTTATTTTTTCAGGCAACTAACTCAAAATCGCATAATTGAAAGCGCACATTTTATCACGAAATCTAGACACTAAAAATGATAAATATCTGCATCGCCATATTCAAAATTGGTTCCCCGTCTATCCTCTTCTTTTTCATTATTCAAATATAACCTTGCAAAACTTCTGCAACTAGACTCAGACACCATCCCCTATAGATTCCATAAATAATGCACCTGCAGTCGAAAGAAATTTTCCCCTCCCATAGACCCACTATAGAAACCCACGTGGTGGTTGAAAGGTGTCTCCTACGGATCGATATAATACGACGCAGAAACCAGCCAGAATTCAACCCCTATTGTATATACGTACATACGTGACTGCTATATAGATATACAACGTGTACGTAACGCGACGTACACGTAACGTACCTCGTGACGAATCCCTCGACCTGAACAGGGGTTAATAAGGAAGTATTACGGCGCGCTTACGACTTCTTCAGTCCGATTGTTCCTCCATCTAAATAAACGTCAGACACACAAAAGCTTTCCATTCGATACTACAAGTTTCTAAGTTTAATTAACTAAAATCCTAATACCGTGTCCCATAAATATAATTACTGCGAAGCACAACTGCGTATACGTGTGAACGAAGGTTATGTCATCCTGAGAACACTATCATTTATATGCTAACAAACTTTCATGGTCATTTAGGTGCAGACAGACTTCGTAGTCCCTTGTACATGTACAGGATAATTGCAGAATTGTTAGAATATTATTGGATATATACCGTAAGAAACGTTTTCCTTGCGTAGGGAGTCACTGAGACACACTGTATACTGATACTGAATTGTATGGCGTATGGGAGCTATTGAGATTGCTATGCAAGTTACTTTTTAAAAAGGACGCTTCACTTATTCCACGGATTTATTTTATCGTCACGGGTCAAGGTCAGGTGGAAATAGGAAAAAGATTAGGACGGTGAAACTCAAGAGAATGGTGAGAAACTGTCTGCGGCGCTGTAACTAGGCGGAAGCGTCTTTAACCGCTGTGTAACAGGATCGACATTAGCATAACGTTCGACAGTACTCGTTATAACGCGAGCACTACGTGAATAATGTTAAATATTTTAATTTTCCGGTGCACGCGCGCATTTGCTATTAATTATAAACACGAGGTCGATAATTATTTATTAACAAAATTCTACCATCTCCGGGCTGTAGCTAGGCGGAAGTACATGTACAGGGAAATCTTAAGGAGTAACACTCATTAGCATTCCTCGGCGACATTTAGGTTAGAATTCATTATGAAACGTATGTGAAGTAATTATACGGTTATAAGTACTGGCAGGATATATGATTACTTTCTGTGGGACTTTGAGATTGATATTTCTAGTCTCGTGCAAGTTATATTGTTTTATCAAGATTTTGAAAAATTAATTATACGTTGTGGGAGGTAACGTACCTGCATTGAAGAAATCTAGAACGTTCAGGAACGCATACGGTACAATGTACTCCTTTAGGGTAGTGTTAAATTTTCTATACAGCTGTCTGATCTGCTCAGAAATTACTGGTTTATCTATTAATAGAAATTAACGCCTACGAAGGCAGTCTTGAATGGCATGACTCATTGTCCGTGCTGCAGGTATTTCATTGGTTAGACTGAACTTCTGCCTACAGAATACTTTACAAGTTTATAGGTATGTATATCCTCTATAGATATCTTTAATTCCAGAACGACTGGTAGTAGTGTTTTTCGATATTTAAGTTCAAATAACAGAAAAATGTCATATACGATCCTTAAATCAGTTATATTCAAAAATCGGATGGTCCGCTCTTTCGGCGGAAAGAGGAATCGAAACTTTTAGCGGATATTTCCCATTTCTCTCAGGTTAAAATTTATCGTACTTTCTTCGGTGACGGATATTGATATCGAGACCTGAATTGTCATAACAAGCAACCAGACAAGTATTATATAACCCTGATAATTTCAAACGCGCTATTGAGTATGCTACCTGGAAACGATCGCATAATGAAATGAAGCTAACTTCAGATCGTACGAACCGATAACTAAATGCTTGACAAATAATCACCAGGTAATGTCATGTCAGTGGGTTACTAGAAAGTTCTCGACGAATAATTCCTTGTTTCCACAAAATGGAAAAACATCTTAACGACTAACAATTGTATATCTTTAATTCACCGCAATATCGCAGCGAACAAGCACACGATCAGTATCTGTTGTTTTAGTATCAAGCGAACCAAAAATCTTGGACCGGCACCTTTGAAAATCGTGTCCCGAGATGGACTTTTAGGTTATGTGCTCTTGGGAGGGTCAATCGATAATAACGGAGCCAGTAGCAAGACCTTACCTCGTATAACGACTAATCAAGTTTATCATAATGAATCTATAGATAGAAGCCCGTATTCACAACTCGCTCTTAAGGTCACTAACAGAATCGCTTGTAGTTAAAAGTCACTAAGAAAAAATTTAAAAGCACGCTATTAGCACTAAAAGCGAGTTCTGAATACGGGCTAGAGTCTGTAAAGTCTACTAACGGTGTATTGTTGTGAGAGGATCCACTATCACCTGTCATTTTGCGAATCTATCGTGCGGAACGATTTAATCTCCTGTTGAATTTAGTAATCCCCGCTTCCCATTTGCCAATTTCATTTAAGGATCACGCTCGATTACAATCTAACCGCTAAATACACGATTCTACGTATAACCTTGAGACGTATTCCAAAATGACGGGTTAGGAGAAGCTTTGCAAGTAAACAGCTGTATTTTTCAACATGAGAATTCATCAAATACTCGACACAAGGAGTCAGCAGACATTGAGTATGGCTGATGACGAATCAACGTGTCACGCGGTTGCGCGGACACACCCGTTATATCGTTAGGTTCTATCGAATTTACTAAATGCGCATTATGCGCGTATTAAGGGCGTATTACGCACAGAGTTAAGACATACGACAAATACCTAAGATAAAGCGGCTGGTTTTCCAAAATTATTTATAAATCTTATCGCATCAAAGAAATTTCGCTAGTAAGCCTGCAGTATCTCTATAAGGTGCCAAGCATTTTTTTCCTCGTGATATGCTAATATGCAATACAATCATTTATATAAAAATTTATGTAAGAAGTTTAATGAATTTATTTCACATATGGATATATAAGGTTTAACATAGAAGTTTGACGACTGTACTACTTCATGAATCATCGTGTGATCATATAGGCACCTATTATATATTATCTTTGATTATCGGGAATCATTCATCCATATGGAATCTCAGATTTAGATAGCTAGTAAGAGATTTGATATACATAGATTAAAACTTTCTTGGAAAGTTTGTTGTTTAATGCAAAATTTAGAAAAATTGTATTATTAAACAAAATTGATAATTCTTTAGTGAATAATATTTTGTGTGTGATTTATTATTTACGCAGTTCAAGTGACGTTATTTCTGCTTGCATTTGCGATACCGTCCGAATTTGTGGCGAATTGCGAATATGCCTAAGTAAGCTTTACTTGAGAGAACCTTCTTTAGGGGAAGTTCAAGTGGGAAGGTTTCCGGGTTTAGTTCAGTCAACGAGAATAGTTTAAGTTATAAATATTTACGTGACGCATATTTGGCACAGTGATGGTTTTTCAGACGAAATTTTCTTTGCGAATAGAAATTGTTTTTCGGGCATCTAATTCGATTGACCTTGTAGATTCTTTTACGATGGAATATAAAATTTGTATGTGCAAGAAATTTGATATAATTAATTTCTTAGTTCATAATTTATTACCGAATTTTTGTCCGTTTCATTTTTACGTTATAAAATTTATGACTTCTAGGTAACAATAATTATCTTAAAGTTGGTAGACAATGGAGATCGCCTTTCACAAAATAAACACAAAAGTTAAGTTTGATAAAGGTCATTGCTTTCAAGTGTAATAAAGGTCATGTATCATTGAATTCTATAGAAATTTTGGAAATGATACACCTCTAAAAAATGCGAAAAAAATGTCCTTAAGACGTAGTAAGTAATATATAGCTGTTTTCAGAAATCGGTATGTTTACTCATTGAGAAACACATTACAAGAATATAGGAACAGTGCCAAAATACTGGCCCATCTAGATTTCTAGACAATCTTTGGTTAATAAAAGCTTACTGAATTTTGGACTAGTTGCTATTAATATTTTCCCCTGTGACCTTGACTGGCACTCATAAAACAGTGAAATTTATATCATACTAAGAACTAACCATATGATTTACCTAACAAGATAACATAGTATGATGTGATCTTTCTTATCTAGTGTAATAAAATGTTACGTAGAAAGGATATAGAAATCATCACTTACCCAGTCCCATTTCTCTAAATATCTCCTTGGGGGCAATATCTTCCACAGGATCCTTATTCCGCAATGGATTCTTGTACATAATCTCGTGTTTGGGTAGTTCTTCAGGCCTTTTACAAACATCCTGCTGTGCAGGATGTGCCGAAGACTTTGCAGGGGAAGGTTCAGGCTCAGATTCAAATTCTGAATCTCCAGTTTCTGTCCCACTCTGAGGTTGTGCTTTGTTTGTGGACTCTGTGATTATGAAGTCATTCGATAGTTCAAATTTATCAGGAGTAGGACCTTTTGCATTAGAAAATGTGTCAAAGGATTCTAGCTCAGCATCCTTTGGCAAAGGAGGCAAAGGTTTGCTAGGAGGTTCATGATAAATATTCTCATCCTTTTCCAGTTTCTCGTATTTCTCTGGTTTTTCCACAACATTCCAGGAATCATCCTCCATCAAATTCTTGCCAGGAAGTTTAGTTTCAGCTGCTGCAGGTTCATCCTTAAGGAAGTCCAGTTCAGGAGACTTTTGTGGAACTGGAAGAACGGAAGACTTGATCTCTCCTACAATATCTTCCTTGCTTTCTTTCGACATTTCATCTAAGTTCAAGAGTTTTTCAGTCGGTTTGGCAGCAGATGATAATGGAGCAGGTTCAGGTTCATTTATTGGAGCATTCTTAAACTGCATGGGAGTAGAATCTTCAAAAAGATTAACTTCCTTTAGATTAACATCCTCTGAAACTTTGTTCTCACGTTCTATCTTATTCTCAGCTTTTACTTCAGGTTTCTTATCTATTCCAGAATATAGATCCAAGGGATTATGACCAGAGTTCTTAGGTGGAAAATTTCCTAAGGAAGCCTGTGTGGAGGAAGGCAGAGTTGTCTCCATTAACTTATGAAGCTCATCATTGAATTTATTAAGATGAGGATCATTGTGAATATTAGCGTTTTGAAGTTGTTCCTTCCGAGATTCATACGCGTCATATTCTCGCATAAAACGTTCTCCGTCCATAAAATTCATAGTAGTAATCTTAGAGTCAACCTGTGGCACCTGCTCTGCGAAAGACGGCGTGTGCGTAGTAGCAATTCTTTGAAGTACATCGTTTTCAAAATCTGCGGAAGGTGGCGGAGTTGCCGGGACCGGTTGCAATTCCTTCTCATGAGTAGGTATACTCGTATCAAGCAAATTTTGTTCTAGTCTCTTATTAACATCGATTAATTTCTCAGCTACCGGTCCAGTCGCACGTGGCAGATCAATCAGCTGGGAAGACAATGAATCCGGAGCACTAGGATGTCCTTTAGTAATATCCTTTACCTCCTTGATAGGTGAACTATCATGATCCAGGTGTTCAAAATCATCCATAGAATCGTGGTCCCTCTTCAGCTTTGCGATGGCGTCTGTATCAGTAACCAACGATGGTTGAGCAGAATCACCGCCCAGATCCCGAAGATGTTCCTTGGTTGGATTAGTATTCTCCATTCTCGCAAGTCACTTTTTCAATTTTCAATGGAGTCCAAGAAAACACCTTACTCCCCAAATCTTATTGCGCTCTCGATCGTTAGGTCGCTGCTTCTTCTGTCACGATTTTTCGTCCACTCATAAAATCCGTAACTTCTCGTCTTTCACCCGATCAACACGTTTATGTAAGTTTTTGATTTTTAATATTTTTTTTACTTTAACTGTACCGAACTTCTTCCGATAAAATTTTTTGTCGCGAGATACGCTCAGCTGTCAAGTGTCACAGACACAAGCCGAGCCAAACCGTAGTCGTGGGACAGCAGAGAGCGCACACTGCTTCGCGCATACCACTTCTAAAGCCGTGTACGCAGCAATCAGGCGAATTCGTATCCACGGGGAGGACGGTTGCCCCTATAACCACCCCCACCAACCAGCTCCAACATCCCCACCATTTCTAAAGGATTGCCGAGACTGACAAATAGCGGTTCTGGTATCCTAGCCTCTTTACTTCACTCTGCGACTGCTGCAACGTTCTATGGCGCCACGCGCTTACGAATACCGGCCGGCCGGCCGGCATCTGATGTGACTGTAGAAAACACCGATATAAGTAACTGTAGTAACTCCAATTTGATATATCGATAAATCTGCCAATATATGAATTTAAAAAAATATACGGACTTAGGAACACAAGAAATATTTATTTATAATTATTATTATCATAGTAAAATTTTAGGTATGTATTTCCACTTCATTCTTTAAATCAATGATTAGTGACAATCGTGCACGTAACGCTACAATGAAGATCAAATTCTTGGAAACTTATCTCTGATAAAGGAACGAATCAAGAAATACAGTTCCGATTGCAATCATTTCTCGCAGTACTTTAATTTAAAGTTATCGGTATTATTGACTCTCTTATAAAAAAATAATTAATTCAAAAAATGTTTTAATCATTTATTAGATAAATGTCAACTGTAATAATTCGTATACGTCATATAATCAGTCATGAATCATTTAATAAATTGCAAGATAAAAAGTCCAACAAAAGTGAAAAATTCAGAAAAAATTACATTTCCAGCAAATACGCTTCTAAATTCAAAGTAACTTTGACACAAGTGGTATGTAACAATACAAAATTTATGTATGTGAGATTTAACTGTTAAAAGACGTATATGTAATATACTTTATCAAAATGTTAATATCGACTCTATCCTTGTTATGTGAAATGAATCATTAGCATTTATATCATATTAAACTAAATTTCTCTTACAAGGTACATAAGTATTTCATCATTTCCCTAAAATCTATTCAATGAAAGATCGATCTATGCATGCTGTCCGATTAAATCCCTGCATTGCTCCAATTTTTCTAATGAAGTGTTAGAATTAAAATCAAGCATCACCAACAGTATCTATTATACAACTGGTATCCAAACTTATATAGAGTGAGCAGTGCCTAGTAATCCATACTGAAGCAATTCTCTTCAAACTTTTTATAATATCCCCAATAGGCTAGTATGTCACGTCATGAACTAAAATACTCCGCAATGACATCATTGATCCACTGCAGAATGCCTATGCTGTAACAGTAACCATAAGGAAAGGGCCCAAACCCTGTAAAATATATTAGTCACTAAATTTACTCGAAGGAACTACGGTAAACATTTTTTAAATAAAAATGTCTTACAGAACCTTCTTTATTTTAGATTAAGCGTTGAAGAAAATCCGTGGACAATCAAACTACACCCAGGCTCCCGATCCATCAGAGTCGATCCTGTTCTCACGCGATTTAACGCTCAGAGCCGATTGGCCGTAACAAAAAGTATTTGGCCAGTAGTGTGAAGTCTGTGCAAGTAATACTGATAGTACGCAAGTCAAAGGGGAGTAACGCAAACGCGAGAAAACGTAAAGGCAAAGGCGCAGGCGTCGGTATTGCAGGCATCGAATCGTACGACGTCGCCCCTCATCCGACGCCGAGGCAACTCAGGCCCACGGCAAGTGCTCGAGATTAGACGGGGACTTGAGGTTTCTATTCAGTGGTGGACGAGTCAGTCCCACGAGAACAACATGGCTGCTGCGAGATTTCGTGTAGCTATTACAACCACCCATGAGGACGAGAGTGATATACCGTTAAAAAATGGAATAACCTCCCACGGGAAAAGCATATCAAATGGGAAGATTAACGGTTACTCCAGTCTGCAGAGCAACGGCCACCTGCGGGTAAGTCCGATCGTCACATGGCCCAACGCTTTGTAGTAAATTTAAACTCGTGTAAACGCATTGGTCCTTTTCTGAAGTTACTACAAGTCTTCTGTGAAACTAGAGAACCGTAGTCGTTGCTGATATTTTTAATTGTTGGTTTATCAAACTGTAGAATTAATACGGATCTTACATAAATATGTTCATTCAGGCTTTTCAGTTTATGAATTATTTCATTCGACCCCGGTTACATCATCGAAGTTCAGTGAAATCATGTCAGATTATACTGTGTCAATTAAATTATGTCACTGTGTCATACATTGCGGCAAATACAGTTTGCAGATCGTTCCGACAATTAGGTATTTCGGTTTAGGTCACATTTTTTATTTTTGACTATTGAATGCATTTATAGCAACTTCTTAGGCAACACTCGGTATCAAGCGGTGTGCGGGTTAAGAATTATTTAATATTTGTTTGTCTCGCGAGAATTTCCAGACAGTTCCATTTAAGCGAACGTATTTTGTTTTGTTTACATCGCATGTTTTTATTTTTGACAGTTGAATGCGATTTATAGCAACTTCTTGGGAAACACCCGGTATCAAGCAGTTTGCGTTTTAAACGTAATTATTTTATATTGTTTCTCAGATTAATTTCCAGACAGTTCCATTGAGGTAAACGTGTTTTGTTTTGTTACAGTCAGTCATACTTATGCTGTTTTATTATTAATCATCTGATTAAACGGTTAAACTATCCACCTGCAGGAATTACTTTTAAAGTATACCTATTAAAATGGGGTTGAGTACATACAATTTTTAGTTACTCAAATTATTATCAGATCGGCGCGTACAATTTTATGCTAGAAATTTAACAACTCTTGATAAAACCGTACTCGTATATATAATTTTGCATACACAACTACTCAACCTGATATTTTGCTTCTTCGCACAAAGGCTAACCTTATCCTTAGAGACGTTTGCATTTTTTCGCGTTCACAAACTTTCACGCTTCCGTTTGCTTTAACTTTTACCAATCGCTACTGCTAGTGCTACATAGCAAACCTTAAGCGAATTTTTTAAAGCATTCCAAGATAACGTCGTCCACCAAAAGAATGTAGCTCACAATCAGTAGAGATTTACCCATTAATGCCACTTGTAAAATGAATCTCGTGGGGAAATTGGAACTTAATCTAAAAGTCGTATGTAGCCTACGTAAAGTAAAAGGAAGTGGACAAAATAATACGAGGTACGTCTGATTATTTGTGAATCTACATGATAACAGTCAATTCGATAAGTCCCCTCGAAATAGACTGGATGACGGACAAATGGCGACATAATTATTCTAGTCACAGATTGCACGTCTGCGATTTTATGCGGACTTATTAGTAATTGAAATTCCCGCGTGCATCTAAGAAACCAAGATTGGATTTTTCTAAAGACAAAGAGGCTGTACCTACTATTCGAGAAAATTCACAACGGTGATTTTATAGTCCACGCGCATCGGTCAAAAAAAAGAATCTTTAGGAGTAACGTTGCGCGACGTTGTGTAGTAGATGGGTTGGGTCAGATACGGATACGCCGTTATCAAGTGATCGTTGGGACGCTCAAGAATTCATAGGAAGATACATTTAATCCAAATGCGTTTTATTTTCACGTAATATTGTTAGAGTGCGATTTTTCTTACCAATTTAATATAATGTCACAGAAAAAGCGACCGATACTATTAAGGTCACTGAATGAATCTCATATTCGCATTTAACTGTGGACAATCAAATTATCTCGTAATTAAAGATAACAATTTTGAGTATGAAATATTGAACTACACAGAGATATGTCAATTTTTATCTTGCCACGTGTTTAACCCTTGATAATCGTTAGATGATCTGACATGAGTGCTGTCACGCTAGCTTAACACTGAAATGATTGATAGAAATTGGTTATCACGTTCTGTGACGATGGGCGTACATACAATTTATTTCTAATCTAAACACATAGATTCACGTATGACATGAAGTAAGCTGCACGCGAACCGACTAGGGGAGAAAGATCGCGACTGTAGGGATTTATATTTAAAGGTTGTTCTTCTTTACAGAGAGAAAAGCATGTCGAAAAACCAACGTCCAAGAGTAAAGAATCCTTTGAACGAGTGCCATTCATCACAGCTGCCCTTACTCATCTGGGATTCTATATCCTGATGTTCCTGGGGTTTATTAATCAGCTGCTATTCACGCCAAAAGTAGCACAAGAACAGAACAGAAAGGTACGACTGTAATTGCTGTGCATAATCTTAATTGGGTTACTGGGTTAGCGAAATCATCGCATCCGATTTGCACGTGTCCTATGCTAAATATGTATACGATGCTACGTTATTTATTTACACACGATTAGGTAATATCCGTGACAGTAGTATTTTATACTTTCTTACAGGGCTATGCTCCGCTTTATGACAATTTTGAAAGGTTCTATTTGCGCTATGTCTACCGAAGGGTAAGGGATTGCTGGAACCGACCTATATCCTCGGTTCCTGGAGCCATGGTTACCTTAAAGGATCGGGTTACACACGACTATGGATGGACCTTTGAGTAGGTATTATCCATACATTTTCTCAAGTTTTGCTATCGATAAACTGATTATTTTCATAGCATTGTAAATTAATTTCTAACTTATGTCCAATAAGCAGTAATGAAACTTAGTCATGATGTGTAATATCTGTTTTTAGGTTTACTGGAACAGAAAGGTGTTGCATAAATTTGGGCTCGTACAATTATTTGGGTTTTGCTGAGTCTACAGGGATTTGTGCAGAACAGAGTATTAAAACTCTAGAGAAATTTGGTTGTGCCAGTTGTAGCACTCGTCTTGAACTAGGTAAATAATAAACAAAAGTCTTACTGTATATTTAAAAAATATGAAAAACAATAAGAAAGTTGTTAATTACTCTTGGTTATAATGTAGGAAATATGCCAATTCACGACGAGCTAGAAAGCTTGACCGCTAGATTTCTTGGAGTTGAGGATGCCATTGTTTTTGGGATGGGTTTTGCCACAAATGCTCTGAATTTACCATCGCTGGTAAATAAGGGATGCCTTGTACTGAGTGATGAGAAGAATCATGCGTCACTCATTCTGGGCCTAAGACTGTCCGGTGCTATAATTAGAGTGTTTCACCACAACAGTAAGTCTTACATAGACCAAATTACAGAGACTTGGCCATTGTTTGGTAGCTAACTATGTCAATGGCTTTCTTTACAGATGTAAAGCATTTGGAGGAGTGCCTGAAGAAAGCCATAGTGCAAGGTCAACCTGATACTGGAAAGCCTTGGAAGAAAATAGTTATAGTAGTGGAGGGTATTTACTCAATGGAGGGTTCAATTGTTCACCTTCCAGAAATTCTTGAAGTCAAGAAAAAATATAAGGTATTTCATTCTATTTCAGATGCACGAGTATTACGGCTATAATGTCACACTTTAAGGATACACGTATGTATTATATTATCATATCTTTTCTGTTGTATTATTTAGGCCTATCTTTATCTAGATGAGGCACATAGCACAGGAGCTATGGGAAAACATGGACGAGGAATTTGTGAATATTATGGTGTAGATCCTCGACAAGTTGACATACTTATGGGAACATTCACTAAAAGTTTTGGCTCGGCTGGTGGTTACATAGCTGGTACCAAGGTAAAAAAAACTCTTTGTGTTCTAAACAAGTTCGTTCGAAAAATTAATAATACTGCAGTGAGTAACTATACAGCATGAATGGTATATCTCTTTCAGGCATTAATTAACCATTTAAGGATACATAGCCATGCTCACACTTACGCCTCGGCTATGTCACCACCCATAGCCCAACAAATTATCACGTCGATGAAAATCATTGGTGGCGAGGACGGCACCGATGCTGGTCAAAGGCGTACTAAGCAACTTGCTAGAAATACTAGGTACTTCAGGCGTCGATTACATCAAATCGGAGTTATAGCATACGGACACGATGACTCCCCGGTTGTGCCCGTGCTGGTATATCTCTTCTCGAAAATTGGGTCAGCTGAAATTATATAATATTAAGAAAAAAAAAAGATCATTCTTGTATAACAGGTATATGCATGTTATTTTTTTTTTATGAACAGTGCCGTAGTTCGTACCTTAACTACGCGTAACATAGCGACGGTTGGTGTTGGTTTCCCGGCGACGCCACTCATGGAAGGCAGAATAAGAATATGTCTTTCTGCTTCACACACCAAAGAACAATTGGATTACGTAAGAAGACAAGATTTATAGTTTCGAACCCTTAACCCTTTGACTGCGAGAGGCGTATATATATGCCCTCACAAGTCTATCTATCGCAGCGACTGACATTTGAATATCGCGCAGTCAATATTGATGATTCTCTTCGAGAGTGCGACGTAGTCAAAGGGGTTAACGAATATTTTATGATTAAAGGTCAAACGTTTTAACATAGGTTTTTAATTTCGCAGGTATTATCAAACATTGAGGAGATTTCGGACACACTGGGGCTCAGGTATTCGCAGAAACCACGCGATCCAAATCCAATAGAATATTACTCGGACAGTGAGACCGAATGACCTAACTTATAGTCTAAGAAATCACGCTAGACAATTGGATTTTTTTTATCGCTCGTTAAGATAACCAAAAGCTTCATTATCGCCAGAGATGTAGGTATGAAATCGTACATTGTGACAAAACAGTTACAAAAATGATAAAGACATGTCATAGTATTAGAGCAAGCACGAATTAACGCAGAATCGATATTCATTCGATACAAGGTCACGCAAATATCAATGAGAAAGAAATTGCGTGATTCTCGTGCCGACGATGTCTTATGATATTTCGTGTCTATAGATAATACTATTGCGAATTTTCATAACAGCATTTCTACATAGTCATCGTAAAATACCAAAGTCATTGACAAAATATTATTGAGCGTTCGAGGCATACTTGCTAGATCCTTTTTTCTTGTGAATGGATTCCTTTGCCATCCTACCGTGATAATGTAATGTACAACTTTTTCCTGCGAACGTAAATCTCAACGAGAAGTGGTATCGCCTTTAAAAATTGAATTTAAATAACGTCACGTCTTACTCGTACGCACAATAAGTAACTCTAATTGATATGGTTAATTGATTTAAATTCTTTTTTTTTCTAAAGGTGATTAATATTGTTCAGATAATTACTGCGATTAACGTTGCCTTATAGATACTCTGTATAGTACAGCAGGAACCTGTTACAAATTTTTATTAACGTTCTGCAGTATGTTTTTGTATTTAGTCGTCACTTATTATTTTACTAGCATCAATTCGCCTAATAATTCTTCATATCGATTCGATGTTTTGTATTCTGTTGGTTATTCTTTCGTTATTTACTGTATTGAACTGCTCAAAAACTAATTGAAACGTGACATTCTCACTGTGCTAGCACTAATTATCGCCCTGGAACGTTTAGTCCGTCGAATGATTTAATATGGACTTTCTGTGGGTTAGAAAGCCTTAGACAAACCGATTGATAATCACGAATTTCTACAATGCTTACATACGTCCATTATTAAGGAAATCCTGTGAAATCCCAATTAAAGTAGCACATTGGATATAATTCAGTAATTTCTTTAAAGGTAACAGAATTGCTTTTCCATTCTTGAAAAATAATACACTCTTGTGCGATAAATTACGCGCAACATAGGTATTCATTGAACTATGATAACTTTAAAATCCCTTTTATTCTTTGCTTATTGTTAATATTCAACTGTTTTGATTGGTAATCACTAATTCAATTTTTTTTTGTAAGAAACAAGGATGAAAATATTGGTTACGGCTTCTTTTTCCAAAGAAGACTTTAGGATCGCGCAGGTGTCGTGACCTTCAGTCTAATATATTTCCGTTGGTATAGTTTCCAATCATTTCATTGGACAATTTCCAAAAGGAATGTACGTAAATAATTAAAGATTAAGCTACTTTTACTCGTGATACAAATCATATCCAGCCTTAGAGTCCGCATTGATCGCGTGTTGGGCCATTTTAACATTTAAGGATAGAGGCGTCGATATAGTGTGTTCTGATCTAGTAACACGTTTAAAAAAAACTACGATCTCTTTATAATATTGATATAAGTACGCAGTTAATGAACCCTGATCGTACCTTAGAAAACTTAGATTCTAATATGAGCTATATCCTTAATCATCTTATTCGCGTTCAGATATTAGAAGTGCGAGTAAGAAAAAGTCGAAAAGCTTTTGCACTTTAGGCTGTATAGAAAACCGACGCGACAAAAGTTTCTTGTATGATTTCTTTTTAGTCATAATGTAGAGCCTGCATATTTTGAGTACATTTGAAGCTTGCTATATATATATATGTCATTAACGTAGCGATAAATGAGAAACAAATCTTTCAACACTTTCTAAGTTTCTATCGATTTTGTAAATGTACGCTTAATTCTTTGTCTTTCCAGTAATACGCTTTATGAACTGGGTTTTCAAAAATACTTTGTATCGTGCTGCATGAGATTCTTTGTGTTTCCTACGATGAACACAGCTCAAAAGTATTGATTTCAATTACTACTACCCATTTGCATGCTGCAACATAATCAAAATATTTTGAAAATTGTTTTTAACACAGTAAATTTAGTACTCGACACCATTCACAGGAATACATTAAGTATTATACTAGCAGTATGAATGACATTATTTATGCAAGCGATTGAAAAGATAAGTAGAATTATTCATTTAAGTCCTCATATGATGGCTTCTATATATAATTCATCGCACAAAAGGAACACACTAATTGTCTGACTAAGACAAAGCTTATCCTACCTTATGAAGAGTTAAAGATGCTAGAATGAATATACATAAGTACAATTCACGCCATACACATATCTTTTCTTCCCAACTTGCGTCTATCTCTGCACATTCACATATTCCTAATGGCCACAAGTTTATTTTTGTAATAACTGTTAACTAGGATGAAAATTTTGTGTAAAATATATTATTATTGCTATTACAAAAGTGTTTTTAATAATGAGAAGAAGCAGTTCATGAAAATGATATTAATAAACAAAAATTCACTTACAATTACAAGGGAATATCCTATTCCATCAGATCAGAGAGCAAACTCTGTATTCTTGCCAGAATAATTTCATTATTACACATACATTGTTCCAATCCATAAGGAGGTTCTATAGAAAGAACACCTTCGATCTGTAAAATTTCCTTATCCTCCACAACTGGAAATCTGTTCTTGAGTAAGAACTTTTTAATTTTTTCTTTTTTTGCTGATACAACTGAAGCTGGTAACTTCACTGACGGTGCAAGAAATAGTTCTGGTATTGGTGATGGATTTGGTTCGGAAGATGCAATGATATCTTTTATTGCATGTCCAACTATTATTTTCATCTGCATCTTATCGTCAACCCCAGGATTGAGTAAAACAACACTGCGCATGGAAAAAACAATCAAATTGAAAAACTATACTATTAATAAGAATAAATTTCTCACTTCATTTTCTTGTATCATTTATTAATAAAATAGAATGAAACCGATTGAACGAATTTGAAAAAACAAAATATTTTTATTGATATTCTGCTCATTGTAACGAATGATTATAATAATTAATATCTAACCTTTCCGAAACAGGATCGATTGTGTACACTATTCCTGTGTGTGTATTCTTGTCCTGTGTAATGATTATAACCTTTTTGTTAACATAACTTTTAAAGAGCAGAGGATCATTTTTAAACACTTTATGTGAGAAACTTGATTGGTTTTCTTCAGACGCAGACATATTCCACGTTACAGTAACGAAATTAGTTTACAGCACTGTTATTAATTTTATAAAAGATGTAATATAACTAATTATTTAACAGTATACTGTTGACATATTTTTAACAAAAAATAAAATAAATTCTAAATAATATGAAATTGTGGAATGTTTTTTCTTTTCACATTACATTCCTGTTTTTCTTGAAGTATTTTCTAAGTTTTAGAATGAAGTCTTTTGCATGTTTCACTTTTTAAACATTCCAATAGGTGAACAATGTGGCACAGTTATATTGATAAGAATGATCGCGGGAGAAATTGAATCAAATAAAACATGTGAGAAATTCTGAACAATAAATTGAAAGTTATCAACAACAATTAGCTACCATTGGCTACTGACTAATTACTCCAGGAATTTCGTTACTCTTGTTACCGTTGCTAGCCAATCGCTATATTTTTGTCGCCCACATGAAATCATACCCTTACTGACATTTAAAAACTCGCATAGTTTGGGAATTGCTCCGATTGCTCCTGTCTACTACTTTTTGGTTAGAATAACATTTTCGATCCACGTGGGTTTCATTTCGTGTTTTTATATAGGAACAATAATTCTATAAAAAATGAGTGCCACAAGTGTTGAACAACCTTCTACTTTTGAGAAAATTAAGACAAAAGATAAATCATCGAAAAGAAGACATGCGAGCGAAAGTCACATGGAAGTAGGTTATATGATTTTCTGACTAAAAGATTAATCTCATGCAAACTTCCATGTATTTTATAATCCTTCTTTGCTTAGGTTGATGTTGTTCATGGTATTGAAGGAAAACTAAAAACGAAATCGTCGAAGAGAGCTAAGAATGTTGAAGGTGGTGAACAAAGAAAAGTAAGATATATTGTATTTGGATGATATATGTACTGGAGTTGTAGTTAATTTATATTAATTACTGATATTTCTTGTCAATTAATCATTTCATATAACTTTTCAGATACCTGTACCAGCTCATAGGTACACACCTTTGAAGGAAAACTGGATGAAAATTTTTACTCCTGTTGTAGAGCATTTACAGCTGCAAATTCGTTTCAACTTAAAAACACGTAATGTGGAAATTCGAACAGCACCAGAAACGCCAGATATTTCAAATTTACAAAAAGCTGCAGATTTTGTTAAGGCATTCATTAATGGTTTTGAGGTAGAGGATGCTTTGGCTCTGTTGCGATTGGATGATTTGTTTGTTGAAACATTTGAAGTGCAAGATGTTAAGCCTCTAAAAGGTGATCATTTGTCAAGAGCAATTGGAAGACTGGCTGGTAAAGGTGGTAGAACAAAATTCACAATAGAGAATGTAACAAAAACAAGAATTGTTTTGGCAGACAGTAAAATTCATATACTGGGATCTTTTCAAAATATTCAATTGGCCAGACGAGCAATTTGTAATTTAATCCTAGGAAGTCCACCATCTAAAGTGTATGGTCAATTGAGAAATGTTGCTAGTCGAGTTTCGGAGAGATTGTAAATTAATTGTAAAATAAACATCAATACATACTATGCAGATTTAAAAGTTTTGTTAACATATATATTGTTATGGTACAATTAATTATCGTTATAAAAGTATTTGATATTTATATTTTCGCGGTACTTTATTAAGAACTAATCGTCCATCATAACTCAGTGAGGCAAATGTCCAAGGATCGGCAGAGGACCACTCGACAGCATATACGCTATCCTCGTGTTCCTCATATTTTCCCACAACTCCATCTTCTAATCTGCAATGTTGAAATTATCTTAAAGGAAAATACTATAGGCAACACTAATGTAATTAGTAAAATGAATGAAACTAGCCTATTTGAGTAAACAAAATTTCATAAAAGATAAGTGGCACGCTATACTCACTTATCTTTGTTTGAATTTTCTTCTGCAGTTGTAGTATCATCCTCCGGTGAAACATGACCAAATGGTTCCGATGATATAGATGCAATACTTGATAAAATGACACGGGAATCACTACTGGATGTCAGTATCAATTGATCATGAAATCGGTTAATTCTGATGTTCCAAACCCAGTGGGAGTGTTCCATACGTGACATTACAGGTTCTGATAGATGTCGAATATCCCAAAATTTCATATACCCATCATCGCCACAAGTTGATAAAAAATACTGACGATTCGTATTAAAATCTAAATCTCTGAAATGTAACGAATTGTTCATATATTGATAATCGTTGTATCAATGTAGCAACGTTTTAGTACTATACCTAATTATCTGTGAATGTGCTGTTGGAATATTCCAAGCGGTTTCAGATGGATTTCTAAAATCCCAACCACGAACATTATTTTCATTCAATGTTACAAATTGATAGCACCCATTATGAGGATTCCACTTGCCGGTTGTAAACCTAGGCTGACCTTTAGTGGATAATGTCCCTACTGTCACTACCTGTGTTACATGCTTAGTAATAAGATTTTCAAATTCAATAATGATTTAGTTACAAGATCATAAATACCTGAGGACGAGTATTTGTTAAGTCCCAAAGTACAAAATTATTATCAACGACGGAAACAGCTTTGGTCGCATCCATAGGATGATATGCAATAATCTTAAGGTCATTGCCATAAGGTGTTGTGTCAATGTCACTTATTTTATCAAGTTTTAGTATTTCATTTGTATCGTCTTTAACATTTGGTAGTTTCCACAGAGCTCCTTTCATTTGGCAAATACCTTCATCTAATAAATAAAAACTAAGTTGATATTACAATATTTAATAACCTGCTGATGTATAAAATTTTAATTCAGATAACGCACCATTTAAGCTATTATAACAGGTAACAAATTTATCAAGTTCAGTGGGTGATGCCTGTAAAGACCAAATTTCACCAACCGGATGCTGAAATACTTGAGTCTTTAAGCTACCAGTTTCTTCATTTAATTCAACCAAGTGAATTTGATTGTTACTAAATTTTAAAGATTGCGTTCCCACTAAGAATCTCACGATATCTGTCTCTGCAGTTTGTGCTGATAATGCCCTGGCCTGTAAACAGTAAATTAACAGCACATGCATCTCGTTGATTACATATCCAAGACACCATATGATTTTATTATATAGCAGCTGGATTGTAGATTAAATTATTAAACTGCAGTACAATTAGTATAATTATGTCGAGTGAGCGATATTTGAAAAACGTCAACAGCATTAACCCATACTGTAATTCATACACAAAGTGGTTTTCAGGCTGTAAACAGTTACGCTCCATATTTTGATTTCCAGACCTTATAACACTTAAATAGTAACACGCTTTATTACTCCAATATCATCTCACACTTACTTGAAACTCAAGACCGTAAATAACTGGATTATCATTTTCCATTGTTAAAAAACCGCAAGTTGTTAAAAATTTTGACAATCTGTCAAATTCAACTATTCTATATACGATCATGAAAAGTAGAGGTCGCTACGTGCCACGTTCGTCATTAACTTGTTTGAATAGGAAAAGGAAATTCAACATAAAATTGACGGACACGTCAATCATTTACTATTGTCTTGTTTAAAGTAAAGACGAGACCACGTTGTTTACAATAGTATGTTTTCCATAAAGAAATCGAAGCGGTATAAAGTAACTGAATCCACGACTACCGAATGGCTTCTTTCGCAAAGAGAAGTATTGAAAACGTAAAATTTGTCTCAATATTGACTATTAAACGAAAACGATGTTACATAATATTTATCACAATAATAAAATGGTCTTTCCACATTTTCCCTATCCCTATCCATCCATAGAGAATCGTCATTCATAGATTTCCTCAAATCAAATACTAGCGATAAGTCGATTTATCTCAAACTCATTGTTATTGACAAAACAGCTTAAAGTACTTCCATATCACCCATGATTTATCAAACCCTAAAAGTTTACCTCAAAGCTCCCATTAATTCAAAAGCTAAAAACCATTCATACGTCCCAATTTCATTCATTACCCTTGCTATCATACATAACCTCCAAAAATTCAAAACCCATGCTTGAACGACAGAAAAACAATTTCTCAATAAATTTTAACTGGCTACCAAACAAGACCTGAGATTGTATATAATCATAAACCGACCTTTAACGATTCATAAACAAAGCTTAAGCCTCGTTGCTCCAGTGGGGAGCAAATTCTGGCCTACCAGCTCGAGGCAACCTTCCTATCTGCCAACCGTGTCGAACGAGTGTATATAGTACATCCCCGGTATCCCCACCGATAGCCCAAAGGCCCTGCGCCGAGCAGCAGCCGTGGGGTCACCAAATAAATTATGTCAAACAGACCACAGTGGCTCGAGCCTTAGGAACTTGAACCCATTGCATGTCGAGTATGAAAGTGTCCACGGTGCACGGTGCACGGTAGTAGGAACGTTCTGTAAAGTCAATTTTCATAGAGAGACCGTAGAGTCTGAATTCGCAGCAAAGAAACTCGTGGAATTGGTGTTTCTCGCGGTAGTTGTGAGAGAGGAACGAAGGTGTTGTGTTGTGAGTGTGTCGCTGACTCGTTCGTCGCTCCTGTGTGGATGCGTGCACCTGTGCGATTTTTTTTGGAAGAGTTATGCTGACTCTACAGCATCGGTTGTGAGTATATACAAATTTTCGTTTTAATTATTATTTCAATGGTTCAAGGCAACCGCAAATTGCCGTGGGATATATGAGAAAGGCGAGCAGTTACGATGCCACTGCCGGGACTTGTCCTATGAGATTATTTAAAAAGGCTTGAGGTCTGCGATCCAGTTTTGCCGTTGCAAACTCTTAGTTGGCTTCCAATGTATGATAAAGATGAATTTTGAACATTTCAATTAATGGAGAAAATAGAGATATGGTTTTTTTGGTCAAGGGCGAATTTGCAACACATCTCCGAGAAGATTCGGTGTTGATATGGAAACAAATCGATAAGTTACGAAATTCTTGCGATATACGTGAAGTTTTGCTTTCAATTTCGAAATCATGTATATGAAACATTTTTTTGGATTATTTTGGTATTTTTTTAAGAATTTTGATAAAGGATTACATGAAATACTGATTAATGAAAATGTATCTGTCATCTTGTCTAATTCTAGCATTACTACTGTCATTTAATTTAAAAAATCTGCAAAATTTTATATTATTTAATTTTATATTACCTATTTATCTATTTGAATTGTTCGTTATTCTATTAAGATCCGCGCTAAAATATTCATTTTCTTTTCCATTAAGTAGAATTTTGATTAAATTATCTTCAGTGTTATCATAACCACATTATCATTCAAAATTGTATAAACAATCAAGAACGAGATATGCTTGTACTAGAAATATATTTTTTATCTATATTATCTCACCTAACACCAACACCATTATTTTCTGCAAAAGATAAATGCCATGAGATATCATTATACTGCAACAAAAACAAGTATATCCTATAGTTATTATTAGTACTGGTACATACAAAGTACATACAATTCATATCATAACAAATTGTCTAGTATTGTCATATCCCACGTTGCTCATGAAAAGAAATTCGATTTTGCAACAACTGTTGTATAAAGGTTTCAAGACTGAGATTTTAGGGCTTAATGAAAATTCCCAAGAACGAAATACCATATTTGTCTGCCTTACAGTAAACCTCAATAACAAGTTTAGTACAGCGAGACGAAATATCGTAAAATATTATTAACTGTCGCAAAGAAGAATATCGCATCAGCTTGTAACGTTCTAGATTATTGAAATAAAATACCAGTATTGACTACATACTATGCGACGAGCGTTAGGCCCTTACACGCCGATTTCACATAGCGAGTCTCTTGGTTTGTTGTTATTTCACATTAATCATGTGTCACTCAGTAAGACTGCAAATTCATTATAATAATAAAAGCACTGCTCCAGGTTGTTCTCTTCTTTTTGACAAGAGATTCTCCCTTCCCATTGTCTTTCAATATTTAACGCGACGAACTCCGTAGCCAGTTGTCACGAAATTGACAGGCGACAATCCAACTGCTCGTTTAATGATACATACCAAAGTGCGTATTACTATGGCAAAGTAAACGGTAATATCGTTCGAACGTGAAAGCGGGATGGCAATATTCGCTAAGACCGACGATGAAACGAGAATTTCAGAATATCATAATTTTATTCCGAATTATGACATGCTCAACAAAGACTGAGAGACTCGATCGGTTTTTCTATTTCATAAAAAACGATCGCTTGCGTTATTTTACGTGTTGGATTATTAACAAAATTTTGGAATATGTAAAAATATAGATAGAAAAGGTCAGGGTACGGCGTTTCGTAAAATCGAAAACGAGTTTGTTGGATATTTCTATAATTCACGATAATCACAGTATTCTGATAGCAGAGTGTAGAGTAATTTATCAAATAAACACCGACAAAATAAGACCAGCATAATTCAAATGTAGACGCGCGTCTATCGTTTGATGTTAATACAAATTTATTTCTCGCGCTACAGATAGCGACACTATCTTCATCTTCATTACCAGCATAACGTCTATTGTACTTATTGTCGTACGAGCGGTTAGGTATGCGCGCATTTATTAAACGCCAGTTGAATTCAATCGCGTCCAATTAAACAATAACAATGTCGAAAGCTGCGTTTCTTATGTACTAGCAACATACAGCACGTGTTTTCTAATCAATCTGTAACCCATAGATACTAAATCCAGAGCACGACTGGCATGACAGCTCACTAAGCACGGCCATAGAAGATTGATATCGGAAGAATCCATTTCAGAGGAAGTTAATTAAACTCCCCGGCACGTAACTAGCTGTAAAGACAACACAGAACAACTCGACTTACGGTCCCACGCGGAAGTTCCGGTTACCGTTAACGGTTAATACCATTGGAGCCTCTCTCGAATCACTCGTGAACCTTCGATTCGTCTATGTCATCCCTCCCCCGGCACGAGACTTCACTAGACGTACATAGAAGCTTATCCAGCTACAATATATCCCATTGTGCACTAAGATCGTTTCAACGAATCCTTTCAGTACTACAAACTTCCCGAAGGAACCGATGATAATGGTATGGACTGCATCAATAACCCAAGTATACTGTGCCATGATAAACACGCAAAAAATCCCATCAGTCAGCTGTGATCGTACTTACATCTGCGACGCGGTTCAGCTGTTTGTCTGGAATTATTTTAACTCCATGTCATTTGTGATTTAACTCTCCTAAGGTAAGGGGTGGGGGGTGGGGTGAGGGGGCGGAGCCGAATTCTATAAAAATTAGTATAAATACACGTTATTATTCTCAGTTACCGATATAACCAAGAAGACACACTTGCTTTCTACATTCCGGTTCAATATCCTGTCCGAATTCAAGTTACTTCGTCCGTAAATCGAAATGGCACACGTATCCAAGCACTGGAGCGTCCTGCGGTAAATTCTCCAGGAATGGTTAGTAACGAATGCCAATGGCGCTCACCAAAAGAAACAGTAAAGGATTCGCGCAATCCATTAAGGAAGCTTTTTGTCTGCTACCTGAACTTTTACCCAAGGATCGTCATTTGAGAGCCCCTGGATTTTCTCAGATTTCAAACTAATGGGGCTCGGTAACGTTGCGTAGGTTGTTTCCTTGCTGGTCGCCCCTAGCTTCCATTGCATAGGTATATCCACGCACTTAGCCACGTGTGCGCGTACGTGACGTCTACGTATATTGACATGTATAAGGTTGTACCCCCCGTATGACTACTGCTCATCTGGCAACACTCAAGTCCACTTCAATCAATACAGTGGCGTCCTCCGGATAAATTTGTTTCACTTGATACACAGGTAGGAGGAGAACGGGTTTTGATTGTAGAAATTGTCTGAAGTAACGGAGTATTATTTAGTTTTATAATAGGAAGCCTAAGTAGTAATAGTGTTCATATCTTTTTTTTCAAGTGATACTGGACCTCATCGCCTGACCCTAACGTCCACTATCAGCGAAGATACGAACAGCCTCGACGTCTCTTAATATCGCGTGATAACAGCCAGATTGAAATATTTCAATCTTCAAGGGTTTCTAGCCGTGAAGGCGACGTTAGATTGGCTGTTAATTGAATTATGGCTAACTTCACGTGACGCGCGCTCGTCTGACAAGACATCAGGGCACAGGGAGTGTTTCATTTGGATCACCCTATAGCTGCTAACCGTGAACCATGTCAATTTCCTGACCCGTGTCAAAGCTGGCGCAGTACCGGGACATTGTGAAACATCCTTTACGCGTAACGGATATTAGGATTTTCTATTTTTTTTTTAATTCTTTTACGTCATTATGACACACAGGGTATATACGTGGTACGGTATTCTTCGTCCATCGACAATGCTACCGTCTCACTTCCATTTTGCAAGCATCAAGGTCATCGATACGTGGAAACGCGAAAATACACGAAAGCAAAGTTCTTGCGAACACAATTGATACATAATATATCAACTTGGGACTGAATGGTATCGCAAGTGAATAACGCCCACGCATAGTAGACCAGCCGCCAGTATACCTGTTCAAAGATCCAACAATCAGACACACGTGTCTGAGAATGAAAGAATGACACGTCGATCTCTGTATCGCAATTGTCTACTATTGTATATACATGTCCATACGTACATAGATACATGTCAGTTACATGTACAGGACGTATAGAATATGTATTATGCATAACACGTAACGACATTGTAGTTCATATCCATGTATAGTCCTACACGACTTATAAATAGCTATACGTTATGTCTACGATAATGTCGCTCATTTCATTTTCACCGAACTGCAGCCAGCTGCCAGTGGGCAACCTAATAGCGCAACCTGGAAAACCCCTGTAGCTCGTGCGTGACGTGACGTCCTAGACGGCTTGGATAGACGTAGATAGCTTGGACCTTCTCTCATATTGCCGCCGTTTTAACTTCAGCGTTTTACATTGATCCCCATATACATTTAATCCTCAGAAATTTGAACCTCTCAAAGTTTAAGTGCCTCTAATTTTTTAAATCTTAAGCGTCTCTCAATTTTTAAATTCCCCCCGAGCCGAGCTCCCCCACTGTGCTGCGATTTCCACCAATCAGCACCGCAGTGCGCACACTTAAGCACTTCATACGCGCCTATCTGTGCGCAACGAAGTACACACGTGCAAATACGAAAATGGGCGGAGTTTAGAATTTGGAAAATCGAGAGTGGGGACTCAAGGCCAACTTAAAATTTGAGAGTTGGCACGGTCCCAACTGGTTAAAAAATGTGGGGTTCCCCTGTGGTCAGATAAGCCCGTACAAATAGTTGAAAGGACGAAGCGGCCTGTAGTTTGGATAAGTTTCGTATGTAAAGCGATGTATGTTTTTATATTCGTATACTAAAACATAAAAAGCAAAGCCGTAAACCATCTCTTACTTTATATTGCGTCAGCCGTCGCTCGATGAGAACCGACATCCCAGGGAGTTTCTGGCAATTTTTGACACGCCCTGTATTCAGAGTGTTGCGTGATATAACATGGTATAATATCTCAAGTGGATACAATGCATATATATATACACATAATAAAAAGAACGCGTCCTTCCAGTTTACAGGGAATCATCGACCCTGCAGCAGACTCGTTTTCGTTAATTCGCGACCTTCGCTCGATAATGTCGCCCAACGATTCCACAGATGAAACAGCCTGTACTTATAGGGTGCGACCACTCCAACGTGTGAAAGCTTATATAAATGATAGCGTGTTCTTTTTGCCTAGAGAAATCGATCGTTTCCCCCGTTAAACCAACCTCACCCACGCTGCTGGCTAGTCTACGGGAGATATTTGTAATTGAAAGGGCCTGTAGGTTGCACGAAGGAATAAACGTTGGACTGTATACGCATATACATTATACATACACGCATGGTGCAAAAGTAGAATCCATATTCTTTACTTAACAGAGAGTTGTCCGTTAGCTCTCGCTGTCACTGTTCCGCCGAGCTTTTTTTTCCCGTTCAGTTTCTTCGATAAGCCCACACAAATATTTCTGTGGTCTCGCAACACGACACCTCTGTGTGTTCTATTTCTTGTGTCTATATAATTATTTTTTTTCTATCCTGTTTTTTTCTTCCCTACGTGGTCACCATTGCCCACGCGGCGCAATCAATGTCCCATGGACGTCAAGAGAAATCCATTTGGATGATGAAGATAGTTCGGTATCCCCTATAAGAAGGTGATCGATGATTGCTTGATCCTGCGTTGAATAAAATATGAAAACAATGACATTCACTATCGACCCTTTCGATTATGTTAGCTTTCTTGGCAAACACCACCGGCATCAGGAATTCTATGACTTACTTTCATATACCTATACAATATCGTACTCGGCGAATCATTTTTTCGATCCTATAACCTCAGCTATGATTTTGCCCACATTTCATAAATATTTAACGTCCCGGTTGCCACGCGTTGACTTATGACGATGACTCAAATATGTTCCTTGCTGATTATTATTTTCATGGCTGATCGAATTACTTTAACGATCCAACGAACAATCTCATTGTTTGTACTCAGACGCGTACGAACCTATCGACGTATATAATTTACGTGTATATAAATACGCGGTGGACATTATTCGCTCGAGCGTATGAAAGCTGTTTGACCGGACGTCAAAACGTATTCTTTTCCGACATAAAAAATTTTCTGTCTATGGTAGAAAGCAATTGCGTCACTGCACCGAGTCGAGATATCTATTTGTCTCTTGATACTTTCATGCGGAATACTGTATTTCAACGAATACGTACGTACTAGCAAACAAGGCAAAGCGCGGCAACGATCCTGACGTGTGTGACAAATTTGACATGGATGCTATTGTATACAGATTCGTATATATATTTGATCAATACAGTAAATAATTCAAATGATCGTAGGAACTCGCTTTACTCGGAATTCCACGGTCGTGCTGCAATGTATTTTTAAATGTACACCTCTACCTGCAGGCCGGATACGTGAGAGACATACGCGTCGTCAATGAATTACTTACTTCAGCTTGAAGTCGATACGTTGCTGGTCATATGGGGAGACAGGCTGATGAGTATAACGGTCTCACTGCTGGATATTAGACGCCCACGAAACGACAATTAGGAAACCCACGATATATAAAAAGAGTCCGAGTAGAGCGTGATCCATCAAAATTATAAACTGTTCCCGTACCTCGTTCGCTGCGAAGATAGATCCTCCGAAAAATTCTCGTCTGTTAAATTCCATTAAAGAAATTGGTACGATCAATTTTAATCATTTCTTCCATCATCCCTTCCATAGTATAAACCCTATCGCACGCGAGATATCAAACTATAGTGTATATATATGCCTCTGTGCTTTATCCTGGCAAACTTCCTAAATAGGGATAGCCACTTTATTAGGAGCTCATTTCCTCCCTCGACGTCGAACTTACTTAATTGTCCCAAGGATCCTTCGTCTTTCCGCGTCATTCAATATCTTCGATTGTAATCACCTTATATGTATATACGTAAGGACACCCGTGAAGTCTTGTCAAGGGCGTATCGGCTTCCCGAAGGATGATTTGTAGATGGGATTATGTAAGTGTAATAAATTGATCGATCAATCGAATCGAGGAAGAAAGCCAGTCGTCATTCGCGTCTCCGTATACACGTGAAGTTGGCTGCGGGTCAATAGTCCGAGCAATTTCCACCAGGCGGCGCGGAACTAAATGAATAAATCGCACGACTCCTGGGAAATCCGAGAGACTCAGTGAGCGACAGATTATTCTGTCGTAGTAACCGATGTCCCGCTGTGTGCCGATCAGCCTTCTAAATTTCTGGCTGACCCTAACCGAACCTAACCTCGCTTAGTAACTCGCTGCCCGGATCGTTTCAGACCTCAAAGCATAGGTAACTTCCCTGTCGGGATAAATAATTGATTCATTAAGGCTTCCCCCGTACTGGTTCATCCTGGCTGTTGTTAGTCTAATTCGACGCGAGGCGTCTCATCCTGTAATAGAAAATATTTAGGTCAATCGTCACGCGTGCCACGAATTGTCCATCCTGTTAATATTAGCATTCAGATGTGACAGTAAATAAGGTGAGATGTCTCGTTGACCCTAAGACTTTTTGTCGTGTCGTTTGTTGAGAACGAAGGTTGGACGTTAATATTATTTATATATTTTTCGTTCTCGAAATTTTACTATCGCCGGGTCGTCGAGTGTCGCGATTTTAAATCTTTGCGATTTACATGGAAATTGTCTTGTTGTACTGATAATTAATGTCATTCGGCATTCTTTTATCAATCCTCAGTGAAAATGCGTGCTAATTAATAAACGCTGGCAATCCTATCAATCCCACGTTCGCTCGGTATTTATATTCAAATGAATACCAGGGTTTGATTATTCCCTGTGTACGGGCACCGTTAGCGCTGCCAAAGAAGGACGTAAAAAGCCAATAGAGTCCCTCGCTAGAACCGGGTCTTTGCACTCAGGTCGAATTAATTGGCGATAGCATAAGAAGGGAGACTGTGACAAAGAACTTGGGTTAGTTTACCTCGAAAAAGCAAATTGTGCTAAAGAGGATCAGAGGGAGAGGCGATGATCCAGCTAGTCGTTAAACTCGATGAGAAAAACAAAAGTAGATGACAGTGATGATTCAATCGATGCGATCACGGATTTTCTGTGACGCTTCGATTATTTAATTCGGATAATTAAAGAAAAATTGCATTTTCCGTATGGCTATCAAAATGACTTTTTCATTGTACGCACAGCACTGGTCAAAATTATATTCTATACCGTGATCGTTTGACCTGACTCATGTCTATCCGTATTGAAATTCTTTTCCTATAAATATTTCATTCGCTCTATCGAGTGAATATTGCATGGATACTGGTACAAAAAGTCTCGGCTTCCTGTCTCCAAGAATAAACTCGGAAGCGTTCCCCTCCCTGATTGTTTGAAAGTTCAATCCGATAATTGAACCCAGCTATAAGCGCTACCCTTTCAATTCTCAGCATATACCTTGGATAAAATTATTTCTTTTTTTTTTAGTCGAATAATGAATTCTACTACTCTCGACAAATCCAACTGAATATTCCACTCTGTGTTATTCACGATGAGGAATATGCAAAGTCAGCCGAATCGAAACCAATCCAATTGAAATGGCAGTTTGTAATATGTATAATGCTTAAAAAAGACCACCTTAGCTACCCACTTGACACGTAGCTTAGCTTAGCTGGAATTTGATGCTGGCTTCCGTAGCTCTTATAGTCATTCGGTTATTCGTACAGTCTATGCAAACGAGTCGGGAGTTACTTTGGTAATATAATGGTGAAGAGGGACTGTCACTGGGAAGGTTCGTATATTTAATGTTCTCATTCGTATATGTAGTATATGGTATACTTACGTAGATATGTACTTGCGTATGTACTTTTCTGTATATGTGCTCTTAGGATGGGCTGGACACGTAACTGCATGAGAGAAGAGCATATGGATCCTCTTAGGATTATGTTTATCGATCAAATTGGGAATACTTGATATTATTATACTGACTTTCGGTATGAAATGTATGGGATATTTAGGTGGGCAATATGTTAATATAGTATACTGTCCCTGGTATCTTCGTGTGAACTTGTCATATCTTTTATCTTGTTCATAGCCAACGGTTCGCGCTCTCTCAAGGCTAGTTATTTTAATTGAATTTTTTATTTTTTACTTTTCCTATTGGTTAGACAAAAATTTCATGTAAAATGATGACTGTACAATTCACGTAAATATCGTTTGCCCTTCGTGACTTTATTCCGTGAATAGAAAATTCAGGGTCTCGTGTTCTTGGAGCTAGGTCAAGTAGGAAACATACGGAGACAAGGCACAAGGTAGACTAATACATTAGACTGTTTGAGTAATAAAAAATTACTTTTACCGTTAGGCACGTTCGTTTGTCAATGGATAAGATTAATGGGATTGACACGGGTCTCTTAAGCGATTTCGAACTCGAAGAATGTCTTATCTTTGATTTTCCAAGAAAAAAAAGTTACCGACGGACCAGTCGGTAATCAGTAACTTATCGACACGAAGTACGCGTCAATTTGAGAAAGATACGAAAATCCGGACTGACGGTTGGACGTTAAAAAATTTTATTTGAAAATTTATTTTTAAGATTTATACGTCATTCTAAAGTTTTAATGCAACGCGCACACAGCACGGAGCACCTCAACGGTTTTCCACGACGTGGAATAAAGAGCAAGGGTTCGCCCTAATAAATATTAAAAACTCGCTAACTTTCGCCCGCGGCATTCTAACGAGGTTGTCTACCGTGCAATCGCATTTCCCATTATGGTTAAGAGAAAACTCTTCTCCTTGTATCCTTCCTGCCTCATTTTTTATCTTTCCACGTTTCATTGTTACTTTCAGGGAACAAACAATAGCACGGAAATGGGGCTGAGGCGTCGACGGAACAAATTATGGGACGGATCGATGAAGTAATTATTTAAGGACATTAACGAACAACGGGGGGGGGAGGAAAAATGATGACTGCCATGGCAAGGCTTCCCTGTAAGCAGACTTCACCTTCACAACAGCCAAGGGTCAACAATTTTGGCAACCGGGGTTACTGGGACATGCAAGCGCGACACCCTGCACCGCCCTACGTCAGAAATCATCATCGGCACCACGTCGATCAAACAGGTACCCATAGCTGTCTGACAACGTCAGGAGTACGATTTATTCGAATCCTCGAGCCTCCCCTTTCTAACCCGATACGACGTTTGGGTCAATTAAGACGCTTATAAAAGTCAGGTCTTAACGAGTCGTCATGCACTATATACTCGAATATTCATTAATTCTTTAAAATTTCATAACTCCAATTTCTTCTCTCTAGCATGGAAAAACATAGTCGACAAAAATTCGCAGAAAAACATTACCGACCATTCGATTAGCTTTCTCACGTCCAGAATACTCGTACCCCTTCTTTTTTAAAATTCACGTTCACTCTGTATGTACTGTGTCTGAACCTTTTTTATCAAAGAAAACGCCCTGCCACTCGGGAGAGGCTGGCCATAGCCATCAATCATTTTCGTTCGTGCGAGTGAGAGAGGCAGAGGGAAAAGCACATGCCAGATGTTAACGTCTTGTCATTAACGCTGCAACATATATACACACCCACGAAACATTATATCCTTGCGCTGTTCACGCATGTCCCCTCGTTTTACGTATGTGCATTCGTTTACACATGGATCAGACTCCGAGTACATAAACAATGCGTTGTCGCCCTATGCGATTCTACGAAGTTCTTAGTCAGAAAGGCAGCAGTAATACGTGGATATCGTAGGAACCTGAACTTCTGTTTGTATAGCAATGTCGCTGCACTCTATTTTAACAGCTGTATTAATGAACGCAGAAGAACTACATACATATACAGTCAGCGGTTTCACTATTCCCTACGCGTTCAAGTATCTACAGTACTGTCTTCGTAGCACTCGTCTTCTTTAGTTCCACGATACGACGCTAGATGTACACAGTAGACACGGCGTATTCTACCGCGTTGCACAGACCCTCTTTATATGCTCTGAAGACAGGCCCTTAACAATGTTAGTTAGCTTGTACTTCGTCTTCTCCCTCTTGTTCCTTTTGGTATTGGCTTGTACTCGGTAACTCGACACTCGTATCTCCCGTACGTGTTACGCAGCTTTCTTTCTACTTTTAGGTTAGGATCAATCCGAGTGATATTGTTATAAAGGTAATCTGTATACTTTGTGTCGTATACGATAATGGGATACGTGTCTTCTTTGACATGTTCCCCCATTTTCTTATTATCATTGCAGTCATGTATAGTTATTACTGAGATTATTTTCTACCTTATAATCTCTGGAGCGCACGTGCTTTGACGCCATCGCACACGCTCAAGAGACTGCTACGGCTGTGTTAACGGAAGTTCACTGTTTGCCACGTACTTGATACTTAAGTATCGCTTAACCTCTTGTGCTTTTGCGCGTGTTCAGGAAAGAGAAAGAGTGCAGTGGAGCTGCTACAGGAGTCGAAGGCCTTTTACGTGAAGAGTGAGACCGTTCTGGATCGGAAGCAGGAGCTTAAGAATAGTGGGCATCTTCAGGTTTCTCAGCTTACCGCACCCGGGGCACCCCCAAGACTACTCAGGAAGTGTGGTGGTTCCGGGCCATGCTCGTTGCAGCAGATATCACCGCAACTGACAACCCCTATAACGTCACCCTGTTGCTGGGCAAACTGTCACGAGCAGGACAGACGTGAGCATAACTGTTTTGATAAATATATACATAAAGTTGTCTTATCGGCATGACTAGTAAATAGGGTGATAGAGATTTACGTTTGACAGTCTGTCATATTGGTGGTCTGATGTGCTTATCTTATCCTCTCAGCCGACGGTATCCTGAGTCCTCAACGAGCACTGCCACCGGCCCTACCTCCGAAGAGTCCGCGACTTGTTCCGGTTCCACAACGACGCACCATTTCCGGACCACCGAGCGGAACTGGGAGTGATCAGTTGCAAACGAAACTTAGGAGGCTTTTGAATACTGACAGCAAGGAGAATGTTTTCTTTCCGGATACTCCACCGCCGACGGGTCAGAACAACGGGGTTGGAAGAGAGGACAAGTTCAGATACTCTCCCGGAAGTCTCTCTCCTGGCTGTAGAGACAATGACCATACACTGGTGAGCATCACCGGAAGGACTGTTTGGTTCAGTTTAAAGAATTGTTAGAATTGGATAGTCTTCACACGGGTTATACTTTATGGATACAGTCTTTTTGGAAGTTCAATTATTTTTAAATTATATATCCGGTACGTACAGGATACCATTGTTCGTGGTTGTACGTATGGCGAAGGTGTCTGATTTAAAGTGCTCGTCGGATAGGGGTACCGGAAATAGTACTTATATGTTCCGATACTTTGATATACGCTTGAGCGTTGACAGTACTGTCATACATTATCAGAGGCACGCATTTAGAATACTTGATGAAGCGGACATGGAACTCTATGATACCATGGTGCAAGGCATTCCCTAGTTGCTGGAATGACTGTCACTGGCAGTAAAGATACACTGATATATCTCTATTGAGAAGAACTTCTTTTTGTCTTTACGACGCAAACGTTTTATGGTCAACTTAATGACTGCCATACATAAAGTCCGAACTCGTTCCCGTACATCGTACCGGAGACACTTTTATAGGGTCGAATCGTTCACATATAATTTTGTGCTATGTTAAATTCTCACAGCACTGCGCGCCTTCGGATGTCCGTTTCAAATTTGGCAGAAGTCATTCGCACTCTCATTCGTCTGGAAGATCCGGCAAAAAATCCAGCAACTCATCACCAGCCGAAACTGTATGTCACAAGTCGCTGCCCGATCTTCACACGAGCACTCGACGTAGGTCATCGTTGTCGCCACGTGCGTCATCGAAGTCATCATCGAAACAGCCGACGTCTGGCCATCATCAATCCATGAATAATTGTCCGGATTGCGAAACGAGCTCTGACTATTCGGAACACAGTTTCAAACGAGATTCTATATGTTATCGAAGGTAGATATTTTTCGGTCTTTATGCTTTCACGTAAATCATAACCTAGGAAATTCCTATTGAAATTGAGGAGACCGGATGTACCAATTCCAACTGCGTACCAACATTGTCATTGATTTTGTCCGTGGCTGTAATTGAGGACGATTCACACTTGTGAATGCCTCAAACGATTATAAATTTAAAGTGACGCTTACAAAAATTCATTCGCGTCCTGGGTTACAGTTCTAGACACATAAGAAGATCCTTAGGCTCGGGTGGCGGTGATGCTAGCAGCGTCTTATCTTCTGGTGGCAGAACTCAAAAATCGTCGGGATCCAGTAAACTGAGTCACGGGGCAACAGCTAGGGATTCCGGTGGCTCATCCGGACACTGCACGCATCGTAGTGAACCGCCCCCAAGGATACAAGTGCGTATAATCATTTTTCAGAGTCTCTAAAATGTTCCTAGAAATTTGTCTCCTGACCGTGAATTCCTTTTGTTGCTTTCAGGATTGTTGGAGTCACAATCGTAGAGACAGTGGGGCGTCCACTCAACATTCTACGGAGAAAGACAGGTCGAGAAAGAGCAGCTATGGCAGCGGCACACCGCCATCTATAGTGAGACCATACAGTCCTGATACAGAGAGCAGCAACAGTCAAACGGATTACAGTCCTACGTGTAACTCAAGGTTCTCTGACGGTTGGAAGGAGGGACGTGGACGACCAATTTTAAGATCAAAATCGGATATTAGCGATCGCTATTGGCGCCATGACAATCTGCGATCTAACAAGTTACCAGTGCGACCTCCGCGTTCGGTCACCCAACTCGAAAATTTCTTCGATCGCTTGGGCCTCGATTCGGATAACTATCAACGCATTACCGAACCCGATTCGAAATCCTCCTCTCCTGTCTTCTTCGATAGTGTTAGCTCGGTAGACTCAGCCCTTGGTCTCTACTCCTGGGTTGGAAACTCTCAGGCGAATCAAACGAACCAGTGGCAGAACAACAACTGTAGCGTCGGAATGGGCAATGACGATTGCAATCAGAGGGTAAGTGATCCGCCGAGTATCGTCGAGAGAAATGCCAGAATAATCAAATGGCTTTGTCAATGTCGCAAAGTACAATTTGGTTACAGTTAAGCGTACCCGTTCGATGCGTTATGACGAATACAAAGTCATTTGATTCCTTTTTTTTTTAATCATTTAATCATCGCCTATTCAATTGACCTTCGTAACGTTTTGTTTCTAATATTTTTTTATCGTTCCTTTCATCATGTCGTCGTCGCATTATACCTGAAGAATTTTTAATTAAAACGTTAACTTGTTTACCCATAGTGTTTGCCCGGGTACTGTAAACTTCTTATGGAGTCGCGGCTGTACGTTGATGCGTGAGCTTTACTGGTTTTTTTCTTTTAATTTCTTTTTTTAACGTTAATGCGATTATTAATAGAACGCTTCTTCGAGATGTGATAGTGTCTCGGAAAACATCTGTGCCATCTTCATTTTGCTATTACTTAGATTCTTTGTTAAGGTTGTTCATGCTGGAGTCGCAATCGTGTTACGTTTTCGTTGTTATCGAACTCGTAATTTATCTTTTTTGTCTCGTCCTCTTAAATGTTTTGCTCTTAGTATCTTAGTATGTATAATATTATCAGGGCACAGATTCTATGCAAATAATACTGAACCTATTAATTTAGCGTTTTTAGTCACTTAGATTCGTGATTACGCGTTGCTTTTACTCCTTTTTATTGAATATATTTGTTATTATTATTAGGATTATTATTACCGGGAATAGCTCATCTATAACGTTATACGAGTGTTTTTCTAAAGTGATACAGGGAAACAATCCGTTAAATTATAATTGAGGTATTATTATATGGAGGGAAGTACGAAGTGGGATGTTATGATATAAATTGAAAAATTATTATCGCGTTCACGTTGTTCCACTTTCAAAGCCACAGAGAAATACTCGTACGCTATGTACGTTCTTGTTAATTTTGTCGGATTGTTAATGATGAAAATTACGAGGAAAAACGTAGCAGAGGGAGTTAAGAGATGAGAAAAAGAAACACGTAACAAAGCAAAGAAAGAATTAATGAAAGAAACGATGCCTTCGCTTGCTGGTCCTTTTGAGCCACAAACGTGAAAAATCACTCAATTAATATTAACGTTCAATATCTTCGTATAATTAAAAGTATAGAAACACCCGATTAGCATATATACATAGATCAAAGTCCAACGATAATTAAAGAGTTGACTTGGATTACGACTCGGGAATCTTGTCAAAATGGGAATTGACGTGGCTGTGTTCAGAAACAAAAAAAAAGGGGTAATTTAAAACCTACCGATCAATCATTAACAATGAAAAGGTTATAAATCAGTGAATAAATTCAACCACGCCGTTTGGCAATCTGGAATTGCATGCACTTTAAACACTTGCACAAAGAATTTATTAAGTTATTTGCAGTATCAATAGTCAATGCTCACTCTGTTAATTGATTCACTCTATCGATGCTCCCAGAAGTTAATGGTAAATGAATCATGGATTACTGACAAAAGTAAGGACAATCCTCAGAGTCTTATTTTTTACTTGTCACTCTCGAATCAGACTTTTTCATAGAACCTCACCAAATGGAATTTCATTAAGGAATTAATTCGACGCATCAAAGTGGTTGCGTCGTGGGCACCTTAATAACACGATTAGTTAAGTAGAGCACGTCTCAATTCAACTCTTCGGTTATTGAACAAAAAATATCTATCGTGCTGTACTTATAAATACATAATGTACTTGCGAAAGAATTGAACGTCTGTTAGCTTATGACAAGTGCAGTTCGCAATATTGCCGACATGGCGTTGCAGCTGACATCCGTTACTATATCGATATGCGCAGTGATCGATGCATGAGGTTAACATTACCAATATATTAGTGTTATTACGTTATACGGTAGGTACTAATGTGCAATGTGTAGTGGGCATGTTTTATTGCATCCTGGTGCAACGACCACTACACGGACTGACCAACGACAGATATATCTTGCTGCGAAACAATACAAGTTTCAGTCGACTGTCATACACGAGTTAATTGGTTTCTTTCGTAGAATCTCCTTTAGTGATTGAGAAATGCTAGATTTTCAAAGCCCCTTCTCCCTGCAGCTAAAGAAAAACGTACGGCGGTTACGTACGTTGTTACTCGATGCTCGAAAAGGTTTTTGACTACTATTGTGCAATAATATGCCTGCCGCGAAAATTCGTTACGTAAATGTGAAACGTAGTCTCGAAGGTCGAAAATACGTTCGCCAAAATTCATATTGATCGTTTTTGGCATTCACGAGATCCACGAGAATTATTATGAGGCCGCAATTTCAATTGCCAACGAAATATTAAATCGTGTGTTTCGTACTTGTTTCTTTAGGATTCAAGTATTATGCGAGACGCTACTTTCATGTTCTTCGCGGTTGTGCCTAAAAATTGTACGTCATCGGATACGCCTCTTTGTTATTTCACGTAAAGAACGTACTGCATACAATTTTGACGATACCGTTTTACCACAACTGTACGACAGGATACTCGGAAGTATTTATGCGATCAGCGACAATTGTACTTTTCTCACTGATAAGGAACAATCGATACACGTAAATATACTATTACATTTTTTTCAAGGATACCTAGGACGCAGGATATGCATGGTTACTAAGGACTGTCGGACCACCTGAAAATATGGTTCTACCATAGGAATTCATGAAAATCAGATCGACAGAACCATCTTCAGGTGATGCGATCGTCCCTGAATAACCTGTGTATACCTATATTTAGAGTTTCTGGTACGTGTAGTTCTGTAGCCAGTATTTCTCAGATTACGTAGTTTAACGAGACGAGATAAATATATATATATTGTATTACGAGAAATTGCATTTAAAAGAAAACCTGCATTTAGCGTACGTTGACCAAATATTTGTTAGGCAGATCGTATTGTATTTTGAAAATGGAGAATTTTTATTTCATATATTTTGCGCGAGCACTTTCAAACGTCTTAAATGAAAACGACGCTTGCCTCGGTAGAGCGATCAGTTGTGATTGCGAATATTTAAAATTTTCATTGTATCCAAGCGAATCAAAATTATTACGCTATGAAATTTAATGATGCGTTAACGATGTTTTATATTTATGACTTCGCTCGCTTATTTAAAGAATGCCCTGAGTGTAGAAGACGTGTCTGTAAGTAAATTTGGCGTGGATCCTTGTGCTTTCCTAAACGTGATATTAAAACTTTCTTCTTAACTTTTACGCGCACAAAAATGCCAATAACGTATGTAAAAATTGGCGAGGTCGTATCAAATAGAGAATAAACAAATTTCATGGACAAATTGAACGCAGAGTGATTGTTACGTACGCGGGAAAAGTTGTCAATTTTGAAATCATTAAAGTTTGCTCAATCTCGCGACCAGATTCCTTAAGCTTTATTCTTCATATTTCTTAGCTTAGGTATTTCTGTAAATAAGCGATCGATCGAAGGGAACTGTTAAAAAGAAGAAACATGCAGTTAAATTTTGAACGAGATAGTTATTAGGTCTCTCCTTCACTCCGTTGGGTGGACACAAAAGTTTACTTAGATATTTCTACACATTATTTATGACGCATAATATTTACCATTGTTAAATTCGTGAATTTTCATCAATTGCTTTTTTTTATAATCTAGTCAGGTAGAACAAAATATGTTTAACTCTAAAAGTAATATTAAATCTCACCTGTATACCGTGGTAACGATATTTCATTTTTATATTTTAAGATCATTTATGAGATTGCAGATTGTGAAGTTGGAGATTCACTTATACCGATTGACGTTATACCCGAAATATACACAAGCGAAAAGTATTTGAATGACTTATAATTCCAAAATTCATTTGCAAAAGGTCATCGAGATTCTTCTAAAAATTAATCAGGATCCACAGAAAACTAAGGTTATACCAGGAACGAGCAGGTATGTACATAAAAATAATGCTGATCTCTTAAACAAATGGATTTTCTTTTATTTTTCTTCCATCAATCTCTTACACATTTAAAATAAAAAGATCAGAGTTCAACGTTTTATAAAAATAAGAATACGCTTCGTAATATGCACGTATATGTACAATGTTATATTTCTATGGATGAATCGTATTAACGAGTCATCCGTTATACCTTCGAACCTTATTAAGTAACCAATAATTGCACTAATATTTTTGGCATAACAGAGACTCCTTAAGTTTCCATGACAGAGTCGCGAGTACGCCAATGTTCTTTTAGACAAAACTAATGCAATTCGTTCTAATTGTATACCTGGTATTACTTAAGTGAAAGCCCAATACACACACAATTCCAAGATTCGGTTTTTTTTTTTTAATATTTCAACGTGTATTATAATGGGTGTATAATGTTTTTGATCTTGCAAGAAATTTTCGTATTATTTATATGAAAACAAGAGATATTGAATTAAGATACTATGAAGGTTATCGTAATGAAGAAAAATGATGTTCGAATAAGTTATTTCTTTCTTTGCATTTCATGCTTTCACTTAAGCAATACGTAATGATAATATACAAGAATTTACAGCTCGTAAAGTCTATTCTGGCTTGTTTTGTAGAATACATTTGTATAGTAAACTTACAGTTGCTGAATTTTTCTTGCATATTCATGATAATGAAAATTGAGAGAAAACAATATACAATAATAGAGATAGAAAATACCGTGAACGAGTGTGAAATAAATATTTTGAAAAATGGGCAAGCGAAACTTATGAAGAATTTGGTACGCAGCAGTTTTTATATAAAAATTGACAGATCTGTTGACTTAAAAAAAAGGAGGTACGTGTGAATGCAAATTACTGATAGGCTACTGATAGTCATCACTTCTTGGATTGAATCTAGAATAATGATTCTGCTCATTTATCAAAGATAAATATATAGATCACTTAAACTTTTCTAAGGCAAATAAGAAACGTAATGAACAAAATACTAATTCTCACCTTCGTGCTACAAGGAAAACCAAAATATAATTTCTCTATCTTAAATAATGTCATAAAGAAAAATGTATATACACACTCGGAGGAAGAATACACACTTCTGAGGAACATCTTTCGCTTGAAATCGGACACGGTGCATTTATAAGTACGATTGTTCAACAGTTATAATAAATTGTGAAATGAACTAATTGTATAACAATAGGAACGTACGGAATACGATTTTCATTATGAAACTTTGCAACGACCTAATATCATATATTACTTAACCCTGTACTTCTTATATGAATTTAAAAAATATTAACTGAGACGACCTTGACATTTGGTAAAATCGATTTCAGTATCGCAGCTTTTTAGATGAAAGAATAGACGATGAATTTAAAATTATATTCACAAGTTATGTATTCACAGTCATACCTGTCAAGTCCGAATTCCGCAAACAGATGGGTATTACAAAAACGATAGTCACAGCAAAATTATGTCACTTAACCGCCGCTTAAATCACGTTCAAAGAAAAGAAAAAAAAAAAAGAATTGATCTGTTATCGATGAAATAACAAATATACGATTTTCACCCTACCTACTTATATGCATCGATGCACTCATACTTTTGAAATATGATATTAATAATCTTGATATCTGATGAACTATTTTTCTAACAAATCAACAGGTTTTTTTTTAGTACTTGTCAAAGGTACTATATTTATTTATAACGAAATAGATTCTCAGATCTACCGTTTTATTGAAAATCAATTAGGAAATGGCAAACATTCCTACGAAAATATAAGCTTTCTTTTAAAATCAAAGTGGGAACAGCAAAATTTTACGATACGATTTGACATAATTCACGGTTATCTATTTGAGAGGTGTTTAAGGGGACCTAAGCTCAGTATCGATGTAGCACCGAGAGCTCCTAAGTTACAGATATTAGGATTTCGTGCACCGTCGATTGTTACTATCGGTAAACCGTAATAACCACCTGTTTGGGCACTAAGTTGTGACAGCGGTATATAACTCTGTATACCGAGATTTGAGAGTCGGTTTAGAATTTGTGGTGATTTTAAATCGACAACAGGTAGTGCTAATTCTGTGCCACCACTTTGTAATGTTGCATCAACTTCCTTGTGATAGGTTTGCTTGTGCGCGGCCAAAGCCTGCGCAGTAGGATATTGCGCGGGGCACAAATTACACCTTCAAAAAAAATTATTCTTTAAGTTGGATACATGTTAATTTTATGGTCAGTTTTTGACATATTTGTTGATTCAACATTATTATATTGATGAAATGAAAAATCTAGTAAAATCTACTTACTTGTGATTCAATTTGTTCGATGTTCGATGCGTGCCCATATGTACAGTCAGCATCCCTTGATTCTGGAAGCTCTTCTCACATATTGGACAAGTCAATACATTTCTATAAAAAAATTTGGAACAATCCAATGAAAAAGGAAAATTTGGAAAACTCATTGTAATAAGAGATGAAAAATACTAACAAAGAAGGTCGCCCTCGCTTAGGTGTTACCAGTGGAGGTGGACCATCCTGAGTCAGATCCACGGTAGGAGGTCTTGGCGGTCGTTCAACGTCGCTAGCTGATTGCTTACTCTGTCTATTTTGTGGTACCGCAAATTGAGCATGTTGTTGCTGCTGTTGTTGTTGTTGTTGTTGCTGCTGTTCCTTTCTTTGCGAACTTGCAGGTATGATCGAAATAGCAGAGTTCAAATTTATCGCCGTAACATTTACGGCAGACTGTACTGGTGGCGTCCGTTGTTGTTGTTGTTGCTGTTGCTGTTGCTGCGGTTGCTGCTGTTTGTTCTGTTCGCTCACTTTATTCTTATTCGCAGCAGGTGTAACCGTAATACCGCGTGCAGCCAATACATTCGCTACAGCTTCCGCGTTTGGTTTCTTTGCACCAGCAGCAGCGGAGGAATTCTGTGATTGCGCTGAGGCGGAACCTTTAGTTTAGTAAAAATATTTTTTGGATGGAGATGCGTCCCTTCCGTTACGTTAAAAGAAACGACAGCAGAGGAACAAAAACGAAAAGTAGCGTAGATGCGTGGTAGCAAATTCCGCCAAGAAGTTGTGCAGATAATCTTACCAGGTTGTCGTACACTGAGAGTAATAGAGTCCGTCAGATGTATCGTAGAGTCGGCTCTGTTTGATGGTTGTTGTGTTGCTGCTCCTTGCACATTTTGTATAACGGGTAGCCCGTCGTTTCTCTTCTGTTGAGCTATCACGTGACAGTCAGCATCTTCATTTCTGTCAGGCAATAAAACGTCCAGTCGCCTTTGTTTCATCGCGGAGAGATTGTTTTGTGTTTGTGGTGACAACGTCTGATGAATTGGCCTTTTCATGCGTTGCTGCCGTGGAGCCACACCTGGTTGTGACATCCTGGGTGCTCTAAACAAATAGATAACTATTTTATTAATCAAACTATATATCGATCATTTCTATATTTGCAACAGAATAAGCAATGAGAGACGCATAGAGCAGCATCATAACCTAAGCTTTTGATAAGTTTACTTGCTTTATCAAGTATCAATATAAAAATTTGACGCTGCCAAGGTATGGTCGATTCAAGCAATAATAAATAACAATCATTGAAGTAGCTCAATAAAAAAAATGTATACCAAAGTTCTCTGCGCGTACTGACTAAGATAATATTTACACATAAATGAAAGTGGTTTCAGTCGTCAATGTCAGTAGCTATTAAAATTAAATCAATGATTCAGTCTCACATTATTAACAGCACACAAACCTTGTACCCTGCATGACTGAAGAATATCTGTTTCGAGGCATTGGTGGATGTAACTGCGGTGGTGCTGCCATTTGTGGATATGGTGCTGCACCGTATTGTGAATACAGATGAGCTAGTTGTGCAGGATAGTGCATCCCTTGTGGTACAGGAACCCTGTACATTGGCGGCCTTCCTGCGGGCTGCGCAAAGTAATTGGCCCCAGGAATCATTGTATTTACTCCAGGAGGAAGACTTGGCGGTAACTGGGGTTGCGGCAATGGCATTCGCTGCACTTGCTGAGCCAATTGTTGCACAGGAGCCGGAAGCTGTTCAAAATTTACAGGTGGCAGCATCTGTTGCGTGGTGTTTGGTACAGTAGCATACGTCGGGGAACTGGTCTGATGCGATGATGTCAATGGCGAGTTTCTGTTATGCTGTGATGTGCTAGAAACGTGTGTCGACTCCATCGTGACAGCATGGGGTGAGTTTGCATTTAAATGAGGCGAGTTAGGGTTTAAATGTGGTGACAGTTGACTGACATTAGGTGATAATGGCGCTCCATGAACTTGAGCTTTGTGCAGAGCAACTTCCAGAGATGAACTAAACACTAAATTTATGCAATCCGGTATATTGCATTGATAGTGACTCGCTTTGGCTTTGTGCTCATCCAATTGTGCAATATCCTTAAACTTTTCATTGCAAACACGGCACGTTGTCTCTGCCAGTTTCTCTAAAGAAACGTATTCGGTTTCACCTGGTGGTGGACTATCGCTTAACGATGCTTCGTTCTCACTTCTTCTCTGATGCTCAATAAGGAAATTTTGCAAAATTGATCCGGTAGAGTCAGCATTGCTATCGGCTATATTTATAACTGTTTGATCACTTCCTTTGTTGTTGTTTTCATTATCCTTGCGCGACAGATCACTGGGCAGCTGATTGCTATTAAAATTGGATTTGGCCTCCAGTAAAACTGATGCCTGCTTTTCCATATCAGAAGGTGAAGTATGGTTTGGCGATTGCATGGGAATTACTGGCGATTTTGAAACGATGTTAATGGCTGAATTGTCTTCAAATTGTTGGACCATGTTTGATGGATTATCAATATCCTCCTTCCCTTCTTGTTCTTTTTCAACTGATATATCGTTTGGTGTTGGGCTAGACGTTCTGGAAATAAAATACATATATGAATAATAATATAGAATCATTGTAAGATTTATTTAGAAGATTTTTGTTTAAGGATATATTAATGTACTAATAGAATAACTGCTTACTTGGATTGTTCTCCAAGTTTTTTTAAATTTTCAATAGTTTCTCTACAAGTTGCTTCTATAGCATCTGATGATTCTTCGGGATCTTCATTATCAGTCAGTCTTTTTTCTGTATTGTCGAAATAATCCAAAGCTGATAATTCATCGACATTTTGATCCTCTCGTTCTTGAGGATTTACAGTATCACTCCCTACACCAGAGTCACCCTCGTTAGTATCCATTGAGGGTCTTTCATGTTCGTCCAAAGACTCATCAGGCTCGTTCGTTTTAAAATCTGTATTTTCTTCATTTTCCTATCGTCGTAACACATAGAAACTTAACATTTCATTTAAACTCTAATACATACTAATATGTGGTTAGAATATTTGTAAGTATAATTAATACCTCGTGACTCTCTATCACATTCTCGAATGTCTCTTTGATTCTTTCCTTTGTTTCCTCAACATCAGTCTGTTCATTCTTCCTTATACCAGCCAGTTCTTGCTTACAATAAATATTTGTATTGAAATCAAAATTTGAATTAACAACAGTGAAGTCCTTTGATTTAGATGATTTTTTCAAAGTGAGCTTTATAGAGTCGGTACTGCTCTGTTTCTTTAAAGTCAATTTCAAAGAACCCTTTTTTTCTGGATCCAAGCGATACGTATCGTTATGCTTTTTCTTTGTGGGTTTCAGGTTGGGAATTCTTTTGAGGACCACTCGAGGTTGTCCTAAGTGAGCAAGGATATGTGTCCGTAGATCTTTTTTGGTTGAGAATTGTTGACCGCAAATCTCACAAAACGCTAATGGCGGATCGTCTATTGCCGTACTCCGACAGTTTTGTGCATCTATAAAAAATAATTGATATTATATTAACAACTTTATTAACCTTCACGAACTCACATATCTCATAGTTTAAAAATAGCGCCAAGACGTAACATTCACCCCAACAGAGGCGTCCTGATATTCATTGATAATTTTATACATATATTTATTCAATATCTTTACCATCTTCTTATACTATACTTATAAAGCACTCACACTCTACATTTTTATGACTATCATTCGTAAATGTGAATCATGGTCACAATATGATTGTTTATGTACTATCTTATCTTGCACGCCCACCTGCTGCACTAACGTTACCAGCAGACTGAAGTATACTTCAATGCGTGCGCAATGCAGGTAGCACACAGAGCTTTTATCAACTAATAATTATGGCGGGAACCTCAATATCAAAAAAAAACTTTTGCCATAAACAGTTGCAATTACGTATTAAATACATAACGTTTTACAAAAAAGCACGATACGTCAAGTCAACGATCTTTAAATCTTTGGCACCGACACAATGTATCATGTACTAAAAGTTCCCTTACGTAATTACGTCTCAACAAGCACTCCATTTTTTTCTTCTAAACCCCACATTTTGTAGTATTCAATGCTCTCTGGTAGAGTATTCTTTTCAATTCTACGGACACACATAAGCGATAAGTCTAGCATATCTCATTAGAGAAGGCAGCTATCAAGAAAGGAAGGAAGAAGGATAAGTAATAGGTTTGTCCTCGTTACCTACACTTTCTGCACATTTAAAAAAATGAAGAAAATCTCATTGGTTACTTGAAAATATTATCCAATAAGAAAGTAGCATTTTTTTGAGAAGTGCAGAAAGTTTAGGTAACAAGAAGAAACTTAATAAATCCAATTTCTTTTATTATCCAGTGCGAATAGACCCCGTCTAATTGCACGAATATGCCACGAAACTGTAAGCAACGACGAATGAAAAAGCTCCGCATTGACGCCATTTCTTGTTTGCAGCTCTGTTATTCATTAATGTTTACAGTTACAATGCGTATACATTTATTACAGAAGGAAACAGTAAAGACACTTTTTGCGTTACCGAAGCATTGCGAATCCTAGTATCCAGTCGATATCGACTAAAGGACTGCAGGGATTGGATGCCAATAGCGACGGTACAGTTCTCCCGCCATAATTGACTTTACGTAAGACGCAAGAGGGACTGCAGTGAAACTGCAACGTGATCCTCCGACTTGCGAAAAACGTAACGCGAAGACGGACCACAGCACGGCGTGCGCGATATGTCACTGATTGACGACATACAGCTGATCGAGGAGGTGAAGAAGTATCCATTGCTTTATGATAATAAATTTCGTGGATACCATGCGATAAAAGATAAAGCGTGGATAAACATCGCGGGAAAACTCAACGTGAAACGTAAGTCACGAGGCATATCTGATGCTGCAATTGATATGCAATGTGTTACAGCGATATTGTGTGTACACAATAACATAACATAACCTATCGCAGAAGAGGTTGTAATATATTTCTTTTTCTTCTTCTTCTTCTTCTTCGTTGCTTGGTAGAGTTTAAAATAGTTTTAAGGTAATGGCAAATGGCTTAATATTATTTAATTCTTGAAAAAATCTGATGATAATGCGGTAGATTGATGCTTTTAAAAAACTTAAATTTTATTTTTTTACAGCTGTAGAAGCAAAAAATAGATGGAGAAGCTTGCGAGACAGATTTGTGAGGGAAAAAAAGTTAATATCATCAGGATGCGAATCCGATCAAAAATCCCGTGCAGGACCTGTGGCTGGGCCGTGGCCACTACTTGATCATATGTCATTCATATGGGACTACATAGTTCACAGAAGAAGATTTACTACAAATAGTATAAAAAAGGAACCAGGACCTTACTCCGCTACTGAGACAAAAAGAGATCTGAATGTTACAAGCGAATGGGTAGTTTCTTTGGACTGTGAGAATGGAAATGATCAGAATCATTCCGATCAAAATAAAAATGATGATCAGGACCACTTAAAATTGAAAAAGCAGAATAATCAGTTGCTCTCTTATCAGGTAATTTTAATACATAGTTGTGACAACGTCAGGCATGACATTTCTTTTTTACTATTCAGGAGCAATCATCAGAAGAAGCAGCTGATTTTTGTCATGTATCCGAAGATGACAGAAGCCATTTGCAGAAGGTAGACCATTGTCTAAATTCACAATCGTATGTGGCTGATGAAGAGCATTATTTTTGTATGTCAGTCGCAGAAACATTGCGAAGATTTACCTCGAGGCAAAGAGCTGAAGCCAAGCTTAAAATTCAGCAAATACTTTATGACATTGAATTTGGTCCTGATTCTACAGAAAATGTGACAACATTCGAAAATACTTTTATGGAGTGATCAAAATGTAACATCAAGTTGTTGATTATACAAGCTGAACTTTTGTTTGTGATATACAGTGATATTATTGATTTACGTTAATGATGAAAATTAGTTTTACTATCAAACAAGACGATTTCACAGAACTACTACAATCATGTTAAGTTTCCTATAACTGCTAAATTTGTACTTCTCCATGCATTGGTATGATGTTTGTGTTATGCTATAATAAGCTTGTGAAATATCAAGGCGATTCGTATAAAATTTATATATGTTTTTAATTCATTAGGAGATTGATCGATAATAAACAATATTAACTGACTTAAATATAAATTAAATTTGTACTTATATACAAACAGTTAATAAATAGATCAACTGAAATTATACAATACTATTGAGATTTATAGAAGCGACATTGTTAACAAAACTTAAGCAACATACCAAAATCCTCTAAGACAGCTTTAGTTGATTTCTTGTGAGATTTTCCTGTTGAAGGAAATTTTAATTCAACAAAATCATGCTCCAATGGGCTGTTCATTTCCAATCTGAAATATACAAAAAATCCAATATATAGATGATTGTTATACTGTATCGTAATTGTATTTCATCAGTAAATTCCTTTTGTACAGTAATAAGTACACTGAAATTTCCAATACGTTTGTTTTATTTTCTACAATCATAAAAAAAACATTCAGTATATGAATACTTACAAGCATTGTCAATAATGCTACAAAGCATACACGAGTTTTACAAAAATTAAACAAGTTCAATAACTTTAACTAAACAATCTTGCTTGTCGATCGGTCACACGTAACACATGCAATCATTAATAATTCACACTTAATAATTTCATAGGCGTGTGAGTATTTATAAAAATTCAATTGACTAATCTTATTAGATGTGTTCAATATTCCGTTTCGCGTAGCACTCAAAAATCGAACACAAGCGTCGTCGTGGAGAAAAATTCATAAATAGTATCGCATTTGAAAGAAGACTAATCCCATCTACACTGTCGGTAACGTTCCATAAACATCATGTTCATGACCACAAATCCAAAGAATATTTAATTAATCGCGTGTTCATCAACGTCTGCCGACTAACGTCAAATTGCCCAATAGTCACTGCATTCGTATCCCGCAAAAACGCCGGTCGCCGTACTGACTTTGAATTGAGTCCAACTCGCAGCACACTCGGTAAAATTATTCAAAATTCAATCAAATGTTATTAGCTGGTGTCGTACTGCATTCGGATTGCAGCGACCGATACAAAATGGCGGACAATGTTATGACAGATTACTGCACGCGGCTCATTCGTAACGGTGTTCAGCGAAATAGAATCGGCGCTGCAGGTGCGAGGCCTGCGTACTAATTCCAACTTATTAATTATATCGAAAAGCCAATATGGCGCCGGTGTGATGAAAACAACACAACGGGTAAATTAACGTCAGAGCCGTACCGAACTGTTCAGGCGCTTTCAGTGGCCGGTTCAGAGTGTTCAGTTGCGTTGTTTTCTAAGGCCGCGCGGATCGGCGCGCGCCGACCCTGTTTAACATTGTGAGTGAGTATGTACCAGGAGCTTACATCTTGCCCCTCCTTCCAGATGTCTCATCGCTGGTTGGACGGTTGGGTTAGTTCCAACCTAGCACACACTTGGTGCATTTATATAGTCATGATGTACGAAAGCTGGTATAAGTGTGTGTAGGCCCTCCGCTGTACCCAACAAGTACAAAAGGGGGTTCGAATTGAAATTAAGTCAACCTAACCTAAATATAATATTTACAAGACTAGAAAGGAGGGGCACCAATGAGATTGGCAGGGACGTACTTAACGCATGCGTAGTGCATAATTCAACTAGAGTTTTCCGTCTTTGACCCCTCTTTTGATATAGTACATGGTTCCCTATATACCAATACAGTAAATGCCAGCTGTCCAATGCCCAGAGCATCCAAGCCTCAGGAGGTACAGGGGCTTTATGTTTACGAGAATCATGCAGTGAGTCGCTGTTCCCTTTGTCACAAAGACAGCACCGACTCCTTCCATATCTAAAATTATATTTGATGAGGGGGAGCTTTCTGAGAAACTCCAGGGGCTCTCCAATTTTACTTGATTAAAGTACTCCATAAAATTATATACCTTGCGAATGGGTTGCTCTGGCTATCTTATCGTTTTTTCCTACCCTCCAACTTATCATTATAAATTGATGATACTCTTGTGCGATATTCTCCATGAAAATATGAAATATTGTACGAGGGGATGGTTACCCTAGTAGTCATTTTATGGTTTATTGCTCACACGTATATTTTATACCCAATTTTCTTGGTAGCAACTATTCTTTTATTTGCCCCACTTGAGCTTGTGAAAGAAACTATGTATCTACATTGTACATTCAAACACCTTCATTTTAGATTTCAGGGGAACTCTCCCTTAACAGGTAATGCTTTTATTATTCCTTTTGTAAAAGAGCCTATGAGAGTATGAGTTGCTGCCATATAATCTGTCCATGTCTAAAATAAGGTTTGGGGGAGAAAGGTTCAAGATTACTGGTTGGGTCGACTGACGGTTGCTTCGCTCGTTGGTTGACTGGTATAGTAATGGTGGTAGTAGTAGAGTAGTAGTGGTGGACGGAGGAAACCAGGGGAACTTGACGGAACATGTCGAAACCAGCCGAATCTGGCCTCTATTGATCGTGACACTACATTCAGGCGTCTCTTTCAAAGTACTGTCCCCTGGGCTGGTGGAAAATTTTTATACTTTGTCACTCGTATACTTGCCAGCTACATTGAGGACGTAACGGCTGGGTCTTTTCCGACCACTGTGTACTGAGGCCTTGGATTAATGACGCGCCCAGTTGCGTCCGTTATACTGCGCTCTCAACTGCAACATACCGGTGCCGTTAAGAGCCCTACCAAGGCTGGGTGAATATGCTAATGCTAAGTTTAACTACGCCTGAAACGTTACAGCGTTCCACCCACAGTTTCATACATAGTAGAATTGCGTCGTAGAGAAAGGTTGTCATAGATTTAATATAGTTGGATGCTTTTTGAAAGTTGGGATGACCATTATTACTATGGCATCCAGTACCGTGTTATTAGCTTTAGCGGATAACTATAATGTGGCGTAATATTATAGCTGAATAAATAATGCAATTCCAATTTGTATATTTAATATGTAAGGAACGAGTGCATTTATGTGCTATCAGTATTTATTATTATACTCTGTCTTGCATGATAACGACAATTTGTCATGAGATTTAAGAATAATTTGTTCTTAAATTACATACAATTATGTATACGGCAGAAGTAGCATAATAAGTTATGCAATTGATTTGAGAAATTGTAAGCTTTTCATAAAATAGTTGAAATGATCGGTTTTATGAAGGACGATTTAATTATAATTTGGTAATAGTTTTTAATAATATATGTACATACAGTATCTCCACGACAGTTAGATTTTAAGAGTGGTGGGTCTTGTCGTTAATGAATCACAATTGGTGAATTGGTCAAAGAAATTTTGAGCTAGCTGGGAATTTTCCATTGCGTTGAATACTTGACTATCGATTTGGTTCCCCACCACACCCACCACCCATTTGGTACGGGAAATTATTTTACGGTCTGGCGTTGGTACTGACGGCGATCCAATCCTCTTTGTGTAGATTCGACCGGTGCTGGTTCTCTCGTAGGGTGCGGATTGGGCGGTCGCAACGGGGAAACGAGAGGGAGAAGTTCCACGACGTACATTGACCCACCAGCCCTCCTTTGCTCGGGCACCCCCTCCCTTTCCCCAAATTCCAGTTTTACTGCCAGTTGCGCACAACTTTCTAAATTCGTCTCACTCCTGGCATCGCTTGGCAACTCTTGTTCAAGTTGTGCCTACTAAATGCTGCCACGTATACATGACAGAGAAAAAGGGTCGCGTCACTCTTTGACTTTTATAGGAACTTCGTATACGAACAAGTTTCAGGGATATGACTAATTCCTTGAGCTTATTCATTGGTCACGTGGTGCATGTTTCAATAGACGACGTATCGTTGTGGTTGATTTCCAAACTAATTGAAGTTTATCTTTTTTCGTTTATTTCTGCTCAACTAATATGCTTCCGAGGTAACTGCGAGGTGTTCTCCCATGGACATTGATGCTAATTGGCAGGATTGCAGGAGAAGTTAAAAGGGCCGATATCTATTACTTTTATTCAGAATCTGTATGGGGCTAGAATCATCTTCGAAAATTATTATGTACTAAAAGAAACAAAATACGATAGAACAAAATGGTCACTGGTGAAAATTCTTATCCAATTTATACATTAAGCGTGGAATGTAATTTTAAATAGACTGAGCCTAAGTATAACGTGAAAAAAACATTTCACTATGGCTGCACGTAGCTGCCCCCAAGATGAGCTGAAGAATCGTCGAGAATTTCTCTTTCGCTTAGAAGTAATTTAGAATCGCCGTCAGCGGTCTTGTGTAGCCAGAAGGTTCTGCTTCGAGTGAACAGCTGACAACCCTGGATTTTGCTTCTTTCAACCTCGTCCGGCACTCAGTATAACCTGACCTTCCTCTTTTTCTTCTTGCTCGCGATCCCTTATAATACATCCTTGTCTTGCGTCGTTAGCAGCAGAGCCAGTTCCTGCGTCGTAAGTTCCATGTTTAACAGTGACTGTGACTGCCGAGTATACATATATTTCACTCAATACACAACGAGCTTAAACATGCGACGCTCCGCTTCAAATAGCAGCGTCCGCTTGGCAACACTGCAATTTCTATAGAACTCCCGGCATAAATTCACGAACAAGTACGTCGCTGTAGGAACTTGGTGTATGGGAAGCAGTAGTTACTCTTCTGGTATCCATTGCAAATATTGTACGACAACAATTCAGTGGCAAACTCGATCGAAAGCTTTCATATGAATACGTATGATAGATCCGATGATGACATTTTGTAACGAAATTTTTGTCGTACTATATTAGATTAATGGGTTTATTACGGTAATAATTTTTATTGCATTTTTAATAATGAAATAACAATATATTCCATGAGTGTGCATTTAATTAGTGTTTTAAAATTTTAGTACTCATTTTGATGCACAAACGTTTGTGAGCATCTTTCATCATTTTATTTTTGTTCCTTTTTATGTATATCCAGATGTATCTTTTGTAGTTGGTATCTTATGCTGACCTCACTTTACTGGTCCCAAGTAGTTGCTAGGCAACGCCTGTGTCTTTCAATCGCTCCAATCGAGGTCGTCTGGTAGCGCTGTTGCCAGGTCGATGCAGTGTTTCGCAACAGAAGCCTCGCACGTGTAAGTCTGTTGAAAATGTTTAGCCCGATTTGACGCGTTAAGCATGGCGCTGGAACATTCCCTGGAACATGGCTTCTGAAACCAGTTCCACGTGGGGCGTGGCAATTGTGTAACGTAAATATGTTTTTCAAACCTTTTGTATCGGCGAAAGCTGCAGGAAAATATTAAGGGAATATTATATACGCATGTTTTTTACTCTGCTCGACCGTATCACGTTATGTTGAACATAATATTGTAACATTGTTAAATTACCTTTGTAAAAATAATTTATTATGTCCAAGGTTACTACTAAGAAGCTCAACTCACAGCGTTTACGAAATTAAGATCTGTTGAGTCGATCTTGTTTTTTCTTTTGGATTCGATTATATGAGCAGTGTCTGGTATAAAGATTAACGTACGTATAGGGTGATCTAACATAAACTCAGCCACGAATTTGTTATGTTTTATTGTCGCAAGAATTGTTATTTTGAAATAATTTCCGTTACTCGAAAAAAAAATTATTGACGCGGGCAATATATTCTTTGCTTTTTAGTCAAAGGTGTATGAAATTTGAATCTATTTGCAAAATGCTTATACATTCATTTAACATCACTGCTCGGAACGTTAGAGTCATCTGAAAATATTTTACAGTGTAGACGATTTTAAAAGCATATTTAATTATGAAATCCATTTTTTTTTAAATGAAAAAACATTATGTATCATTATTAATGGCTCTATTAATATTAACTCCAATGAAATATACTGATTACTTTTTATAATTTTTAATGACAGTCGTTATTTAATTATCATATTTTTTACATTGTTCTGTGTATCCCGTATATATGTTTTACGTTGGTATCAGATCAAACAAAATATTTTTCTCAATTGAATAATTAGTATCGTTGAGCACAGCAAATTGCCATCTTACCTATATTTTTTGTAATAAGACGCGTAATTGAATTACCATCCGGCTACGTATACGTATCATATCCATAAATGAAATCACGATCACATTAATTGACCGTATAAAAACTGAATTGAACGAAACGATGTGTATAATCAATGGGTATCTTAAAAATATAAAATTATAATTTTCTTTAAAAATTTTATTATTACAATTGCCATTTATTATCACGATTCAGTTAATCGACAGCAAGTTACGTTGCGACTAAAAGTTGCGACGTTGCGAAATAAAATATTTTAGCGGAAAATAATTTGACCTTTTTTTTTACAAAACTAGAAATTTTCACAATTTCGTAACGTAAAATCGGCAACGCTGTTCATAGTTTTTTTTTGTTCATAGAACCATTTTTTCATGAATTCAGCGACACAAGCACTTTGCGTAATGGCCTTTCAAGATGCATCGCATACATTGATATCTTCGATAAGAAACGTAGGCGTTTTCCTCTTTCAAAAATATTTTTAATGTGACAGTAAAAAAGGCCGTTAATCAATTTTACACTTTCTAATAAATTATGTATACACTTTGTAAATATTGTATATCAACGTTATAGCGAATATTTAGCAATCGGAAAAGATCATTTGTATGATCAAATATTTATGCCGATCAAACGCTTCGTCGCTACGCAACTCATTTGTTGATAGAATTGTTTTGGGAAAATTTCGATAAATATTTAATAGACAAATAATGAAATTACATAGCGCAAGATATGAAAATCATTATACGTAATATCAGTAGCGTGATTACTTTTTGCAAACAAAATATTTCATAAAGAGGTAACGATATAACGATAACGATATAATAGTCAACAATAACAATAAACGTATTGATAAACAACAGTCTGATACAATGCTTGTCAACTAAGATTGAACAGAAGCTATAAAAGCCAATTTAATTAATTCAATACGATCTTGGTAAATAAAAAAAATTCACAGAAAGTCCATCACTATTATTCCATCAGAAATTTCACTGTGGCCATATATTTCTGCAATTTTACTTCCATCTTCCATACGATGGTAGTTGAAATTGACGTTGCGAATTCTTCTCCGTATTAAATTACCGTCATTATACTGACTTCCTTTTCTCTATTCCGAACAGCCCACGATAATAAATGACCGAACGGACTACCGTGTATGATCTTCCATTCCACAAATATCCTTTTAAACGATATATCTATAGTGTATACACTCAACATGAAAGAAAATTCTAAAGTATCGAATCCAGCGTTAATAATTTGTGTACCAAGAATGCTATTGCATTTTCTCATGGAAATTTTTTCGCTGCACAAATATGATTTTTGGACATAACAACGTCACAAGCAGGTACAAGATTACATAGACTTAAAAGTGTTAACGACTGTTTTTTTGGACAATTTATCCAAAAATTTTCATTCCAAAATAATTTTAACCTCAAATTCCTCACAAATGATTTAGACGACAGTACACAGATTGCATACATTTTCTCATTTTCCAATTGCTCTTGACCTCTCTGAAACTTATGATCCTGCCTGTCATTCTTTGTGATACGTCGGGATATAGTCGAGAGGAAAGCACTTGCTAGTCGCTGAATGCTTTCTTGGTGCTGTTCCGTCGTCAGGCAAAATCCATCTTCCTGTTCGAAAAATTGCACGGCCAAACTTTTCGGATAACCATCCATTAATTCTTCATCGGCTAGAATAAAGTGTTTTTGGATACCTTCCTCTCCAGATGATCGAAGCAACGTGACCTTCTCGTCTCCACATCCGGTTTTCATCGCTTCCGCTTTTCTATAAGCATTCGAAACGTGTCTGTCGATCGGTCGAAGACTGGAGGTGTCATTCAAGTCCGCCATTTTCATCAGCCTGGGCCCTGATTCTTTCTTTAAGGGTGACATCAGTATCAGACGCCTTTTGGGTAGTGCTTGAACTGCAAATAAAGTTATTTGAAAATCAAAGGCACTTCCTACTTTTGTATAATGAAATATACCAGTATCTTTTAATTATATATACCAGTTTTCTCAATTTTATCGCCTGATGCACCCTTAATTGTGTTTTTCGAATCTCCGCAAAGTTTTTCATTCAATTTCGTTAGACTCTTGGTGACTGCTGCTGGTTTGGCACTTTTTTCAATGATACTCCTCTCAGCTCTACTGCTAGTTCCAGCCTTATTTTCTGGTCTCAGAATCGTTATTCGACGAGGCACGGGGGTACCTTGCGGATATACGTTTCTTTAAAGTTGCATCATTGAATGACCAATCTCGATTTTTTGTTTACTAATTCATTGCAAAGCTTACGCAAATATTAATATTAAAGAAATTAAACGTTCTGTAATACTCTGTTCGGACATTTTCTAGACTGTAACCTTTTTCTTTTTTACTTGAAGTTTCTTTCACGGGACTGCATTGCCCGAATCCCGAACACTTATGACCACCAATGCATTCCTGCTCCTCGGATACTTCTCGAGCCTGATTATGCTGAATAATTTTCGATGATGCCAATTCTTGATTGCTGATAGTACTTCCAACGCCATTATCACCTTTTCTATATTGCTCCAGTGCCTGACGCTCCAACTCCTAGATTTCACACGTTGGAAATATTTAACATTTTTACAGATAAAACACTAGGGTTATGATCTAAATAATTGTTAAATTCATTTATTCCTGAAAATAAAGTCAAACTTACCTGATATCTAAGAGCTAAACATTCTTCAGATATTCTATACTGTTCCATAGCTTGTTGTTCTAACTCATCATATTTCTTATCAAACACGTTATCCAACATGACTCCACTGGTTGATGAATTTGTTAATACATCTCTGTATAACCGTTTTTTTAACGGTACGTCATTTTCCGAAAATTTAATCACTGTATCTTCTTCCGTCATCGCGGAATCTGTATCATGTGATTCAAATTTATCTGAAAGTTTTTTTGAAAATTCCAAAGTCATTTCGGTGTCCCTGAGTTCTAAGGATACCGTATCCAATGGAGTAGGCTCTTTGCATTTCTTGAGATAACCTTTATCCACCCATTGCAAAACACTCGTCTCAGATTTCAAACTGGACCGTTTACTCTCCAATGAGTAAGTGGAATTTTGTTGAGAATTTTTTGATTGGTTTCTTCGGGCCTTCATTGCATTTTTTGTCAACAGAATCAAGTTATTGAAATCGACCCCGTGATTCTTACGTCTCTGGGATGGATCCTGGTAAAGCTCAGATGGCCTTTGGTAAACAGGAATAGGTGCAGAGGTGACGTAACTCGAGGATAGAAATTTTTCCTGCACCAAGAGAGGACGTTGCATTATCGTTGGGCATAGTGGTTGCATCATGGGACATAATGGTTGGGTTGGACAAATAGGAACATGAAGTTGCAGAGGATGATAAGCTCTTTGAATCCACTGTTGCTGACTTCGCATAATGTTACTGGTATGCGTGGATGACGCCATGGGTACACTGGTATTCTGCCAAGTAAAACATGAATGTTTCTCTGAATATCATTTAATAAATTATTATCTCATTAATAATTAAACGAAATTGATTACCTGATATAATTTTCTAGAGTTGCTTGGCACACCGCCTCTGTTATAAGGGAACAATTCATCCTGATAACTTCTCTCGCTGGACGACGGAAAGAATTGCAATGGTCCCGTATGCTCCTGATGACCATTGGCAAACGGTCCAGGTCCTTTTGGAAAAAATTCAGGTACCTCTGCACTTAAGACAGGCGGTATGGTTCTACGTGCCAGACCAATTGATTCGCAGCATGATGCCTGATGAGGTGGTCTCAGTAATAAAGGTTGCTGCATATTGCATTGCGGACGTTGATGCTGGCTAGTCTGTAGATGCTGCTGTTGTTTCCGGTTGTAATTTTGGTATTGGATTTGTGGATGCTGCTGCGGTTTGCAGTATTCACGCTTTTGATTCCGGATATCAGAATTAAGGTAATCGCGAGGCTTCATTGAATTCCATAGGTTACGAACTACATCACACGTGATACGCAGTTCTAGATGCATTTCAGCTACTGTGTCGACGGTGTAGCGTGGTGGAATATATTTTTCATAATCCTCCGGACGAATATTTTTCTCGTATAATTCTATAGTTTGCGTCAACGAACGTTCTTTTAGCTAATGCATTTTTTATTCATGGCGATATAATATCGCAAAGCTATTTTGCATGGATCGATAATAATATTAATATTGTATGGATTAGTGCGTACCCCTTGCTTGCCTGTCAAATAACTCAGTGGATGTAGAATCTTTTCTGTTTATATTTTTCCTTGACAATACTGTTTTCAAATTTGGATAACCTTGTTGGAGAATGTTCTCCCAATTTGTCTGTCCCAGCCATTCGGTACTCACCGGTAACGTATCCTCTGTTATGGGCCTATGGAATTATATAAAGTGGTTTATAGAAATTACAGTCTTTGTTTTTCAATTTCAAAGTACCCACAGTTCATTTTCTGGCAACATAGATGTCCGATTATTTAACCGGGTGAAGTGTTTCTCGACTTCTTCCAGCATCCATGGTTCGGCGACGTCGGAGACGTAAATATCTTCAACTCGGATATCCGGTGGTTTGTTATCCTCTTTGTATAGCTTTTCGCGGTCCTCGTCGTACTCGTAATTTCCATAGTGAGCTAGCCAGGATCCAGGGATGATATCACGTACCCGTCTGGACCGATAATAACCACTATCCTGATATGTTCCAGTCAGCTTACAGTTCTACCGGAAGTTAAGACTTTCTTGAGTAACCTGACGAAAGAAGCTGTGTAGACATAAGATTTAATTAAAGTTCTGATCACTGTTAATATGAGCTGAGCTCAATACCCATTAGACACTCTAGTGTAAGCTTCTTTGAAATCAGTTTTCTGGAATTTAATATAACTTCTTTCTAATTTGGTAAAAGTATGGTTACTTTTGTTTCTACTGTTATCGTGGACATTTATTAAAGCTGTCATTCTCATGCGGCATATGAATTTCTGAGATAGCAAATATACGAACGCGCTCTGCTATAAATAATCTTTTGTACTTTTGTAATATATTATTAATCATTTACGTGTCTGTAGAAATTTTGATACAAATGTGAATTTTTTTCTGTATAAAGTTTCGATACACCCGCAGAATTTTAGCGTCACTTCCCCATTATCACAAGAGGATAATTTTGATCAGTGGGAAATGTAGAGCGCTAACTCACCCTCTATATAAAAGAGAGATCCTACCTGAACCCATAAGGTATGGTTCAGCTTTCGGAAGGAATCGTCTTGATCGGCAGCCCAGGCTCTGTCTGCGATTAAGCCGATATTCGCGTAAGCGCTGCTCAGAAGGTCATCGTCATAGGACGAAGTGGAAGATATCATTATCCGATCATCGTATATCGTCGGAAAACTTCTATACAAGTAATACGATGGTTTGATGATTAAATATATTCCGAATTGCTTGCAACGCTTAAATTTCGCTGTCAATCTCGGTTTTTCTGATCTTAGTCTTTCTTGCGGATCAATCAAATGAATGTGTGACAGAAAAGATTTGACGGTCGGTTATACTGAAAAAATCGGTATTGACTTTCGAATTTTTAGAATGAAAGTTACAATAACAGGAGAATGTTTTATTTTAACCGCTAGTTTTTACCGTCTGTCGCCTGCATACTGGAGCAAATATTAAACTATGCGAATTTTGTCTAGCAATATTTGTGCAGTTTAGATCATAGAGGGCTAATTGGACGTTTCTTTAAATGTTTAAAGGTTGATATACTATATTACGCGGAGAATGACAGTCTTAACCTTACAAAGTAAAGTTAATGCTGGCAAAATGTCATAATAGATAATATTTGTATAATATAAAAATAGGGTTTTATTGTGTTATATGTTCATGTAAACATTAAAATGTTCGGTACTCTACGTAACAAGTTTCAATCTGTACAAGAAGGTTTATCCGCTAGGTAATTAAAGAAAAATCATTTATTTTTCGTTGTCCACTTACTAGGAAAACTAAGGATTTCTCATTTTAAATATATCATGCTAACGTCAGAGTCTCACTGTTAGTTGTTTGTCAGTATTATGTCGATGGATTTATTAACAAATTGATTTGCCATTTTTTTATTTTATAATCTCTGTTTATAAGTTCCATGAAATGATACAAGCAAGCTGTTTAGTGAAATCTTATAATGGATGGTTATCCATGTTTCAGTATAAGAGGCTTGTCGGTCGCTGAAAGTTCCAAACCTAAAAAATTGACCAATATTAGAAATGTCAACTATAATGCTGGTGCTGATGTTTTACATCACTTTCAAATGAGATGGAATGAACTGCATGAGCTTGCAGAAGAAAATGCAGAAAAAGCTCAAGAAGCTGATGTCCTCATTGCAAGTATTCATGACCAATTGGAATACGAATGGAACAATGTTACTCGGTTAAACAATACCTTGGCTGCTATACCCAAGATAAACAATGATATCCAAAACCTTATGGATCAAATAGGTATTATTATATATTATAATAGTTTCTGTCAATGATATTATGGTATCCAGCATGTGATCCATATGTATTATCAGTCCAGAAATCGCAAAAGATATATTTTAGGGACACTCCAGGAACTGTTTGAAGAAGTTGAAACATCTTTATTCCAACTGGAAGACTTGAATGAAACTTTGGACTTACAAAGTAGACAACTCGATCACAGATTTCAGCTAGCCTTGTATAAAGAGAAAAAGTTATCTGAACTCGATTCTACAAGAGGTATATTGCAATGTAATGATATGCGCATTGTTAAAAGAATAATCTTCATGATATTAATTCTCTGACAATATTAGCAAAGCTAGCGGGAAAGCATTCTGAAAAAGTTTTGCAGCATGAATTGAAGCAGCAAAAAATTTTAAAAGAACGGCAGGAAACATTTGAGGAAGCTTTTAAACAGGAATTGGAAGAATACAAGATAACAGGAACTATACCCAGTACGTAGAACTATTCAATTCTTATATTAAATACTTGAATTTAATGTTATTAATTCGTTCAGAATTAGGAACCCCCCAGAAAGGTCCATCATTGGAAGAAGTTGATTTAGATGTTGCAGATTCATCAGACTTGGACGAATTTCTAAAAAGTTAAACAATGAACTAGCTTCAAAAATTCAATAAAAAGTGCCAGAATATTCATTGAGTTTAACTCACTTTCCATTATGAATGGAAAATGTAATTGTTACTAGCATTAAATCGTGTATTATTTTAATATTATCTCATTAATAACTCTATAAAATGAAAATGCTTTATTATTTACACGTTGCTGTTATAATAAAAATTACATGAATATTTCACTTGTACATAGTACAAAAGGTTCATCGATTGTACACACATACGAATAGTGTACTTATGCACAGTTTCTTTGCAGAGTCACGTGGTGCGGTATGGATTTATAATTTAATTCTGTCACTGAAAACTAAGCTGATATCATAGACGATAGTATAAGAATGACCAATACATTGCGTAGGAATGAAACAGAGTAGCTTATAGTATTAATTACGCTGCACCTTTGATTCAATGCGAAAATGACAAATCTTGTTGTCAATCCTTACGAAGGACTTCTTGGTTTCAACTCATCGTAACAGGATCTTAAGAAGATGTAATTCTTCTTCATAGGATTGTAAAACTCATGGCCCTGTGATACATAATGAACATTAGTGAACACTCTCAGCGATTGATATTAAAATTTAATGCAGATGGCGTGCAGATATAAACTAATGTACCTTTGACCAATCATAGGAAACAGAATAGGCAAAAATCTGGCCATTATGATTAAAGCAGCAACGTGTTATTGATTGTTCCATTGGTTCTGATGGTTTCAACTTTGTGCGAGCGTCTTTATCCCAGAAACTGAATGTACCATCACTTCCGACAGTTGCCAAGGTACCATGAACAGGATGGAACGCTATGTCATTTACCTATGAGATAATAACCATTTGTTTAATAGTTTCTATTTGATTTTTTCATTACTGGTTAACAAGAATACCGCATAAATATCTTGATAGCCATTAGGTGCTCCATTCGAACGATGACATTTGAAGGTGAAATTATCCTTAGGATTTGCTGGATTAACATATTGAATAGCAACTCTTCCTTCAACACTGCCAAGGGCATATCCTGTTGGAGATTTTTTCTTATCTCGAAAAATAGCGACACAACGATGTTGGAACTTTAATGGTGATTCAATTCGTTTGTACTCTTGTGGAGTTCCTTCCAGTTGGTATACAATTAAACCACGTCCTGCTGTCCCAACTACTGCCATGGGATAGTCCTAATAATAATTGTTCACATATTATAGAGATTTAAGATTTATGTTAAATAGAATTTTTCAATACTGTTATTAAACATACCACATCAGCACAGTAACACCTCTCAGGAAGGTTGATAGTCATCATGGGATTTGGACTACGTGTATCCCAGAACTATGTAAGCAAAAGGATGCTTTGTAATATATAATATATAGAATTTACAAATACTTTATTGCCATCTACCTTTAGAGTTTTATCCCACGATCCTGTCATAAGGCAAGAATAATTCGAACCTTTTACCCAGTGGCAAGTTTTTACCGGAGCATCATGTGCTGCTACTTGAACACTTTGATTAGAAGCTAAATCCCAGCATTTAACCATTTTATCACAGGAAGCCATAAAAACTTTTGTACCATCCTATTCCAAAAAAATATTATAATCCAATGTTATTGATTGCAAATGCATGTGAAGAAATATTAGTGGTAATAAAAAGAGAATAAAAAGTACACTTACATCGCTCCAACAAACATCTAAAATAGGTCCTCCCATGTTTTGCATAGACTTAGGGACAGTTTTCCCAGACTGTTCTACTTCCCAACAACGAACGTTACAGTCCCAAGAACCAGCGACCAAAAAATTTTGCGGGATAGATGCAGGGCTAAAAGCCAAACTGGATATAGAATCATCAGGAGGTGAAACTACTTCAAAATCCTTCATAGGATTTGAATTAGTTGAAGCTCCTGTTCCCAAAGTTCCGCTTTGATTAAACATCTTGAAAATGTTTTACTTCACCTACAAATTAATTTTTTTTATACATTAATTCCTTATAGAAATAAGCAAAATATTCATATCGTATAGGTTAGCTATGCGATACGTACGTTAGACGATTTGCTATACAAACTTTAAACACTGCACAACAAAATTACTCAAGAATTGTTTACCTTCTTTATGTAGCAAATTATACTATACGTTTCATGAACTGTAACAACGTAATCTATTTCTAATCGATTAAAATGGCTTTGCAGTCCGGTTTATTAATCAAGCGTGGCTTCAAAAGCGAAATTGTGTTGGATACACACATATACAGGTATATGGCTAGGCTGACTTGCTAATACATTCCTTGTATCCCATAGTAGAATAGCAGCTTTAACTGGTCATACAAGTTTTTAAGCGTCATGTAATGGTACTGAATTTGGTCTTTTTCCATCGATATCATAGGGAGAAAATCGAAAGACATTTTCCTTTAATAGGTGTCGCAGCATCAGAATTCCTGCGAAAGATAGCACAGACATTCTATATAGTTTGCAGCAACGAACTTTGTTTATTTGACGTGTCGGAAGACGTACGTGTCAAATCAAACGTAATCCTGATAAGTTGAATCAGATTAACGACGTGTATAGTAGTTTAATAATTTTTACTCGAAATTGTAAAAAATGTTGAAAGCTGTCATTCTCATTGGTGGTCCCTTGAAAGGTGAGTAATTGTACTATAGGAAAGTAAATCATCTAATACAGTAACTACCTTAGTTAATGACTGAGCTATAAACATATCTTTGTTTTATTTGCAGGGACCAGGTTCCGTCCACTATCTTTAGATGTTCCAAAACCATTATTTCCAGTAGCGGGTCTACCAATGATACAACATCATATTGAAGCTTGTGCAAAAGTGCCTAATCTTAGCGAAGTTTTAATAATTGGTTCATATTCGGCTAATGACTTGCGACAGTTTGTTGAAGAAATGACTAATACTTATGGACTAAGTATCCGTTACCTGCAGGAGTTTACTCCTCTGGGAACAGCAGGTGGCATGTATCATTTCCGTGATCAAATTCGTGCTGGAGCTCCAAAATATTTTTTTGTCATGAATGGAGATGTTTGTGCTGATTTTCCTCTTCAAGAAATGGTGGAATTTCATAGAAGTAAAGATGCATTGTTGACAATAATGGCTACTGAGGCTACAAGGCAACAATCTATAAATTATGGTTGTATGGTTTTGGGCAAGGACGGTGAAGTAGCCCATTATGTAGAAAAACCTTCAACTGTTGTTTCCACTTTAATTAATTGTGGAGTGTATATAGCTGCACCAGACATTTTTCAAACAATGGCTGATGTTTTTTATGCTGCTCAACAGCATGAAAATTTTATGTATGTCTTTCACTTAAACGTATCCTGCAGTTTTATTACACTATGGCATAGCATTGTGAAAAATAACATTTCACTCTTACAGGCAGCTAAACGGCAATGGTAAAGATCCTGCACACATTGCCCTAGAACAAGATATATTAACAAGGCTGGCAGGAACAGGTCGATTATTTGCACTTCCAGTTACAAATTGGTGGTCTCAAGTGAAAACTGCTGGATCTGCAATATATGCAAATCGACATTATTTATCATTATATCGATTAAAACAATCAGAGCGGCTTGCCCCTGCGCCGGGCGGTCCATGTCATATTATTGGAGATGTGCATATTCATCCCTCTGCAACAATTCATCCAACTGCTGTGGTATAATACACAATATACAGCAGATCAGAGTGTATATATTTTTTTGCAAAAATCAATTATAATTTCTTTTTTTTTTATTATAGTTGGGTCCAAACGTTAGTATAGGCTCCAATGCCATAATCGGTGCTGGAGTAAGAATATTTGAATCCATCGTGCTGGCCAATTCCCAAATACAAGCACATACAATAGTGTTACACAGTATCATGGGCAGAAACAGTAAAGTAGGAGAATGGGCACGAGTGGAAGGTACGCCGTGTGATCCAAATCCTGACAAACCATTTGCAAAAATGGAAAATCCACCATTATTCAATACCAATGGCAAATTGAATCCCTCTATCACAATTCTTGGTGAGAAACCGACATTCTCATGGTACTTTATAACTTAATGAATATCGTAAATTCTCATTGTATCTTAGGTACGAGCGTAACTTTGGCGGCGGAAAAGATTCTGTTGAACTCCATTGTCCTACCGCACAAAGAACTTACAAGAAACTTTAAAAACGAGATTATTCTCTAAGCACTGAGCGAGCAGAAAGAAGGAGAATATCCTGAAGAAGTGCAATAATAGAAATTTACGGATGACTTTATTAATCTTGACATCATCGATTCAACTTGAAACATGTATAGTTTTAATCATCTTTCCAGTACTAATTTTGTACATATATATAGATATGTATACATGGTTTATTTATACGGGGAATTTCCAAGTGTCGGGGCGTCAATCGCGCACAAAATTCGTATACACTGTTGTACAATCATGCATTTTTATACATCCATATAATGGTGTAATTGTTTAATTATAAACGATACTTTATCGCAAGTTGCTCTCGTTTATATCAAAATGCAAGTATTCTCACACCCAGGTATCATAGTGCAGTTGTTTCCATCCCAACACTATCAGCAATGTTGTGTAGTATAGTGGTATATGATATGCTTTAGTATAATTCAAGCAATTAAATCTTAGTTCCAATTTGTCTAGCAATTAATTACATATTAATAATTATACTGCACAATGAATTCCCATTTACCAATCTCTGAGTGAAATTCAATGAATTATCATGGTTCGTCAAGGACTGCCAAGGACTATTACCTGCAGCCACCTTGGCAGGTGGAATTACCGTGAGAGAATAAGAAGTTTTCACGTTCCTCGGTGGCGTCACTACCGTGTAGATCAGGTATGCAGCCCCATGTAGTAGAGTAGATACTGTGGTAAAATAGCGGCTACGAATCAACAGGTAGAGAGAAGACTGATATTCTCTCACGACAGTTATTCGCATTTGCAGAATGGCGATCGTGTAAAATGTAATAGGTTCTGCGTGAAATAGTCGATAAGATAGTGGTGAAAATTTTCGCATTATTCTTCGTGCGCTGCGACAACGATTACTGGAAGAAATTCCACGCATTCCTGAACTGGTCCAGGTCGACCAGCGCAGCATCCAGGTTAAGAATGTCACTTTTGTGATCACTCGCCAATGACATGTGAGGAATGCGGTAAGTGCTATCTGACTGTCCCACGCCGTGTGCCAACTTGGTTTGTATTCTGCGCATGTTGTTAGGACTTTGCGAAGTCAAAGAAATCGGGAATTCCCCGTTTCGCCTTATGACCACATAGCAGAAGCAGAGGGGAGAAGTAATATGTATAACTCAGGTGGAGGGTTTGGAATGTCTGAAGTTCTCACCGCACCTTGTTTTTTGTCCTATAGGTAGATGGTATTTATATAAATTTTTTAATGCCGATATTATATTTTTACATTAAGAAAAATAAATACTTTGATTTTAGTTTCGAAATTTTTACTAATTATATTTTAATACGATGAATGATTAAATTTGTATTGTTTTTTGTTATTTTGTTGTTACTATTATATATTGTTTTTGAAATTGCTTCATAAGATTATTCGTTTGAAATTTTGTATTACAGGCTGAGATTGGTCAGATAGTAAGAGGGTGCTGGGTGGTCCAAATGGGCAACAGAGGCCCATTATGGCCCAGCATGAGCAACAACAGCATCAGCACGAATTCCTTCCTCTGTGCGATGTGTTGTTCAATATAATATCACTGGCTTCCTATTTTTGTGATGTTGTGTTTGACCTGGCTATGGGGTATGCTCTTGCTCATCACCCTACAGCACCACCTGCTTTCTTTCCATTGACTATTACTCTTGTCGTAACTTCGCTTGTTATATCACAGGTGAGGAAATAGTTTTGTACAAAAATATATTTCTTATATTAAGTGATGTATAATGGACAAATATATCGTTTGTTTCTTATCAGGTGGTCAGTGTGCGATGGTATCTTTGGGGTGCCAGAGGACAATTCCGTGGAAATACTATCACTACTGAGTGTAATTCTAATCAAGAAAAGAAAGCAAATGGTTGGGTAATTGGATGCATATTATTACTTCACTCAACCCAAATTGGAGTTCTGTGGAGATACTTTAAATTGTTCATTCCTGTTGATTTGGCCTACGTTAAGCACGAGGTACAAAACCTAATAAGGACTCTTATTAATAACTTCAAACCACATTGACTTTATATCTAAATATATACGTTTATTAAAATTACACAGGTCAGGGAACTTTGTGTACTAAGGCTTATTCACGCGTTTTGTGAAGCAGCTCCAATGCTTCTTCTGCAATTGTACCTGTTATCAACTGGAATCGCTGACGAGAATCAACATGGAGAGATAGGATCTAAAGAAGATACCAGAGAAAGTGGAAAATTAGCTGAATTAACAGCCGTGTCTGCTGGTTTGTCTCTATGGAGTGTATGTTGGGCAGTGGCCAGTTTTAGTAAGGGTGCTGCACGTCTCAGAAATTTAGAACGCTTAGTACTCACATGGCTAGGTGTACTAGCGCAGTTAGTTTGGAGATTAGGAACAGTAAGTGCCCGCGTTGGTGCTCTGGTTGCCTACGCATCAGTCTATGGTAGCCAGTGGTTACTGATTGTATTAGCACTTCATTGGTTATCCATGTTCACGTGGTTATTGCTGACTCCTGATGGATTATTCCATGGTGGAGAAGGCTTACCACTTCCAAGAAAGGCCTTTCTTGCGTCCCTCCTTGCCTTCGTTTACGTATTTGCATACGTCAATCTTCATGAAACTAATCACCGACAGAAAATGGTTGGTAGAACATGTGGACCATTAGCCAGATGTCAATGAACGCCATCTACTATTCCGTTTTAACATTCCAGGTGATTTTTTACACAGTAATGTTCTTGGAGAATAGTCTACTAGTTGGCGTGTGGGCGGCTGGAGTTAATAAAAACGATTTGCATCCCTTGTCGCATCATCCACATCCGGTTACTCTTGCTCTAACGCTTTTAGCTTTATTCTTTGGCGGACTCTTCTTCATGGGACTTTATTATAGGCAAGTACTTATTAATGTACCACAGGTCACTTGTACAGTACTTTTTCAATTTAACAGATGATACAATCTTTTCCACTTAGCAGATTTTTTCACGTGAGAAGACTCAGGTATGAAGCCGGTGGACGAATGAATACGACAAACGTTGTAAGCAGGTCCAAGCAGGTCTGTAGAAACATGAAACTCAAACAGTTCATTTTTTGGTGTCACCTCAGTCATTTGACATTTACTATTTCACCTCAGGATGCTGTAGAAGAGAAACAGATAGATTACAACGAGGAGAAGAAAGTCGGAATAAATATGGGAATGCGAAGAGTGAAACTGAGTAATGGCGGTATACCAGGAGTATTCAATTGCCGTTTTGCAAATCCTGCAGTTACGAATCCGAATCGAAAAAAAAAGAAACCGACAACCTTCGTACCCCCACCACCGCCCCAACCGCAGGCAACATCTTTAACCATAACACCTACAGGAGACCCGAGACAACGACTGAATGGCAGCGGTGGTTCGAGACAACTGATACCATTTTGGAGAAGGCCACCATGTGCAACCGCAATACCTCAAGTAAGAGCATATACAATCATAAAAACTGTTAGATCATGCGAAACGTACTTCTGGATAATCTTAATGATATTCGACAATAGATTGAGGATGCGAATGTACAAAGGAACGAAGCCGAGGTCGGCGTCGGTGGGTGTCTTAGCGTGAATCTAATCCGCGAGAAACTACGAGAGAAAAAGCAGCAACAGCTGCGAGAATTGCGAGCAATTCAGGAGGAAATAAAAGAAGGAAAGCTCGTTCCGCCACCATCGGCTTCAACGTCGTCATTTTCCTCTTCACCGTCAGCATCCAATCAGCAACCACCCCCGAATACGAAGCTTCACACTTCTCCTAGTTCTCCGCTATCCCCATCGCCACATTCATTACCTGACACCAATGGTGGAATCACTTTATCCTCTTGGCCGCCAGTCAAGATGCACTGTTTACTACCACCTCCACCAGCCTCACCTTACTATCCCAATTCTCATCCTTCTAACCTCTGGAAGGTGCCGCAGAGGGAAAGAGCAGAAACACCAGAAATTCTATTAGCGCCCCGATGCCTTCCTCATCATTATCCACATTGGACTCCTCCGAGTCACCTGAGTCACAGACTACGCTCGAGTCATAATGGCGAGGAGGAAAGTTCTAAGGGCGAGGGCGAAGTCAGCGATATGGAGGGTAGTCAAGTATCCTTGCCCCGCAGTTACACTCTCCCGCGAGAGTTCAAATACAATAATTCTGGTAACTTAGGAAGAGAGAGGGAACGTCGTGGCGGTAGTAATAAACCTCCACAATCTCGTTTCTACCTACCCTCTACTAATAGTTCGGACGGTAAGTGAAAAATTAAATTGTGAAATAAGGAATATGTTATTAAAGCACATAATTTATCTAATGTATGTTTTACGCAGGAGATGTGGATAGCGCGGATAACGAGGAAGAGACAGACTCCGAGTTGCAGATAAGAACAAAGAACAATCATGTTCATAGTCACGAAGAAAGTCGACAGAGGCGATACACATTTGATAATAACGAGACGGTGGATCCTCCCAATCCAAATCCAGAATCTACAGACAGCAGGGTCATAAGTTCACCTGGTTGTTTTTTGAGTAGTACCTACGGTGTGCCTCGCTCGAATCAGTTACTCAGGGCTAAGGTGAAACACGAGACAAAACTGTGAATCTCGGTTCCACTAACATTTATTTAAAAGTTATTTAATATTGATAAAGAGCCCGAATTGAGCACTGGTGCTCAATAAAGACTCTCGTAAACTATTACGGAATATTCTTTGAAGCACAATCATTTCTTAGAGTATACCTAGTAAGGAAAATATTCTAAACTTGTGCCTGGATAAGAAAATATTCTAGAGTATGACTATACTAGTAGGAATCCGAGTGCCTTATATTCGTGCCAATATGCACGGAGTCGTATGATACAAGGTTCTACGTAGAACTGTGTCTCGTTTAGAGATTCCTCGACTGATAACTTGGACATTTTCACAGTATGGAAAGCATAAAGTTAAACCACGAAACAACGAAGAAACATGATTATGATACGGGATCCAAAGAAAGCCGATTGTCGTTTTTGGCAAAGCTAACAGAACTCGGAAAGTTCTGGCAACCTACACAGTATTTCCTGGACAATAAGATCCCCGTGCCATTGTCTTCTCGCTGCCAACTGTACTGATAATATTCTAGCTACATTTACCTAATTTCGCGTTGTAATTAACGAATTAATGTATTCTGCTATTTAAGAAAAACAATGACAACAACAAAGTCTCGGTACTATCTTTTTTTTATCTTTGTAAATACATGTCTCACAAAGAAATACTTCAATATCACCAATGGCTGCCCACAGGTATTACCACAGAAGGATATTGCTTGGGTTGAATAAAGTTGGATCTCATTCCTCTGTAATAGAGGAGTTTCTTCCCTACTGAATGGAATTCATTCTCGTCCAATCGGGTTTCTCTGCTACAAAAAACCGGTGATTTAGCACCAAGTACTATCAGTCACCGCATTCGCTAAGTTCCACCTACATATGTCACGGCTCTACCTATTTGCACATACATGTACCACACGTTCCTATCCCACAGGATGCACTCATCCACGTCTTGTGGGTATTGACTATTGATTAGAATCCTCCCCAGGACCAATCCTGGCTTCCGGATGGTATGAGCAAGATTTATAGGCAATCGGGAAATCCCATTGTCACCTCGACACTGACAATACAGCCCTTGACATGTTATCTTGCATTGTCCATCCATGACGTAACCATACTCACGCGAAACAATTAGGATCAAAATAAAAGAACATGATGAGAATTTCAAAATTCTAACACAAATATCGAAATAGTCCAACTATTTAAACTCCCAGATATACACATTCAATAAAGTTGTTTGATTTTCTTGAAAATTTTCAACACCCAATGTATGTCAAATATATTGCCAAAATCGTCAAAGGGTGTAGGGTAAAACAATCTGCCCTTTTTTTTTGCGGAAACGTATGAATGATAACAGTCTGGAATTTGACCCTCTTCAATCACCGATACATCCGACAAACAGAACGGTCACTCCACATAAAACTTGCTGACAAAGTAACACATGGTGCGACACGTACGCACGCGTCATCGTTTTATTCAATAAGCAGAACGTTCCATTCAATCCTCAACGCACTTCGTTTCAGCGTAGCGATTCGATCATCTCGGATCACGCAGAACCCATTGCGCCGAGTCAAGTCAAAGTAATGCATGCACATAAAGCTTATATACTACATAGCCACATTCGATGTGTAGCAATGTGCGTAAAGGATCTGCCAGTGGTATAATGACGTGGAAGAAGTGCGCGGGCGCCGTATCCACGTTGATCTACAACTTGTGTATATACTATGCGTACAGGTGCGTGCGCAACCCCAACGATAGGAGATTCTCTGGAAAGTGTCAAGGAGAGAGCAGTTTCCACATTACTATCGTCGCGTTTTAACGACGTAAATCGGTTTCCGTAGCATCGCGACAAGTCGATGCAAGGAGGATACCTTGGTTTGGACGATATAGATTTAAATATTAAGAAATTTCTGTCACAATCCATAAGAAAGTTCCGCGAGATGCCATGACACTGAAATTAAGCCTCGGGCGAGACCATTATACCGTAGCAGAGGTAACGTGAAAAGTATATGTGAATACGTATCTGGAATATCGGGTGAAAATTTGGAGCTTTTCAATGGATTGGTAAACGTCCACTGACTCTGTAACTGCATAAAGAATTCTTGAGGGTTTCGATTGGCTTCTCTGGTAAGGAAGGTCTTCCTCGTACGCTCGGTTGGTCCATTGAGAAAAACGAATTTGACCTGTAGTTTCCCATTTCCCCGTTCAACCGGCGCGACTAGTCAATCAGGTTAGGTTAACTTATTCCAGCCGAGAGTAGACGAGATTTGCCGAGCACCCTTAGTCACGGTTGTTGTTGAGTGGTAGGTATGAGTGTGTACGAGGGGCTGGAAGGATGGTGGTAACGGAATGTAACCGGGTCTGACGAAGCTTCGTGCTGTCGTTGTATGTATAAGGAAAAGCTCAAGGCGAGCTTGCATACTACTACCACCACTACGCTCGTCCCCTCCCAGGGGAAGCTGGATTGTGAATGGGTGACGGGTCTTGGGTTTACGTTCCCTTTAACGTGACGTATCATATATAGCTACTCGTCTGGACGGTCTGGACCGACACACCGGTCAATAAACATCCTCCTCTTCTACTTTCGATTTACCTTGATATCTCTTGGAGATACGGAACTATCGATTCTAATAATTCAAAGACGGATACGTCGCGATATTACTAATCAGAAGAATTCACATCGATGGAAATTCTTCTATTCGCTAGGGGATGCAATTGAATGTAATTTCTGGATGGTTTACTTCTGTCCTCCAGGATACGTACACGATCATTGTTTTCTTTATTAAATTGAATTTTATTTACCTAAACGAATTCATGTGTATGAACAAATGATAAATTGATATCTGGGATCTTCTTGGATCAAGTTACCAACTAAGTGAATGAAGATGTTGACTTCGCGTGTATGTAATCCTACTTCAGACTGATCAGGGTTATTCATGATGGGTTTCAGAAATCGAGCAGGGAATACCTTGTGGCTTTCTCATATACGAATCACACAGACAGACGTTTCTGTAGATATTTAATGGACAGTGCGCTCGATATGAGCTTTCCTCGTGGTTCGACAAGGTGTATTCATACGAAGTAAGTCCCTACGCTTGAAGCAACTAACTTGAGAAACCGCAAACGGTATACAACAGTAAACATCATTGAGATCCATACGGAAGCAAGTAATTCCGAGTACCTTGAGATCTTAAAAACTGTTCTACCTTCCTTTCTGCATCTAAATAATCCGAGTCTCCTCTTTATCTCCATTCTCATTTTACGAATTTCTATTTTAGCATTAACAAAGTGCCTTCCAGCTCCAATATTCCTGCCCTATGTAATCCCATAGACTATATATATATATATATACATATGTACATACGTAGCTATTTGTGCAATTATTTCAGTTTTCAAAATTATTGTTACCTAATCCTATGAAAAGAATATCGCTAGCGAGTGCATAGAACGTTTGCACTATCAATGCATACAGGGATGCATAGATATATGTGATTAAATAAAATACATGGGGTGATAGCATAGCGTAGCACCATGGCCCGGTGTTTATCAGTGGCGTGTGATATCACGAGGAGGCACGAAAGCTCACGAACGAATACATACGCTGCTCAGGAAAGTACACTCGGCCTCCAATGGAAATGGGGATCAGTGAGATTGTATGGGTCCATGAGGTTGGAGTGGAGGGGGGTTCTAGTAGGAGTCAAAGTGGGGCGCGATAATGATGGGAATAGTGGGGAAGCACTAGGAGAAGCACGGTCTGTTCACTACCGCAGTCGCGAAGTGGCAGTGGTGGTGGCGTGAGCTGATTAGGTAGATGTTATTGGGAGATATAGCGAGAACAGGTAGACGTAATAGGCGAATGCGGAAGCTCCGATAATCATGGCTCACGTATGAGCATGACACGAGTCTACTCGTTATTCGGTCCTCAGGCCCGGCTGCTCATCCGTCTGCTTGACGTCCAAAATTGACAGACGGTTCGATGAGCCCGGTGGCGAGTCAACAGCCGAGGAACTGTGAAAAGCCGAAGAACGAAATATAAACCCGAGATCGTAGCTATCTCCTCCACGCCTTTTATTTTTTTCTACCTTGTTATTCGCGGCTTGGGCTGCGTGATGCGGATTGTGTCGTTTCAATTTAATGATTACGTCAAGGAGGAAGCTACTCATGACTGTGATATTGTGAAGATACTGGAGAGAAACAGTATACTGTGGGTGAATACGGAAGTGTGCGAATTATTCCGAGTACCAGAAGCTTGGCCCTTGGTAACAACAGAGCAGTTGTTCTTGTGTTTCTAACGATTCATAATTTCGTAGAGGACGATCACCAGGGATTATTTAAATATCCTGGTAGTTCATGTATCTTGGGGACATCAGGATGGCGTTGACGAGCGCGAGAGTCAGCAGCGACGCTCGGCTTCGCCATCGAGTAAATTTCTAGAGTTGCGGAGAGGGAGGGAGGGAGGGAGGGAGAGAGAGAGAGAAAGAGAGAGAGAGAGAGAGAGAGCGCAGAAGAAAAGAGTAACGTGCGATCCAGTGATTCGAAATCGTAGCGACATACTACCTAATGATCCACACTTTGATTTCTCGCTGCTGTGCAGACAGGCGAGACGTGGCATTAAGGCAGGGTAGGGCACGCAGTCAGGTAGACGAATAAATACCAACTTTCCTCGGACAAAGTGATCGAACCACAAGTCGACAGAATGTGACTCGTAACCTCAAGAGTTTGATCGTTTGGAGTTATTTAGACGAGCTGAAAAATATCTGCGAAAAGACGGGCCATGGTGTAAATAGGAGGGAAAAATTTGATGAAGTGTCAGTGAGAAGAGTCGTGGATTTTCGATTAAAGAGAAGAGACTGAAATTCTCATCGAATCATCTTGTACCTCCATTCTCTGCCGTGTAGTCTTGCTAACGTACTTCGCTCTTTGTTTCTTTTCATTATATTCGTGCAGAGACGCTCGCCTGTATACATACTTTGAGTTCGTGTCTCACTCTTCGCCTGGGTTTGTATCCCAGACGGGTGTGCAGACCTGAGGAAGGACGCGGAACGTAAGCGGAAGAGGAAAAAAGGCGCAAAAGAAGAGAGTAAAAGTGCAAGAGAAGCAGAGGCTTCTCTTCAACGATCCATCCATAAGGCGTCCTACACAACGCATTCATTTTTATTCCTTCGCAACGATCCTGACGCAACATGCACCCGTAACCACTTGCCACTCGGTCAGGATTTTATTCCGTCGCCTTGAAATTTTTACGATACGATCTTGTACATTCCTCTTCTGAAGTGTACTCTACATTGTCAGTGTTATTATCATAAGCGTGATTATCGTCGTTATTATCATCAGCAACGTCGTCTACGTTGCTTTTGATATTGTCGTCGTTGGTCAGAAACGGAAGGTGCTCCTGCCCGAAATAAACAGCTTGGAAATACATGGCATCAAAGCGACCACCGTGAACAAGAGGAAGGCAGTGTCGCAGAATCGTGTGGTGATCGTCGTCGTGAAGGTGTTAGTGAAAGTGTTAGTTGTGGCGGCGACGGTGGTGACGGTGGTGCTGGTGGTAGTGCCGAGTGACGTAAAATCCGTAAACTATGCTGAAGTTTTTAACGCACAAGCTAAGAACTCACTCGCTGAACGAGGATCCAAATCAGGAGAAGGTTTGTATATATTTCTAAGTTTCTCAATGCTCGACCCTCTCAACAAACAACCCTAAAGTGCATTTAGTGAACACTAATATGACGAAGGTCATAGAAAAATTTGAATCTTTAATCATACGAATCTTCCGTTCAAAGTGAAGCCAGCTTCGTGCTACTTTAATATCATTATATCAATAACATCGAAACAGGAATTTTAATTTAAAATTCGAAGGTAAACTCCCAGTGCTTGATAACCTTTCTCATGCTGTACGAAGGTCAGCATCGTGATTTAAAATGGTGGCGGTCGTACCGTAATAAACATAGTATCAAGCGTCGTTCCCCTTCGTTTCTTTCCAGTAGTCTGACATCTCCGACACAAACTGTCTCTTCCTCAACTAAAGTATATTTTCATTTATCCCCATTCCTTCGTCAATATAAATATTTTACACATCTACCGAATTCTAATCGTTCGCCCGTCATTGTCATTACCATCCAATCACAAAAGTGACATGACCCTACCGAAGGGGTATCCCCCACGTAGAATCACACCGATGGATCGTTTTTACCAAAGCATGGGATGCATCAGGTAGATGATTTGCGACTTATCAGGAATTTCCGCCTCGCAGTCGGTAATTTGACCTTGCACGAGCTCTAAGGCACAGTCGATCCACGATTAAAACCTAACGTTTAGGACACTCTCCTGTTAAAAAGTCATAGGCCGATTGTTCGTCAAAACAAATTTTACTCGCGAACGAATTTATAGATAGCGCATTGTTGCCGTGTCGGTGCCACTTCGTTTCTGTCGAATATATATAAAGAAGCATCATCGAGAGCAATGGAAAGTCCGTCGCAGGACGCAGAATCGAGCTGGCAATTTTTCTCTTCGCCAGGAATCTCTGTCTCTCTTTCACTGGAAGCGGAGCGTTCATCAGGCCGCCACGATGTTTTTAGGTGGGTTCGTAGAGTGGCCGCCCGAGTCGACGTACGCTATAGGTGTAATACGTAACGGTCGGCAAGGGCCGGGCGCGTTTTATGACAAGATTTCTTCTTACTTTTTTTCCATGAGTAATTCCACGCGAAATCGGGAAGCTTTACCTCTCTGTCATTGTATTCTTAGCGTCACAGTCTCTCTCTTTTATCTCACCCATCCCTCTCCTTCGAAAGATAGGAATGCACGCGTGTCGCCATAAAACTCTCCTCTACGGGCACAGGCGTATAGGACAATAGCAGACACCAAGGCGTTATTGCAACAATGTCAGCTACGCCATAGCGAGGAAGCCTTCGTTTAAATGAGTGTTTCTCTTTTTTGTTTTCAGACGGACGACGATCACGACTCTGGCACCGAGTCTGACGACGAGTTTCAGGATGGCACGGGTATCGGCGACGAGCCGTCCAGTCGTAAGTGTACCTTTTATCGCGTTTCTAATAACAATTATCGTTACGTCACTATTGTAACGATGTGATCGACGTTATCTCGCTGCTCGCTAAATTATATATATACACACATATACCAAGATCACACGTATAAAGTCGCATTGCCATCTGTATATCTATATATACTCTATGACGGGGGAGAAGGCCCTACATGCAAGTTCAGACACGCGCGTACTCCGTAACAAGGCAGTCTGGTCTAGTATGTTATGTACATATACAAAAGGGGTACTTGATCTCGTATATGCTGCCTATGTAGTTGCATTACGTTATAGATGCAACACTGCTCTAACCTATCCGATACTTCTGGCTAATCGGATACGATCTTTGGTCTATGTAGTAATACATTCTTCCTTGTTTCTCGCGTAGTAATTCTGTAGGGTTGTTTTAAAAATTATTTTTGTATCTGTCGCGAAAAAAAAAGAGTAAATACAAGCAACTAAGTTAGAGGTTAGTTGACGCTACAATTTTTTTATTTCATCGATTCGTATCGCGTCATTATACCTCAGCCAATGGACGCTCTGTGTAATTATGAATTGGCCCAGAGTACAAGACGCAAAGAGTTCCATTAAAGCTGAAACGACTATTCAGCGATTCAACAATATTATTACATACAAAGCTTTATTTGTCACTCCGATCAAGATCGATATAAAACTAATATCGAATGTTGATTTAATCATGCGTAACTCGCGTGGTATCCTGAGAAAAGTTTTTAGGTAATAAAAATAAGTCAGGACTCGTTTCCGGCATCAAGTAGCAATCGCAATGAGATATACTAGGTGGCGCTTATACACGGTGTATATATTTATACAAAGACGTAGACTGTTACCAGTCATTTTATTGTGCCATAACGATATCTATAAGTAACAGCCACGACCTAGGATCGTTAAACGTGACGTGTCTTTAAGTTAACCGAGAAAATAACCCCTTTTGTACAAGTACCACAGTCATTGTACTTAAATCGTCGTAGTAAACGACGATCAACCTCTCGCGCGATCTCACGTGCGAAAGGAGTGACGCTACCGAGCAGCGCACTACCCACTGATTGTAAACTAATAGCGATTACAAAGAGCCGAGTTACGCAATAATTTTTAAAGAGATATTTGCGCAAAAATATATTATGAAATTTTCCTCGTAAAAAGCCCTTTTACGGAATCAACGGTAAAATTCGAATATCCCATTAGTCTCGCAGTAACGATCACTTAACGCTGATCGGATTATCTGGACCAAAGGATAGCGAGGTCCATTTACTTTGCCCTTTGCGTTTACTGCCATTCGCTTTCCAGTCATACATATTCCGTAAGTCGTCTCGTACGGTTTTAAATGGGGCGCGCGGCTTAATTGAATTACGTTCCTCGTCGGGTCAGTCCAATGGCGTTCACTCGTGTATCTTCCAGATAAATATTCACTTTCGATAATAGATTGCACGGGACCGTACTCCGTGAATGATTTGCAAGCATTATATACATATATATTATATTACTGTTATAGACGACGGCAACGAGGTCGACGTCGTTATGCGCTTTAGGGAGGAATACGAGTTTTCGCGTGAGTATTCGAGGGGTATGAGGATTAGATGGTCCTAGTACCTATAGTAGAGAAAGGGGTAGTACGAGGAATCAGCCATTAATCATAGCTCTGCGGGAAGGCTAGACGATGCGTGGATGCCGCCACCACCTTGGGTATTAATCATCGACATGTCACAAAGGTTCTATCGATGGATTTGTACAGGTCCTTTCACGTAGAGGGAGGGAGTACATCGAGATAGGACCCTCTAACGCTATATCCTTGACTAGAGCGTTGCTCGATGAATTTGCCGAGTTACTCGCGTTCGACCTCCCGTATGCCATTTTTTCTGTAGTTTTGTCTAAAAAATTTAACCCAACCAGCCCCTGTCCCGTTGCACCAGTACGACCGACCCCTAACTCTACACAAGGTTATTTAGACACGTGACAACGGTCGCTCGTCGTCGTTCGCTCTAATAATCACGTCTCTCGCATATCTGCATTTCCACCGGACACGCGGTATATATTATTTATACAGTCTGGCAGGTCAAACTTTGTCACGGCTAACGCGGGACTCCAGTTGACAAATAGTCGCGCGTTAAGGGTCCATCTTCCAATGGACCGCCATTCTGTCCGATACCTGGAATCCAAGCGTCGTCTACGCTTCGAACTTTTCGAAAGTAAAATGAGCCTTTCCGTTGGCTTATCTCGAGCAGACGGTAGAGGGGGCGACTTGGAATTTAGGGATCACGTGTTACCGCCGTACACGTGGATCACAAATCCTGCGTCCGTGCACTTTGTGTTACGCATGTGCGTTCGCCACTCTGTGAAAGTAGTTGCGTGGATTAATACACACGTAGCATCAGTCCCTCCGCGAGGGCTTTAACGTGCGCCACCGGTAACATCGGTATAGCGCGCTGGATCCGCCACGTCTATTTATGCATTTAACATAATTATATACACGTAGTCCTTCATCCGCGCGTAGGAGCTGGTTTATATTCTATATGGGAGTCATTAATGCGGGTGGGCTGTCTGGCGCACGTGGGAAATAACGCGGGAAGGTGTCAATGCATGACGTTGTTTACGTATAGTCTAGTATACGCACAATAGCACGCAGGTACGCAGGACCGTGTGCAGTGATATCGGGTCCCAGGACAATTGTTTTTTTACTTTTTTTTTTGTAATAACTGTTATTTTCAACTGATCTTCATGTCTGTTTATTTTTAATGAAGTCGTTGATTTCCTTTCCTGCCGTACGGTTATGCTGTTACGAGTAAGGGTTTATGGTAGTTTCAATCAATGGAGGCTTTTAAAGCGTGATAGACTCGTACAAGGCGTTGGTGTTTCTATTTGCTAGTATATACGATACGGCAGTACCGTACTAGCACGGCACTGGCTACGTCCACGAAGGACTTGTATCGCTTGGCGGGTTTCGTGTACGTATAAAACGTGACGCTCGCGTAGCGACCCACGTCGGGGCTACACACGTGCACCAGTGTCCATTGGACGAGGTATCGGGCTGCTTGACTCTATACGAACGCCACGTACCTTCTCGGCTCCAGGCTACCAAAGAGTCGAAACATTGCGGTCTTGTGCAACTAGGAACTAGCGGTAGCCGGCGAATTCGTTGTTGGTACCGAGTAAGCGCAAACGCGACCTGATCAATACCCAGAGTTACCTACCTACCTACCTAGCTACCTATACCTACCCACTTCCTGCCCACCTTACACACCAGTCTTCCTTGCCCGCGGAAGAGCCACAACGTCGGAGTACCCACTTCCGCGTTGTATATAGATATATTTTATGTGCATACACAATGTTATTCAGAGCTATTGTGCCGGTCGACGTTGGCGCTTTTATTTGATTTTTATCAATTTCTCTGGTAGAACCATCATCGTAATAGATATACACACGTGTGGCCAGTACACTCGGTTCAAGTTCAGGGTCACACATCGTAATCATCCGTGAACATATTATATCGCGCGACTTGTCTCTGTGTAATCGCGAGCACGGTTTGTCAACTCCATCGCGCCTCGGGAGTCCTAACTTAACCCGTATGCCGGCCTACTTCGTTACGTGTCCTACGTCATCGTAAGCTGAGCGAGATCCACGAGTACTCGGCGCTACCGTCTTTCGTAGCTTCTCCGATTTGGAGTCATTGACTTTGTAGATCTACCAAAGCGGCGGGGAGTGTTGGGTGGGTGGAGTGGGGCGGGGTGGGGGGTTAGTCAAAATGACTTGTTTGGCATTTCTTAAAATCATTAATCATCGATCGTCGGCCGTTCCAGCGTCAGGGAAAGTTATTTTACGAAGTGAACTCCGGAGCGTAACATACGAGCCGATCCCGGAAGTGGAAGGCGGGTCCGATCGGTAGCTTCGCCAAGAATAAGAAACGGCTCGGCAGGTCAAGGGCGGTCACCTTCTTCGATACCTCTGCCGAGGGAGTCAGTCCTCTCGGGTTGAGACTCGATATTGTTATACTATACGCAGTCTCTCCCAGGTGTGATTCTCGCAATGATTCGACCTCGAGAAACAGGTGGACGCACCGGCGGAACGTTAAACCTCGACGGCGGCCCATAAAAACTTAAGAAGTGGCTGTAACTCTGTTAGGGGTGCCCGTGGTCAAGGGCGGCCAGTATGCTTCCTTCAGCATCTATCACGCAGCGTCGTGACCGTATACCGCCATTACTATCAAGTAACGCGCGATCCCTCGTGTTCATTGCCAATTCGTATAATAGCTACGTTGAATACGATCGTATCGGCGCGAGACGATTGTCCCCGTGTAAGGCCGCCTTAAGACGGCGTCACGTAACTTAACCTATAAGTTTAACCTGTACCAGACGCGTCAGTTGCTCCAGGCCCGTATCAGTGCGATCGAACAATCCTTTTGTACGAGGACACTCATTGTCATCACGACAATGGACCGCGTACCCGCTAATGAATTCATCCGTGTAAAACGTCGTACCCTAATGCCGTCATCTTGACAAGTTCCACAGCCTGTCGGTACTACCATCCACGCCAAAGAACTCCTGGACTTAATGTATTACCCGGCACGACGTTTATAGGCTTTGCCCCGAGAAGGTCTCTACGAGAGAGACTGTTCCATGGTAAGCTAGTGGTAGTCCCCTTCATCGTCGCACGGCTCACCAGTCTAGTCTACCAGTCAGCCAGCCCTCTCGAAGATTTTTCCTTTATGCATTGTACGTACGTACGCACGCCACGTACCCACGGCCGAGTACGTACGTAACTTACCTACTCTTTCGCTTGATACTACTTAGCCGCACGCCCACTGCTTTATGTAGACTGTATGGCGTAGCGCGTACTACGGCTTAGAAGTCCGTGACAAATCATCCGGGGGGGGGGGGGGGGGTTATGTTGACTAGAATCTTTTTCACCGTAGAGCCATCTCGCGAGAGCGTTTGACACCTCTTTACGTGAATCGGTTCGCGAGGCTGTGGCATTGACTCGAAAATATGGCCTACGCGATAAGTTTAATCTACGTGGGGCTCACGTGCCTTTGTGTTTTTCCTGTTACTCTTCGTTCCACGGTCTCGAGAGACAAGTTAATGCCGAGTAGACTGACAACAAGTCACAGAGGTACGAGTCGAAAACTCCTGGCGCGAACACGCTGTAAACAGGCGGTCGTTACGTTTTCCTTCGAATACATGCATTCGTTTCGTGGCTGGCAGTACGTAACGTGTATTACACGTGTTACGTATGTAAGGTGGATACTCGGTACATTGGTACGCGGATGCGAGACGAAGGATTATTATATTTCGCGGATAACGCCGTACTCGGGGTCCGTCGTATATCTCGGACACTGAAGGGATTTGAAATTTAAATTCGAAAACATGAACCATCGAGGGAATGCTGCTGCCACGTCGGAGAAGAGAAACTTGGACTGCTGTATAAGCCGGACGCTTAACCGTAGGATTCTATTCGCTAACGTTAACGTGTAATCTCTTGTAAATACAGTACCTGTGTATACTTTAGAGTCTGCATGATATACCTTGTTACGAGGGACGTCTTGTTTATCGCTCGGCACGATTAGTTTTTGTAATTTTTAGTAAGATTATTGAAACTTGGCTCTCTCTGACTCTTTTTTTATCTATTGTCACGTCACACGTCTCATCGTGAACCAACATGGCGTCCGTTTCCCAATAACTTGTATCACCCTGCAAGTCGGATACAAACGCTCGGTGCTACTACGAGTGTGGCAGGAAAGTCTTTTTCGTTCTATTTGCTTCTCACCAGTTCCCCGCGTCTGCCATGCATACAGCGGCGCGTCTGCCCGTAAACGATGAAACAAGACGACAAGTCTGAACGTGCTACGCGCTCTTATGTACAACGTATAACTTACCGAGGTATGTTTCACTGTAGCTTAGTGTGTACAGACGCGCCTTAGATTTGTCGTTTGTAGATGGCTCGAAAGCCTGAGGGCTTCCTTGGCGCATCGAGTGACCCTTTATGCATATGGATGCATGACGAGGGACTCGCCGAATGTCCTATGAACATACGTCCGGGCTGTGTGGTATTTCTGCTGTGGTCTATCAAAGTCAAGTAAGCGTCTGGATCAGACTTTCACGCAGCTAATGACACGTAATCGGCATTGAAGCTAGGATTAAGGTAACCTCTGTAATAAGGTCCTACTCTCCGGACGCGATCGTAGTTGTCGAACGTAGTCGTTACATTTTCTGCATTGAATTCAGGCTGACCCACATTTGTCCGAGCGTTGGCAACACTCGCAACGGCTTTCCAGGCATAATTCAGTCTCGGGAGACTCGATCGCAGCCCTAAGTGTCAGGAATACCACCTCCTTCCCGCAATCTCCTGATATTCTCTTTCACTTTCAAGTCAGCTACTAACGTCGTCGAGATAGCTTCGCGCCCCGGAGAATTTGACAGGCTCTACAAACACGGCCATTTTGCCACGAATACCTACTACGTAATTCTTGTTTCATACCACGTTTCTAGAAATTGTATTTCCATTTCAGTACTCTAGTCGAGAGCATATTACTATTTAATGGTGGCCAACTTTACACTGCAGTCGAGTTGGATATGGTGGACGCGTACGACAAGGTATATAACAGGACATGACTCTCGTATTCCTTTCTGTATACACTCGATTCGTGTAAACTCGCGGGCGAGGAGGGAAATTGAGATAAAATGGCTAACCACACTGGGTAATGGAAACAGAGAGTAATTTAGGTATACGTACCCGGCAGTGTGTACATACTTTTTCTAAGCAGGTTTACCGTAACCGGTTATGGCTGTCGGCATAAATAGACTACTTGGTCGTCACGCTCGTTATTATGGTCGGTCTTTCGTTCCACGACAGTGGTTAGAGCTGACGCGCAGAGGCCCAGGTACTCAGCCAACCATTAGTTTTTCGGCTTGTTCCAGCAGGTTGTCATTTTTCTTTCTTTCTGTGGCACAAGTTATATCTAATAAAATTTTATACCTGTGTCAATGAATTTTTCCACATTTGCACGTGTGCGTATACATATACATGCATACACACACACTCTCCATGTTTCTACTCGGCGCGGTGTTGGTTGGATTTGACGTGAGAGGCGCTGGCGTCGATTCTTCAGAGAGAAACGAGAGAAGCCTCGTGACCGGTGGTGGCCGATTTCTGGTGTTGGTACGCGTGATACTTGGACAGTAAAGGTAAAATAAATAACGAGAAAAAGTGGTGTTACGTTTTTCGGAGGCATATTGACTCACCCTTATATCCAACGTTGAGGAATAGTCGACACGGATGCGGGACACGGGGATACGGAATACGCAATGTATGGGATACGGGTATACTCCTGGGAAATCAGTGTACATCTAAACGTTGCATGAATGATGAACTTTCCTACTCGAAGCGGCCGGCGTGCCTCGTGCCATTACACACTAACGCGTCTTACGAGGTATATAAACGCCTGCTTGCATGCCAGCCACCAAATACTCGATTCTATCCAACTGTTTCTCTTCCTAGTCCGCTCCTAGCTCTACCTTATGCACTTCTATCCTATCTTGCATAGTCCTATGCCATTTTTGTCTATCCTTCACGGTGCTGCGCCCACGCGACGTCCTTGCACATTAAAACTTTCGCAGCTACTCTTCCAGTTTCTTCTGTCGATTAAAACGATCTCGCGGAAATTATACAACCGTCATCGATAACGTGTCGACTTCATGCAGCGTCGCGATAACACTCTTGTCATTTCGTAACGATATATTCAGTTTGAAGAAGAACGTGCACGCCAGATATAAATTTATTAAGCAGCTCAAAGCATCGATAAGACATGACGTAGGAGTTTGATGATAATCGTTATTTTCACTAAGCAATCAGCGTCTCTCTAGCTCCCGTTAATTAATTGAATCAGTCATTACTACAGGGACAATGTAACGTTCGCTCCCTATTATTTGTAGCGCTCCGACGAGAACCAACCTCTGCGCTCTCGATTACGTAAGGAGATTCGAGTAGCGTTGCTGGCGGAAAAGAACGCGATCGAGGTAGGGGGGAGAGAGAGAGAGAGAGAAAGAGAGAGAGAGAGAGAGAGAGAGAGAGAGAGAGAGAGAGAGAGAGAGAGAGAGAGAGAGAGAGAGAGAGAGAGTGAGAAGGGGGGAAGGAATTGGAGGGGGGAAAGACGAGACGAGAAGCGATGCTTCTCGTGGCTGCTTACGTGGTCGACGCTGTGAGCCGTGCTAAATTTGTTTATTCGCGCGACCTTGAAGCCGACCTTGACCGAGGACTTTGCAGGGCCTTGGAGGACCCCATTGAGGCACGCGGAACGCTCGGCAATGCCGAGCGCGCTAAAGACCCTAACCTTATCTGCTGCTACCTGAGCCGTGTCTCGAGGACGGTATTGCTGCTCCGCGCTCTTCTACTTCTTCTTCTAGTACCTCGTGTGCCGGCAAGTCGTAACGCAGGCCGCTCGCAGATCACGTATTTCCCGTCGTTTACTACTCTTCGTTCCAGTCTCGTTTACCTCCTTACTCATTTCTCGGTTAGGCAACTCGACTGCCTGCCTCTCCGTTACCTGACGGGGGAACATTACAACTTCTCTTACTATGTCATTTTTCTCTAGCATAGATCCTCGCTATGACTGGATCTGTGCTTTACCTTCGTGCCGTAAATTTAAAAGAGGGCGTTGTTGTCCAGTGTTTTTCGTAGGCCGACAATATCTTGGGGTATCGTGAAACGATTCTGGGATCGTCTGGGAAAGGGATCGACGTTACTGGGTAAAAAGTAGATAGATAGTGTTTCACGTGGTACGTTGTTCGGAAATGGGTATAGGTTAGGTACGTACCTCGGTTGAGTTGGATAATGGAACGGGCGTTTATTGATGCTCTCGTAAGTAATGAGAACGCTTTTGGAAATTTATGAGAATGCAGCTAATCCTCTAACTAGCTAGATATTCTTACCCGCTTGTTCCTTCACTTCGCGTATCTTTTCGTGCTCGTACTCTTGGCTCCGTGGGATGGGACGCCATTACCCGAACAAATTGCCGCAGTTCGGGTTAGCGTTTCCTTGTTTTTCGTTGCGCCTGCGTGTTTTCTTTCTTTTTTTCGCTTTACTTCTTCCTTTTCATTGATATTACCGGCAGCTTTACGTCAGGGACGAACTGTCTGCGATTTTCTTGCTAGAGGGGGATTCGCATAGAGATCCTACAGCGAGGTTATAACACAGTGGTAAATGGGAAGGTTTAGGTTGGCTATGCTTCGCTATCAAGAAAAAGATTGTAATGGCTTTGATGGATCGGGGGACGGATGGACGGGATAGACCGATAGGTGGTCATTGGGTGACACGAAGAGGGAACTCACGGGTTTTCGATGAAAAAAGTATGCCGCAATGGAGGAAGGGTAAGATTGCGAATGGCTGGCACCAGCCGGTTTTACGTATCTGCGGGTCGCTTTTCTGAGGAGGGCAGGAAGTTTCGGGAGAACGGATGAGGCGGGTCCGGGGGTGGAGAGGGAGTCGTAAGGGGGGCGGCGAGGTTTTATGCGGTGAAAGGAGAGGAAGAAAAACAAAAGGACGGCTGCGATGGAGATTGTGAAGGTTGCGAAGGTGGCGGGTGGTGGCGTGCTGGTTCCATGGATGCTTCAAGAGGCAGGGTGAAAGAAGGATTTAGGGTTCGGGAAGCCCGAAAGGCTCATGGAGATTGAGACGTTACTGTGAAACGGAAATGCGACCGCGGGAATGGCTTTCTCTGTATGTATTATGAATTTTATATATATGCTTGAATACAAAGGTTCATGTATATGTATATACGATCGTTAATTTAAATCTCTAATGCACATAAGAATTTATTTTACTTGAACTCATTGGGAATTCCACGCTGTGTTTATTATTTATGTGATTTTAATTCTTTTAGGGATTTATTCGTCGACTTTTCATCCTTTTGATTACCGGCGATCGAAATTTCTGTCTGAATTTCACAGGCTTTAGATATGTTTTGCTGAGAACAGCTGCGCGATGACGGAAGTAGCTTTGGGTGAAAAAAATTTATTAATGGTTTAGGTAAATTTTTTATTTATTTTTATAACCGTATGGAATAATTTTATTGACATTCAACAATTTTATGCCGGTTGAAGGTTTACGTAGTATAAAAGTACCGGTGCGACACAAAGGGTTATAGCTACGTATCGGCACGCTCTCCGGTATATCTTCATGATTATCAGAGCTAATGGAGAGTGAAGAATGCATAATAAATCTTCGGTTATGTTCACGTTTCGCGCAGCTTACTTCACGCTGGTTCGTATGTACGCTGGGAAAGATTTTCCTCGAGGCAGATTTTTACGCGGATCTTCCAACGAGATTCGAATTACCCGCCGTTACATTCTATCTACGCCGCGGCTACATAGCACCGTAGATACGTGACTCGATCCTTCGTAGTGCGTCGTTATGTACATTGTTTTTCGTTTTTTTGTTAAACGCGATGTCCGTCGTGCGATTAACACGCTCACTTCATGGTAAATATTTGTCAAGGGGCACAGAAGGCTGGCTATATTGTTTTTTTGCTCGCGTAACTCTACCTCTTGTAAAATGGATTAACCGTGGTAATACGTAATCGTTGAATCTGCAGTTGGCATGACGGTTAACGGACTACACCCTTTTAACATATACATTGGTGCACAATGTATTCATATAGATTATATTACGTGTTCCGCGTACGCCGAAAGATGCCGTAGAAAGGCCGAAGCCTGACTTACACCAGCCTGAAATACGTCCGAATGGCCGATAAGTGCTAGAGCACCGGATTAACGACAGTCCACATGCGAACATTGAATTAGGCCTCGCTAACTGCCGTCCCTAACCTAACTATCGCATCTTCCAAGGCTCTTACGCGTGTTCGTCATGAGAAGAGAGTCATCAGAAATTTATCGCGTGCCGCGACGCGATAACTTTTTACCCGTGAAAAATCAAATTTTCTTCCGTCACCGTCGAGAAACACGTAAATTTACTGAAGTCTGCATCCGTGAAATTCGCCAGGAGACCCGGGCCAGTCTTCCGGCTTTAAATATTAACGCAGCCGTTTCGCGTTCACTGTCTCTTTTCAGCCGCGGTCTGATCTCAAGAGAGCGAGAGAGAGACAGTTACAAAAGAATGCCAAACCGACAGAATCCTCGTTGCTACCACCGTGCACTACCGGTTACCGACTATAACCGTTACCTCCTACCGCCCATTATACGGCGCGCCTATATTTACCTATACGTTCGTTATATACGTATATCAAGACTCGGTTGCCCGCGAAACTTTAGCCACCATCCCTCTACCCTCGTTCTTGACCTCGCCCAGCTTCCTCAGCCACGAGTTTCCTTCCCCGACTCCCTGCCGTCGCCCCGCCATCCTCTCTCCCGTCACACTTTCTCCTGTACCACCCCTCGCGGAGAACTTCTCGCCAGTTAACCCGAAACCCTGTCGCAGCCTCCTTTACAGCGCAGTCCTTCGTACCAGTTGGCCATGGCCAACTAGCTGCAGCCAGATACGTGACAGTGTCGAGCGTGCGTACGTCAAAATCGACGCACCGACTAACCTAACCTCTCATCGATCTTTCTCGATTCCGACAGCAACCGTCGTCGAACATGAGAGCCACTGTGCAAATGGTGCTTCTTGCATTTCAGCCCGAATCCCTCGATGTGCTGGCGCATACGTCATTAAGGTTTATCGACGGAGTCAAGAGAGGGTCGTTGTGTCCTCTGTATTTATGGGTCACAGAGGAAGGGAGAGAAAGTTTGTTCCCGATTCGAGCAGGAGGAATTTTTCGAAACCGTCAAGACGTTTCGAAACAGTAAGACGCACGGATAACTAACTTCGTAGCGCTAGCCGTCGGTAAGTGTGGATAAAAAAGAAATAATTCATTGGGCAAGATCGCGGCTGAATATATACCCGTGGGGGGTCGGACCCGACTATAGCTTGATGGCTGTGACGGTGGCGATGACGTTGACAGTGGAGGGTTCTCCCACTATGAAGTACCTATAGCGCCCAGGTTCCCCGCCGTGCTACCTACTGTACGTCGGCGAGACGGGAGACCTAGGGGTTTTGTGGGAAGCCCGATGTTTTCAGGAGGGTTAGTAGCGAGCGACGGGGTGACGTGTATCGATCAGCTGATGGCTGGGTCACGAAGCGGAGCCTTCAGGAGTCGAGGCTTCGTTCTGCTTCTGAGTTTGATTTTGGTTTTGCTTTTGTTCCTGTACCCCCTTTACTCCTGCTGTCACCTCCTCTACGACTCCTTACCAATCCGGCACCCCCTGTCCACCGACGTCAGACAGCATCGTACCGAGCTACTTCGTGCCTGGTTAAGATGCCAGCGGCCTCCCATTCAGCGCCTCCAGACGGAACGCAAGTCTATTTTCTTACCCATTAACGCGCATCGCTTCCTACGATTTCATATTGGCCAACGAATGACGGATATTTTTTTTAACGCTTTCCCTTCAATAAATACAATCGCTGTAATACGAATCGTGCTCAGCCATTAAACGCGAACACAGGGTATACATTTTTTAACCTCCTTTTTTTTTTAATTACAACACGTCAAACGAAACGCGAATCCTTTGACCATTTCACAATCATAATCTCTCCTTCGTTCCCTTTACCTTCTCCCTTCGTAGCTTCGGGCTACGGACGTTGTTACGTAACTACCGTACACTCTGATGGCTCGCTACGACCGGGGTTGTGGGGGGGGGGGGGGCGGAGGGGCTCGTGCAGGCTTTATAATTTATTTAACTTTTGTTTCACGTTTACATGGCTTCGTTTCGCTTTCATGCATAGATACACGCTTTGATACGGTGCCCCTGTCTGACGATTTACAGTTACCTCTGCGCATGTACCCCCCCCCCCCCCCCGGATAATGCTCCCTTCACCACCCTTTCCCTACAATCACAAGTCCATCTACGATCTCACTCGTGATTCGTTACGATCCGTAGAGGCACGCGGCATCTTCGAATCTTATGCAAGTTTTAGCGACTTTTGGAACGTCCGGTAGTTATTGAAATAAGTCAGGTTTGTTAGTCGTTCAAAGGTTCGTAACTCTGCTGCGTGAATACTAATGCCCTTTCGTATTTAATTATAGGACTAGGAACGGGACGGTCGATTCAGGTGTAACGCCGGGTATTAACGGGTGAAGTTTCACTTGTAATAAAAGCATGCTTACTCGCTACGTGCAATACGGCATTGACTTGGCTCAACGAGGTTCAACATTAATAATTCCCTCGGTTGCTGGTCGCCTGATACTCGCAGGCCAATGCTGACTGCTGCCAGTTCTTAGCCAGTCGTAATGCTCCGGTCGTGTTTCAAAGGGCACAACGTAAACGTTAAACGTAAACCGCGCCACGGACTTATCGCGAAAGTCTATCTGCGTTTTTATGCGCCGTAATTTTCGTACTTTTCAAACGACGATAACAACGCGCTACAATGTTGTGTCGCGCGGCCGACGCTTGTTCTCCCACTCTGTTTGCTGCGCAGGGTAGTTGTAATTTTATGGCTCTGCCATCCGCGAGAAAATTGACCAGCAGCTGGTGAATTTTCTGCGATCCTTATCCGCCGGTGGGACCGATACGTGTCCTTTGGAATCGATAGCAAAGACAAATAACGTATAGCTTCCGATATACGTCAATTATACGGCAAGTATCGACGCAGGACTGTGCGTTCTGTAAATTGGCTGTTAAAAAGGCTATTTATGTGTCCAACCGCTTCTTCGTGATATTCAAGTCCGATATCCATGAACGAGCGAGCGCCAACGAAGGGACCGTCGACCGAAGAGTATATTAGGTCCTCGGCAACCGTCAAAGCGGCTCCCCTCCCGCTCCCCCCTCCCTAGAATTTACATCGAGCTTGCACACACGAGCATTCGTGTTTACGTTCCATTATGCTGTTTCTTCCGTTTCCACTGCAACTACTCGTCCCCGACCACGGGAACGTTTACCGGTACTTCTCGGCCTCTCGACCTTACCGCGTCGGCAATGTAAACCGGTCTTAATGAGAGGGGCTGCGATTTTACCTTCGTCACGAGGAAGAGTATTTAAGAGGATGGTCAGCGGAGCGTGTGAAGAAGAAGGTGGTTAAGGGGGGGTGGGGTGGCATGGGGGAGGGGGGTCCATAAATTTTTAAAGTTCCTCACGTAGCTTGGAGCAACCCTCGTGGTTTTACTGTCGCGCCTGACTGTAGTACAGAGTATAGATATACCGGATGACCTTTTTTATTTATATAATTTTTTTCTCTATTTCTCTCTCTCTCTCTCTCTCTCCCTCTCTCTCTCCTAGATACACTTTTCTTGTTCTTTATTTTGTTTCGTGCTGTGCTTCTCTCTCTCTCTCTCTCTCTCTCTCTCTCTCTCTCATATCATTATCTATCAGTTGTATATATAAGTATATCTCGCACGGAACACTAAACCAAAGAGAGTGTTTAGCTTGGCGATTCGGTCTCGTGCAATTACCTTCGACGGGGCAATAGACGTAATTGGAAATATAGGATGGATAAAAAGTAAAAACGTCCAGCGTGTACTTCTTTCGCCGATAACCACCGGGTCTGGCCTATCGGTTGACACGTAATGTCGATAGATAATTTATGTTTTTAGTATGTCGCCTCGCGATAGCAGCCTTCGGGACGGAGATGGCCGTCAGGAAACAAAAATAGCCGACGCACATCGCTCGATAGCGTCGCGCTGCCCTTCCGATCCGCCTGCCCTGACACTTAACGTCGATAAATAATTTATGCCATCGTCTCGTCTACGAAACGACAAGCATGGCGAAAACACTGTAACCGCGGAAACGTGATGCTCGGACGATATCGCGGCCGGATATATGTATATATATAAACATGTATATATATATGTGTATATAGATATAGAGAGCGCATGTTTATTCGTCTTTAAAGTTATCGCGACCAGGACATCTTATATACAGCCCTACTAGAGTAAGTACCCCGTTATATCGTTTAAATTAAATTATCCCCCTCTCCTACCACCTCCCTCGTCCTTTAACCCTTAACTACCAAGATACGAGACGATTCGACTCAGTCGTAGGCGACTTGACTAATTTTATTCTTGAAACCAAATTGACTTTAACGTTCGAGTGACTTCGTAGAAATTCGATCGATTCCAATCGACAACTTTTCGCTTGGTGTCCCCTCATGTCTGATAACGCACACTGAAATATACCCGGTAGTCTTATCTGCATTACGCGTGTTACCTAATTTATCGCTGTCTGTTACATCACTGATTGGCATTCACGTGCGCACCTTGTGAAACTTCTCAATGCTCGTTCGATTAGATTGTCGAGAGAGACGAGTGACGATTATATATATATATATATATATATATACATCAGGTTATTAAGCCCAAACGAACCGCCTGAACGTGGTTTTACCATAAGACTCGAATGAGCGCGCTAACTTCAGGTGGTACGTTTCTACTGAATAAGTCTGTGTGTGTATATATATATATGCAAATCGTATGGTAAGTATCAGCTAACGTAACATTTTTTTTTTACTTTCTGCGTAATTTCTCATGCACGGTCATACCTCTTATTATTACTGTCTCTCTGCTCTTGAGTTTAGCGGAGAAAACTGTCGCGGGGAAGTCGAACCCGGGGCGGGCTCGTAGGTCAGGGCTGGCAAGTATATACACCCGATAAGAGGTGGTATACACGGGCGTGGTCTTTGGGCACGCAAGCATCGCTTCTTTTTTTTTCAGCCACAGCTTCACCCTGCTATACCCGTTGAGAAATCTTCCTTACCGATCGATAATGTAAAAGCGTTCCATTTTCTCGAATCTGTCGGGAAAAAAAATCCGGTAGACCCCTTCTGGCAGGGTGGGTGGGCTTTACGTCGCCAACGTGTAAAGCGTCATCCTTGTTACGTAGGTATGTCTATATGTATATACGTCGTTGAAACTACGAGGAATACATTAATGTTTATTTATTCATGGAACCTGGATGCACCTGCTGCTTTGGCTACTGTCAGCCATCGTTTGCTACTGCGACCGTCCGTTGTCTCTACCGTTGCTGCCAGAATACTCGGTACTGCTACTAGTATACTCATTCTCACTTCTGTACGTATCTTTGAGCGCGCGCGCGTGTGTGTGTGTGTGTGTGTGTGTGTGTGGAGAGAGAGAGAGAGAGAGAGAGAGAGAGAGAGAGAGAGAGAGAGAGAGAGAGAGAGAGAGAGAGAGAGAGA
>JARQTH010000404.1:0-271385 GCA_030142595.1 Trachelus iudaicus | reverse complement strand
AGAGAGAGAGAGAGAGAGAGAGAGAGAGAGAGAGAGAGAGAGAGAGAGAGAGAGAGAGAGAGAGAGAGAAGGAGAAAGAATAAAAAAAGAACACTCCCTCAAAGGGGTGGTTTCGTGTCTACATCATATACCAATTGGACATTGTCCTTACGGGGTATAGGATACCATGGAATAAAATAGAAAGCAGAATACTATGGGATAAAAGTATTGCTATATAGTGCAAGAAGAATAGAAGGTATAGGGATGTCAGTCAGGCATTACAGGTAGTATAGATATATATGTGTAGGATAGTTTAGGGATCACTAGGATATAATAGAGCCATCCGTAATTAGAGAAGTGAATCGAGAGTCCCTTCAAATGGGCCCGAGGACGAGTATCAGGAACTCACGAGGAATCCATGTACATTGTACACGGTACTATAATGCAATCTTGAATTTTTCTCAGTCAATTGAGTACGCCGAGTGGGGAAACCATGGATACTTTAGGGGGTAAGCGGTTATACATCGGGTATAGGTTATGTATATAATATATAATACTATAGTATAGTAAAGTATCGGCTCCACTCGAGATTTAGCTTTTGGGATCCCGCAGAGTCTTTTTTTTACTATTCTATACCAATGAATCTCTCTCTCTCTCTCTCTCTCTCTCTCTCTCTCTCTCTCTCTCTCACTCTCTCTTTTTGTATGTATACATATATCTCTCTTTCACGACTCTTGGTATTATTACCTTTCTCTGTCTTCTCTCTCCAAGTGTCTTTCCATTACACTCTGGCGAAGACTGGCACAGGAGTCCCGTAGCGAGCACCCCGTCGCCATCTTCGCGTCGTGGCGAGCCATCGAAAACAATCAGACAATGGGCCCTTGAACGTTTTTATTTATTGTACTTATAGCACCGCAGAGCATTGCGCTACCTTCGCCTCTCTACGGGAACGAGTCCTGGCTGAATGAGCGTGTATAGCTCAATTCGGCTATATAATAAAGGAACGCACGCGTTTAAAAACTTATATCAATTGATAATGCACGAGTGACGTAATGCCCACAATGGCACAATGCTCTGAGTAGGGTCCACCGCGTACCACAACCCAGAGTTCATACAGGCACCAATATACAATATACCAATCTTATAATATATATAGTTCAGTTTTTATTATACTACTATATAACTACAACATATATATATATATATATATATAATAAAAATGGCCCTAGTAGGTATATATGCGCATTAGTGATACACCTTTTCACGCCACTTTTTTATTCCCTTCCATTTTCTTAGCATTGTCCTCAGATCTTAAGCACGTCGAACAAAGATCCAGCTAAGAGATCTTGCATTGAATAGAACAACTTGGAGAATTTAGACGTGGTGCAACTAGCACGCATTATCTTGAGCAATATCGCCAAGAACCTAGTCAGAAGTGGCAAGTACCGGCCTTATGCCTGCTATTTATACCTTATTGTTAAGTACACGTGCGCATGCGTACCATCTTATCACATCCATCAAGCATAGAGACATGCGTAATGACTTATATGGGTCGCGACGTCAGTTCCACTTTGAGGGGACTTATTTACGTTTTGATTCTTAAGGAGATGGCCCCTCGAATTGGAACTGATGTGAGAGTCCGACCATACGTTGTTCCGAGTACTTCAGTGACTATTTATAACGTCTTAGCTTTTGGTCTAAGACTTTATGAATAAAGAGTGTATATAATAGAAGGTTATTCACGGTAAACGCGCCGGCTGAAGTTGGACGCGATTGAACGATTCTGTTAATCGAGGCAGTGTGGCCTCGTTAACAAAAATGAAAGAATGTGAAATTCATGATCTCAGCAATGTTATGACGTTAACTTTCATTTTTCTAATGGTGTCAACCTGCTCTGATTCATGAAATCACCGACTCACGGCCAATTTCAGCTGGCACGTTTCCCGTGAATAACCCTGTATATTTTGATGTATACATTTTATAGATATTTTCGCAAAATGAAATCACTCTTTGCTGGTTAACGAGACTGCGTTGTACACGGATGAATTACAGAGGGTTTGCTAGCTGATCGTGGACATTTGGGGTGGATGAGTTGGCAGTAACTGACATGAAGTTCAGTCAAGAACTCTCGATCACGTCAGCGTCGACTGATTAACATTAACTCATGGAAAAATTGTACCAACTGCCCGCCAGGAGTGCCACGTTTTTTGTTCACCACGAAAATCGCTTGCGATCCATGCCATAACCCAGTTTTACACAAGTCCAATCCCACATTCTATCCAGAGTGAATCAGCCAATTGCCAATGGAGGGATTAGCACGATGAAATGGTATTTGGGTGGCGGGTTCTCGCCATTGGGATGCCGAAGTGTCGGGCAACAATTTAATTTAATTTTTTTTTCCTTTCTCACCCTCGCGCTCACAATCCACCCTCTCTCCAGGGTCTCACAATCCTCCCCGGCCGTTGTCAATTGCAGGTCGACACCTTTAACCCGTCGCGTGCGGCTAATCGCTTTAGAATTAAATTACTGAATGTGCTATCTATGGGAGTTTAAAACTTGCCCTAATAAAAGCCCCTATGATTCTGGCCATTATGTACTTCTTTGTATTAACTGTCCCACAACAAACGTCATTTTTACCATATGCAAACCCGTGTACAGACTTTAATGCTACTTTTCAAGCGGGCAGTATAGAGCCACAAATACATTGATGTACACAGTAATAGAAAAGATTTTCTTGTTATTGGAATTTTCATTTAGTAAATCTAGTTCGTATTTAGCCAAGTAGAATTTTCAATTGTCGAGCCCTGAGAATATCATAATACAGAGCTTTGTGTTAAGGATACGGAATACACTATAAAGTAACGTACTGTGAAGGATAAGTATAAAGAAAATCCAATAGAGACACAAAGGGTGGGTTGGCAGGTGGGCGATAAATATATCAGAATGTAGAATAGGGTTGGTGTAAATTAACGGCGCCCCGGGCATGCTCGAAAGATAGAAGAAAATTTTAATATCGTCGAATAATAGAGGGTGGATCGCTGAAGGGGTACCCCTCGACTGGAACGGCCTGAAAGCACTAGGTATAAGGTCAGTAGATGGGCGAGGGAGAAGACGAAGAATACGGAGTAAGGGAGGGACGTATGGAAGGGATGCCTCGAAGAGGGCGGATCGGGATCCTTTACGTGGCTGGCTACGTGGAGGGCATGTGAAACGGTATTCAATATCTTGGCTCCATCGCCCCGAGGAGTCGGCAAAGGGTGGTTCTCGCGGTTGGTATGCTCATTGTCACCGCAAACCATTCCTTGCGAATTCGAAATGACGCGGTTTCCGATCCCCTTATACACCTTATAACTCCGTACACTTCCTAGTCCAATGGGACCACGGTTTCATTATTTGACTAGCTGGAAATATCTTATTTCGATGAAGTTCAAATACACTTTTGAAAAAGCTTAAAACAGAGTAAACGCATTGAGAATCTTGCAGCGCTATCAAAACGTGTAAGAATACTCAATGTACCTGAATAAATGACTGGGTAGCCTACACCTAGACATCTAGCCTTGCCGATGACTCCTCTTCTGACTATCTCATGCGTGTTACTGTTTATACTTCCATCTACAACCGGGTCCTTCAGCGGCTCCTCAAGGACCCAGCGGCAGCACAGGAGTAGACCGGCATAGCGACGACGTCGGTGAGCGACTCTTCTTGTTTAAATAGAAATAGGGTCAACGGTGTTCTGGATCTCAGCACTGTTACCAGTATCCAGAGAAAAAGGCCTTGTGTATAATATATCTTATGTGGAGGTCGCATATAAAGATCTTGCCGAAGAGGAGCTCATGGAGAAGAGAGGGAGAGAGAGATAAAAAAAAGTATGAGTGTCGATGAGGAAAAAAGTGGTAGAAGCGACCAAAAGGCACACTTGTTATTGTAGCGCTAATGGATGGGTAAACACGGGGACATTACCAAAACTAAAAAATCTATACGCAGACCGGTTTTGTAGAAAATATAAAGTACAGCCTCTAAAGAGGAATACGAATTATAGCGAGTGACCCCGGGGTGAAAGGAATAAAATGAGAGAAATTCTCTTGCTAGCGGAGGGTTGGGGAGGGCAGAGTGCGATAGTCACGAACCCAGTGAAAATCGAGTCCCGGTCGTTCTCAAGGGGCCTCGCGAAACAATTCCCAACTGAATAATATTAGTAACCAACAATGGACGCTGGAAATTGAAATACAGACGGACAGGCAGACAGCCCAGGGTGGAAGAGAGAGAGAGAGAGAGAGAGAGAGAGAAGGCGTGGATCGTGGTTTGGCGTGCCGTCCTCCTATCCTGTCCATGAACCAAGTCCGTATTTTGACTCACTCACACGTCCCAACCTCTCCGGCAAGTTTCCGAGTACTTACCTACAGCTACCCCTCGGGAGTGATTGTGTGTGTATCAGGGTATGAATTCTATGCCGAGTAGAGGTGAACTGCGGGGGTGGTTGTGGTAGTGCTGGCAGAGGCGGCGACTCGGGGTGTTCGTCGGGCGCGGGAGCGAGAAATAGCATACAAATGAAATATTAATTAAATCCATGATAATATTCCCTTTCCTCTCGGTGCCGTCACGCGCCCTTTGCCCATCGACAAGGACGGCGGAGATCAAATTCATTCAATCGTCCCCAAGCATATTCCATTAATTACTCTCACTTTGCGTCAATGGCATTTCCGTTTCAATGCACGTCTCAAACCTAACCTCATTTTTCGTTAAAACTATACGGACGTTAAACTGTCACTATGTACGGTATATATTATGAATTATTTCTCTGGGTCTTATATCACTTGGCTTTGATTCTTGGACATTTTATTTCTTACTACACTTTACAAAAGTAGCACGATCGTAGAATTCAACTTCTTTTGTGTAATTTTCATATTCTCCGTGAGATCATCTACTCCCTACGAACTTTGAGGTTATCCCTCATCACTAACATTGGAGCTTTTAACATTTTTATCTTGTTTCAATATTTACTTATTTCTCTAAAGAACATTTACCTATCCACCTACCTGTAACCATGGGATCTTTAGTCAGCAGGATCTTGTCCTACCTCCATATACCACCTATAGTCACACTGGAAGTGATCAGCGAGGCAAGTGAACGGCATTTCGGTCTTTTTTTTAGAGGGGACCAATGGAGATAAAGTGTTGCCGACTCTTGGCAAACATTTCTTTCTCCCCTTTTTTCTTTCATCTCTATAGCAACCATCTTCTAGAACTGCCTAAAATTCTACCTGTGCGTATCCGTATGTTATATTATTTACTTATCTTGAGGACGTGGAAACAAGACATCTTTGCATATTCCAATATACATTAAAATGCATATTAATAATATCCATAGACAGTAGCCATGGAGCAAAAATACATAGGAATCTATTAAAAGATTATTTGCTTTGAATATTTAATAATGCAAAAGTAAGTGTGAACAATTTAACCATAATTATATATATATATATATATATATATATTCACGGTATGTCAGAATATTTATGGATAATGAAATCCTGACTGATCATAACACGTGGGCTAGCATTTTCACAGTAATAAAATGTCACCCTCTTATCAATCAAATAAGGCTTAACATTCCACCGAGTTCCCTTCCATAGACTAAATTGCATTATTGCACTAGCAGGTGTGGGATTCCTTTATGAACTAATGGCAGAGCCAATACATGGTATCTGATAGTCAATTCCGTATTTATTAGAATGAGCACAACGGGGTGTCAATATATTACACGTTATATATCTGCGAGTATGGAATATCGCACCAGCCATGAAAATAATAGAGAATAAAGCTTCATGAAATCTCTGAACAAATTGAATACGTTTTGTAAATATTTATTGGAGATTGTAACAAATATCGATAAGTAAGTATCACTATTGAAGATAAAAAAAGTTTTTCCTCACATTTACTCAGAAAAAGTTATTTCGAATCCTACAATTTTGGTCTTCTTGCAAATACCTCTAGAAAATTGATACCTTTTTATCTACCTTAGAACTGCACCTGCAGCCATATACCGAGATACCGGATACGTTTTGTAGGTAATCTTTCAAATAGGAAGGGGAAGATTCTTTTATTCTCGAGGACACGGTTCGTCCTAAATGTCAGGATGAATTATCCTGGACGAGAAAATAACTTCGTATATTGAGCGTATGATTTTTTTTCCGTAGGACAGAAATTCTCGGTCGAGTGGTTCCCATAGATACCAAGGGCAGCAGTAATTGATAAATAGTAATAGCAATATTGTATTAAATTAATAGGAATTAAAAGAATTATTGTATTATAAAGAAATCATGCTTATATTAATACTGATATAGATATAATTTGGTATTATATGAAATAAAAAAATTAATATTATTATAAAAAGTTGACGTGGAATACCAATAATTTATTGAGGGTTCCGGTCTATACATCGTGCAGCACATTGGTAACTATAGAGCTTTTTTATAATATTAATAAATTTCATTACTTCGCTAAACATATTATAGGCATTATACACGTATATTATATTAGCTGTAAATCATATGTATACCATCATATACGAGCAGACAGGAATCCCCAAGTCCTTCAGAACTTCCCAGCGCATGACTGACGCACAAAATCCTGAAGGAATACGCTTTCCTGTATACCGAAAGGCGCGTTACGTTATACAAGGACAACTCTGATGAACATTATTTGAGCTATCCAATCGCAGTATTTACAACTTTTCTGTATATCGCTCTATGAACTCTACCTAAGTCTACTTAAACACATACCTTTATCTACACATCAATCGTCTATCACCGGCAGAATTGTCTAGCCGATTATATATCACCGATAATTTGTTCGATTCTTCCTAGGATTATCTCACATCCTGAAAGTGGAAGATATACGGCTTTCAAATTACTGAAAGTGACATTGTCCCACCTCGTGTTCGAAGTAGACAAGAATATAGCATTCGTCGTAAAGGATTCGCTTTGCAGTAAAACAAAAAATCATAGTGATTGTACCGACTAAGTCTTCGTCTCTTTGTAAGATACTAGAGATAAAACCAGCCAGGTCACTCGGAATAGCTGGTTTTGTCGCTGGCGTCATCAGGGCTGGTTTCTCTGTAAGCGTCAGTGGTACCATTTGGATGTCCAGTTTGATTTGGTGGTCTGATTACAGTTGGTAAGTATCCAGTTCCTGTGTAAGGGGCTGCGAGGAATCTATGTCGCGTTGGAGGACTTGGACCACAATAGCCACCACGAGATGCGTAAGCTGCAGAAGCTGCCGACGCTGCTGCCGCCGACGCCAGGGCGCCGGCTAACGGAGAGAAAGCTGATTTAGGTTGAAGACTGTCCTCGCATACCATAACCTCCATGGCTGACACTACATCCCCTGTGACAGACCCGTTTCCACTGTGCATTCTCAGGATAGATACTTGGAGCTTAGGATACCAGGGATAAATTAAAGGAAGTACTTGGGGAGTAAGGCGGGAAGGAATGGGAGGAAGCTTCTGTAATATTTCAAGTGACTAAAAAACCTTACCCTTGCATCGATGCAGAAGAGCCTCCACGTCGGCACGTCGTCGACCTGGGAACACTCTCAACAGTACATCAACCGGGGAACGTTGCTGTTGCTGCTGTTGCTGCTGCTGCACTTGGAGACCACAGGGTTGCTGAATATTCTGCATTTGCATCTGCATCTGCATCTGTATCTCTCTTGGTTCGTGAAGATGATGATGATGTTGATACAAAGAGGGTGAGCAGTAGAGTGAGCTCGCGGTGGGTCCGTAGAGCGGCGCATAGGGTGAGAAATGTGCTACGGCGGCAGCCTAGAATAAAATCCAAAAACATTGCTTTTTTAATTGCTGCAAGATCGACTATCATTCGTAAAACTTTAACGGTCAGAAAAATGTCTAACGCCTTCTGGGGTCTTACCCTACATTGAACTACCAAAAAAATATAACAAATAATATATTATCTTACAGCAAGCGACGGAGGTGGTGGAGTATGTCTTGGCTGAACCAGGTCCACAGCCTGCACAGGAGTTTGGTTCTGATTCTCACTAGGACTAGCAGTCCTCCTGATACTGAGATTCTCCGGTGCCGGTGTGCCCTCGCGTTGCGGTGTAGGTGTGGCCGGCGTCAAGGGCGGCGTGTGGATCGGACTCGGTGTCCCAGGTTCAGCACTTCCGTCCTCAGAGTTGTTGATGCTGTCTTCACGTTTCCGGACACCGATGAATTCCGCGGGACCGCGCTCCGCGGCTATGGGAGCATTTGGCGCCGTGTGAGATCGTGAATCGGACCGGGAACGGGAGGATGGTGATGAACGGGATCGTGATCTCGAGCGGGAAGGTGAAGGTGAACCAGAAGATCGGGGCCTGGGCTTACCCGGGACACGGTCCACATGAAGTTCCGCCCCTGAATCAGAATCCCGCTCATCCTCGTTAACGGTGTCGACAAAAATCCTTGCACGTTTTGTACCTGGACCAACAATTTCAGACATTTGCAACAATCATATTTCCAGTGGCTCATCCGCGGGAATGTAAAGGAAGAAATCAGCTGGCAAAAGAAACTGTCACTGTTTGTTAATCCAAACTTAACCCAAAAGCCGATGCTTCTGACAATACCAGAGTTTAATCTAATTGAGGTTACCTGACAGCGTCCCGAGTATCAGCGGGTTAGACGTACGGAAAGGCAAACTTGAAAGGTACAATTTCTTTATTAACACAAATATTCTGACAGCTGATTTCTTCGTTCATCTTCATATTTCCTAATACTATATGTATACATATTATATCTTAAAGTCTACATTGTACTTCTTTGTACTTCTCGATAATCACCAGAGACATATGTGCATAACCTAAAGATGCTTCACGGAAGAACGCATCGACCTAACGAGGAAAATACTTCTAGTTCTTCAGCTTCCTTTCCAACGGACATTCTCCTTTTAGGAAGCACTAAGGGAAGAAAGGAATAGGAACTTACTCCTAATGGCTCTCGAGAAGTTGCTCGTGCCCACTCGTTACGTTGGATCCGAGTTATCCCATACACATACATAGAAATAATAACCAAAGGTTAAAGCGCGTAAAACTAGCTGTAACAGAGCAACTCCATACGCAAAGTCTTTTTATTCTTATAAGTATCTGGGCGTTAAGGGTAGAATATCAAGAACCCCTGACTCTGAAATACTTGGCAGAAAAAGAAGGGTTTCTCTATTGACGGAGCCACAAGGGAGATATAATGGCTACATTTTAGCTGATTTATCAATCCTCAAGTAATAAAGGAAGGGCTCAACTTTTTAACGAGTGGTCAGTTAAGTCAATGGTTGCTATAGCCAAGGGTAAAATATTATACGGACGTTTAGGGGTTGCTACGATTTTTTTTTCCAAGTGGTACAAGTGCGTCCGTACCTCCCTACAGTGAAACGTATACGTGGAGTACGTGAGCACGGCTTTCGCAATTATTTATAACAACCTCGATAACTTGAGTGGATCAGGGGTTGTCGAATAGAATATAAACCGAGGATTCAGGGTGCATGGGTGTGTTTTGTAGGGATTTAAAATTCGTTGTTTTCCTAAAGGATAAATGAGAACCACCGCGACGCCATTGGGTACACCATTGAGTATAGAGACTCCCAACTGGCCTCGATAGCGGTCAGTTTCAATACGCGATGAATTTATACTCTTTTTCCACGGTCTGAATAATCTCGAACTTCTGACTTTCTACAAATTGCCGCCGTTCCATTGGTTATACTACCCTTACAGGTTCGGTACTCGAGCCTTATATTAATTTCACGTTACTACCCTGTTTTTTGTTCACGCACATACCTCAAGGGTTCTATAACGAGGTTGCGATAAATGATGTATATTTTCTCACTAATTTTACCAGTCACAAAAAGCAAAGCCATTTAATGAATTTATTGAACCTTATTCATTGCCGGGGTGCACGCTGCACCCACCGGCCCCTTCGTTCACCCTACTCTGACATAAGGGTTGCCTTTCAGTTTTAGCGACTAATGCAAAATACTAGAATACCAGCTCCTTTAGTAATACGAGAGTATGCGCATGAAATACAGCGATAGCAAAAGAGGTTACTATCCCTTTGTCCCAAGACACTGTCACGGTAAACGGATCCTCCCTTTGAAAAATTTCAACGATTCCAATTCAAGCCATTTCGTCCCTAGCTTCGACTGATCGATAACCCATCGACTTTTTTTTCGAGTTCCTTAAGACCCCATGTAAAATCGTATATACCGTTACACATATGTATAAAGAAAAAACCATCAATTTATTCACAATAAAAAGTAATTCCTCTCAATTTTACTTTAATCTCTTCAACCCTTAGGCTCGACTTCCAGCCGCTTCAAGAATCCCATATGCCAGAGCGTGTATCAAGAAAATACACGAGTATAGACTTATAAATAGTTCTATACAATATATATATATATATATATATATATATCTCCATAGATGGATATAGCCAGTGGACATTCCTTCGACAGTAGATAGAACGTCAAAATGGGGTATACATAAGGCAGCCACGCAAGGGTGGTGAGGAAGGTCGAGGGTCGTAGGTATGGTGGTGTCGCCGGCGACACTTTAATAACCGCACGTAATGTCTATCCAAGGGGTAGATCCTCGGATATAGTATACCTACAGCTATACCTATATAAGAGTCACGCCTCCAGGATAGCACGCGATACAATTCACTATATATATATATATAAAGCATCCAGGCCATAAGGACTCTTGACGGCATAGACGTTACGTCGGGAACGGCTACATTAACTCTGGCGCAATATTGCATTCCAGTTTTTAACGGTCTGAGAATATCAAATGTACGAGTGAGCCAAGTGACAATTTATCGTTGGATGATAATTAAAAAAAAAATGTTTCTTTCATAAATTCATCCAGCAGAATTCGTCCGCTGTGATGACTAAATCTCCAATGCACAGCGAATATGCGTAGAAAATAATATAAAAGCATTGACCGACGGATAACGCGTAAGTACTCAAGGGTGTAATTATACATAGGAGTGGGTTACGTGTATCTCTATATGTATATGTATATATATAATATATATAAGATCTAATAGGCGGGGATGGCTGTGCCGTTGTAGGTACGCCCTAACCCGTGGCGTATCTCGGCACGGTGGAGACAGACGCGGACAATGGAATGAAGCGAGGACAATGCCGAATAATTTAGAATGGCATATAGATATCGGGGCTTCCGGCCTACGGTGGCGGCGGTGCATAATAGAGAATAGGAGCAATAGGACACAGCCTGCAGGGCAACTGTGGAGGACACGAAACATCGCTATAAATTAGGTTTAGGTGCTTAGCCTAAGCGAGTGGTTGCGTGGCCAACAGGGAGTACGTACTAGTACGCTGTACCTACTCCTGTCCTTTGGATATGTTCGATCCTCCCATATTAGTATTTAGTACTGTATTTAACGTGAAAAGGATTTTCGTTAGATTTAACCTGTGTACTTATACGATAGCCGAATTGTTACTATTATATTTATATAGGCGAATTGTAGTTTTGCAACTCGCAGAAACGAATTAAGGATATTCCAATATTTTATGTATATATAGTGTATACAGGCATACTATATAGCTATACACACTGGGAATTATGCTCTCAACGTTATGCGCCCTCAGTCCTTTAATGGAGGTCGCAGTCATGAATTGTTATCGCCTATTGTTCGGCCCGACCGTAAAATAACCGAATGTCCGTCATTGTTAAAGGGACTTTGCAGAAAGGATGAGAATCCTTTATTATTCTTACTATGTCTCGGATACTTAAACCGGCGTCCATAAGATGCTGGCTATAAAGTAGGTTCAAGAAATCATGGACCGATAAGAGTGATATCAGAATTTCAATGCTAAGAATGTAATGCAATACAATAATCATTTGAGTATTGAATATAAATAGAAATTTAATAGTGATTAATATATCAAGAATAAAGTTACGTGTCAGAAGTCTAGTAATCGACACCAGATGTATCGGTATGTCCTCGCGGTTATATTCATATAACTAGAGCTGGACCCGTATGCCTATACATAAACGAGGTTGAAAATCGGGGCGTGTCAGTAAGTCACAAAAGACTCTCATTATTACGTATCAATACGCGCGTTAAATGGCGTACGAGATCCGACGTCGGCTTAGCATCCAGTAGTACCGATGCAACCTTTGGTGCTCACACTACAAGAACCGGTTACGTATAGACGGTGCAGCAGAGCCGGCACATAGCTACCAGCAGAGCAACCATATCCTCGAGGTTTTTCCAGCTTATCGCTGAAATAAAACAAAACTTCCTAAAAAATTGAATCGGCGCTTTTGCACGCGCGATTAACGCCATAACCAATGTAGGTAGAAGGTGGCACCCGCCTTCCGCACACGAAGTATATACGTATAAGCAGCTACCAGTCCTTGTGGACTTGTATGCATTTCTGTCGGGGTGCAATTCGATGCAACGTGGATTGAGCACAGTTCAGGAAGACGTATATTCGTATATGTATATATGTGAATATATATATATATATATATATATATATATGTAGACAGGAGCCTATATATTTCCTTATGGAGGTGTGCACCACGTTACACAGCAACCTTCACCACCTCCACCAGCACCAGGAACAGGCCGCGATCAGTCATTAAATCGCCGCGATTCGCTTTTGTTTTCACCCTTCCGTGTGTTTTGTTATTGCTGCCGAAAGGGTGAGCTGCGGAGTACTCGAAGGGCGGCCACGAGGTGATATAGGCACCGAGCAGCAACCAGGAACCAGCAAGGCGAAACCATGCTGCGGGAGCAGCTACGGATTCGAGGGATATGGCGCAATGGGTAGTAGGAGGGACCCTGAGCGATCGAGCGAAACGTTTTTAATTGTTTCGCACCCAGCCGTCCTTTGTTTCGGCGTTTATGCTTGGTAAACGGGTGGTGCGCCGACCGTAGCTCTTCTGGTTTCTCTCTCTCTCTCTCTCTCTCTCTCTCTCTCTCTCTCTCTCTCTCTCTCTCTCTCTCTTTCTATGTTTTTTTATTACTCTCGCTAGTTCCTCTTCTCGCTCGCTCGCTCCCACGGCATAGATTTTCCAGTCTCTCTTCCTTGCTTGTTGCTTGACTTCTCGTGAAGCGCGCTATTAGTACCTGCGACGCGGCGTTTTGTTTTTCTTCGTTATATCAATCTATGACAAGCTGACAAAACAATACGCTCGCTCTTTGCGAATTGATTTAATGACGTCAGATCAAATCGTTGACAAGATTCTTGAATTACTCTCCAGTGCAGATTATTATAATCGATCTCAAGCTCGTGTTATTAAAGATGGGGATTATAATTTCTGTCTTAATCAAAAGAATTATTAATTAAAAACTTTTGCTTGCCGGTAACTTAAAGAAACCCGGTCGGTAGCGTTCTCGTTTTCGTTTTTTTCTTTTTTTTTTTCATTGAAACGCTTGGTGGGATTCTTATCTTCTCGTGTACCTATTACTGTGCAGAGTATACGCACGAGTCTTTATTTTAATTTTCATAACACGATATTATATCCCCTACCTTCTGTCCTATGGTTTCTTTTCATGCTACATCTAACAGACTCATGCAAGAAATACTCATGTAGGTAAATGGCATCTGTATATTAAAAATGTATACGCAAATGTAGAAGAGATATACGTTTATCAAAAAGTCATTCTCCTCGAGGAAGCTCTCTATAGTACACACGTGGAGAAGTGTAAGGAATGCGATTACTGCACGTAAATCTTGCGCAAAAATCATCCTCAAACAACCATAAAGACGTGCCTACGTGATAGAGGCTCACGTAGTAGAGTCACACCTAAGTAAACACTGGGGTAAACAGACTTGACTATAAAACACCATGTAAATAGTATTGCCAAGACAGCCACGAAGATCTTAAGAAAGGGTTGCGACTAGAACGTCGCCATCAGTTCTCTGGGTACCATTGCTTGATAAATAATACATACATTTGCATTTCAACTCTGCTCGCAAGTCCCGGTTCAGTATCCATCGGATGGAAAATTGAAGGAGTTTTGAATGAAAAAAAAAGGGAATAAAGAGAAAAAGATGAAAGACAGACGATACCCGGAATTCGTTACCCTATAATTCTGTCATCCGAGAGGAATCAGCACGGTGAAATAATTTCCTGGTGTCTCGCACAGAATGGAAGCTAACGGCGGATGGGACAAAGTTTCTTGGCCACTCGAAACGGAATGTGTTTGAGAATGGAAAGCCTGGAGGTTAAGTCGTTCAGGGTGAAGAGGGTAGAGGTTAAGAAGGTACGAGGAAGATGAGGAGGAGGATGCAGTAGGATAGGTCTGATGTCGCTTTTGCTTTCCTATATTCACGGAGTCTACTGTACCGATGCACAGTCGAATATCCATTTCAATATCTTGTGTGAAAAGAGATATCTGGATTGGTATGTATATGCAGAAACTACTTTTAGGTTGGGTAAGCATAGAGACTATACTTAGATGAGAAACTAGCTAGTTTTATAGCACTCTATATTATATCTTGTACATATCTATATACAGAAGCAAGCTAAAGCAAAGAGAAGCAAGCAGCCAACGAACCGACCTATTCAGCCAAGCATCCCCCACGCTTAGAGGCAGTGGCCCGAGAAATTCAATTACTGCTAAACTTCTCTAGTGAAGTCTCCCTAGCTCGCTATACTGTACCGCCTGTACTGTGTTTCGAAGATCTGGAGTTGGGTATGGCTGCGAGGTCTGGGGTAAGACGGTTGGCCAGGATAGAATATCCTCGCATTTTATTGGTTCACTCAATGATATCTGAGATACTGGCAGTTTCGCCAGCAGAATATACAGGTGACTTCGAGAATATTGGATTTTGCATAATTCCAAAGAAATATTTATGAATAGGGTTTTATAGTTAATTTACGGCACGTATCCACAAGCATGAAATTTATTTCTAGTTGTTTGGGGGTAATGCAGCGTTCCTGTCGGTATTACAGAAAATAATTATGTAGCTGTGTTACCACGGTGTTAATAAAGTGGCAGATCTAGCTTTACAAGAGGTCTATGATATTTGCATTGCCATGAAATAAAGAAGGACAGGAACGTGAATGAGGAAAAATTAAAGGACAATGTATAAGGCACGCGACCGTAAAGAAAAAGCTGAAGTACCGCACGACGCATAATACATGTATACGCACGAGGAGTACCTAAGTACGTATGGTAAGTATAAACCGTGTTAAAGTATGTAGGATATACGCGTATTGGCACGCACATGAGTGCCCATTAGGAACGTGTACCTAAATAGGTACTAGGGTAGCCAGAGTCCTGAAGTTAAGTGAATAATGGCTAAACGCGGGCCCCTTATTATACCACTCGAAGTAAGTCGTTCGTTAGTGGCGGCTTAATTCCTAACCCTACTTTCGTACCTTGCAAACTTACAACCTACCCACAGTACTTTCAGTCCATAGTTCGTGCTCTGGCCATTCTAAACCCTGAAGAGAAAACCAGAGGCACACGCGCTTTGCTCAATATACAATATAATCTGCTATAGTATTGAGTGCCAGTGATATAACTGATGGTATTTTATTTGATTTGGTATCGGTTCTAACAGGAGTATTGGATATTTTGGTACGTACCTGTAATTCCGGATAGCGAATTCCCATGGACGGAAGTATCGTTATTCTCGGATTTAATTGGCCGATACTCTTGTTCCTGGGGTACTCTCATCCGCTGAAGAAGGCCTCCGCAGTCAGGTTGCTGATGCAGTTGCGTTTGAATTTGCGATGCTGCAGCTGCGGCTGCCGCTGCCGCTGCGGCCGCGGCTGGGATCGTAAGGCCTACGGGGCTGGCACCATGTGATGTATGTGGTGGCGGACTTCCGGTTGGAGTTGCCGTAGCTGTTGCAGACGTCGGCAAAACAGAAGCTGTGGGGCAGCTGCCATTGTTGTATTGCAACTGCAAACCCAACTCTCGTGCCTCACTTTCTTCCTGAGCCTGTTGCCTCCTCAAGGCAACCTACAACCAGCCAAATAAACATATGGGAAATTGATAGAGGTAACAAACAAATCTTGCATTTAAATTTAAATAACACGTTAAGCGTACCATAAAATCTTATGTTTACTTACAATTCTTCACAATGTTATTTAACACTGTGATTTTCTATATGAAAAAAATAAGCAGGATTTATACCTGTAGGCTGTATAGGCGGTTAACGTATAAATATATAGGCGTCTCTAAATAGGTTGACGGATATCTTTCATATAGGCCAGATTATAAGGCGGTCCCTGTGTAGTATTACAATTGTGCAATGTTACACGATCGGCGTGTAATATTCGTTGAAACATTATACCTAGTGCTATGTGTATCATTGGGGCTGGTATGTATTACAAAAGTGCAATTCTTGCACACCCTGTATATAGAGGTTGAATTACAGACCCACGCGTCGGCCCTCTTCTTGCACCCTTAAACTACACATTTCCTTGGATGGATAGGGACCTAATCTAATTTCAAATCCTTCAAAACTAAGGTGTCTTCGTGAACCCTAGTTTTTCTACTTCGAGCAACTACGTTTGTCATTCAGTATTTTTTTTTTTTAAAAACCTAACCTAATTGCTGCGCGTATTTTTAAATTTTATATTGTTACAATAAGGGTTAAATATTTTTTTAGAAATGATCAATCGTCTTGAGCAAATTTGCAACTGTTACATATCCCATAAGGGTTTGCGGCATCCAAGCGCATTTAAACTAACCACGCAACGCTTATACACCCTCGCGTACTTACCAACCCCTATTCTCAAACAAGCACTGGCAAATTTTCAAGCTAACGATACTCTTCGCGTATAAGGGTTCTAGAAGGGAGGGTGGAGTCTCGTATACAAATATACAATGTAGAAAGGGTCTCACGGCTTACTGGCTGATAAAGACAAACGTTTTACTAATTATTTTCTATTCGATAAATCTACTGCCAATTGATTTGTCATTTTTAAATTCCATTAAGATCCCTTTCACTAAAGGGTGGTCATAGTCGAACGAGCAGATTAAAAAAAAATGTATTGCACCAAGTTAGGTTGCTAAGTTCCGGTATTCATTGTCAGTATTGCATACAACGTTATGCTCTTATTTTTTTCTATGCATTTGAGAAAAACACAGCTATTCTTACAATACCGACAATTTGGGAATGTAACCTTAATCGAGATAATTGATTTATTAATTAATACTTTCTTCTAGTCGACTGACCTGTGCAGCCATTACTCGTTGTCTTTCAGCAATAAGGGTGCATTTAGCACAGACACAGTCACGCCATCGGCAATAACGTTTGTGTCCCTTGAGGGCAGAAACCACCCCATGATTCCGACACCTCGCGCACTTCGGTGTCCTCTGATAGCGCTCCGCACTCGCGCGTAAAAAGAAAGCCGCAGGCAGCACGTGATGTTGCTGTTGCTGTTGCTGATGTTGCATAAGTTGTCCAACATCAACTCCAAGACCCACTCCCCTTGGTAGCGACATCCTCCTCAAAGCCTCAAGGTACACCCTTTTTATTATATTGCACTAAAGTCCAATTCACCAATCTTCTAGTACAGAGTGATATATCATCTTATAGTTTTAATCGTCGGTGATCACCACATCTATTATCAAACTTTACAATCAGATGCTTCAATAATTAATATAGTCATATAGAGAGGCTAGTTACTTCTCTACGACTCTATAACGTCGTAAAAAATTACAATTTTCAAAAAGCGACATTCCCAAAAAATCTAAAAACTCGAATTTATCTAACACCAATCACGTGATTCGCTTTTATTAATCTCTCTTGACACTCTTTCAGCTCCCTTCAACGATCACTCCGGTATCTCCGTGAGAGGAGAAGCTGACACGAGTACAACTGCTACTATCGATGCACGTATCAACGACAGTAACGACATTGAATATATACACATAAATGGAACACGTAAATGACGGTTGCGAGATACGCATAAAAATTCGGCACTCTGATAACAAATCGCAGCACTCAGAAGTGAAGACCAATTCCCAAGAAGAAAAAGCCACTCACTACTACTTGTTCGGACGTCGAGACCGAAATGCCGAATTGCTCAGCGAGATCTTCCGGTGTGTCAACAATTGCAGCATCCCGGGAGACTCAATTCAGGTAGCGTTAGCTAGCGGGGTTGTCGGTTTGTGAGAGTTGGCAGGGGTGAGAAGAGAGAGAGAGAGAGAGAGAGAGAGAGAGAGAGAGAGAGAGAGAGAGAGAGAGAGAGAGAATGAGAAAGCTATCCAGTAGGTTGAGTATCATTGGTTAACTGAGAGTGGGAGTGGGAGTGGGAGTACGACGTTTTCAAAAGAGCGAGAGAGTGAAAGATAATTCAAGAGAGAGATGAAAGTGAGAGAGTGCCACAAGGGTAAGTGGGGATACTGGATTTTAGCATGGGGTTAGAGGTGAAAACAGGGCCTCAGTAGATAGTGGTGGGGCAGGTTACCAACAGGGCAGAAACTAACAGCCCCTCCAGAAGCGTGTGAAATAAAACACTGTGCCACAGTGTTCCACCCCGAGGCTTCGACCAATGACAGAGCTTACTTCGTACCAGTCACGCCTTCTAGTCATCCCTATTGGCTCATGGTGCCGTCCCACAGAGATGTTAAGAGTTTATATCTGCTGGGAGAGACGAGTGAAAGGACATAACCTAGCTTGCTGGTTGCCTACCCACGTTTCATCGTACCCACCTACCTAGCACGACGTCGCCAATAAGTATATACATAGAGAAGCAACGAACCAACACATTACCCTTTATTTAAAACCCGTTTAACGTGACGCACAATGCGCCCGATGCTCAGACGTTTCTCCGCAGCTCCGCCTTTTGTTTTCGGCCAACTGTTTTAAAGACTGCTCTCTCTCTCTCTCTCTCTCTCTCTCTCTCTCTCTCCCTCTCCCTCTCCCTCCCTCCCTCTCTCTCTCTCTCTCTCTCCCTCTCTCTCTCTCTCTCTCTTTTTCTCCTATTCTCTGTGTCTCTGTGCTTTGCGTCTGTCTCTTTTATTCTTTTCTTTCCTCTTTTCTTCTTGTTTCATTACTACCCTCAATCTCCCACTCTGTACTCTCATATATACCTGTACAATTTCCTACGTCCTTGTTTTCTCTTTATATATCAGAAACCGTTTTTCTTTTTTTTTTTTTTTTAATATATCTTTTACACAATTTAGGTACCTTAGTACACGAACCATCATCATCATCATCATCGTCCCTACCACCTTCTTTGAAACGCGCTCTACAATGAGATTTGAATGGGGCCCCATTGTATCCCTGCAATGGCCACCGATTTTATAGTGATCTAATGTACAGATGTTATTTGCCCGCAATGAAAATGGAATAAAGGCATTGTATGTATTATGGGTTTCTACCCCGTATCTCTACTTGCCGAACTACCTACCTACTTATCTACCCACCAAACCTAACCTAACACGTACCTACGCAGACTCAATTCACAATAGAAGAATTACCTTTGATTTGGAGTGGCTGCCCAATGGAATCCTTTTTCCATTTATATGTATATACGTTTACTCGTGTTTTTGTATTACTGTTCTACTAGAATTATTACATTCTTTGCTCGTCATCAATTGATTCGGTTCTATAAATTAATCATACGTCATAGAATATACATATTACCCTCCAGATGATATACTGTTTGCACATTAAAGTCAATGAACTATAAACTTATGCGTATCATGGAAGTATTACGAGACGCGTACGGGAGTCCGGTTTATAAATCAATAAATCAATGTGAAACCTGTCGTATACGCACTAGCTTCAAATGTCGAGTTTTTAGAGTAGGTACTTTGATTAGCGAATTGATGGATAAATTTGATTTTGGAGCGCGTTTTTGCGATACCATGTTAAAGAACCACGGAGAACTATAAAAAATATAAATCGAACAGAAACGAAGAAAGAAAAAAATATTAACCGCTAATTTAGACTAAAATCCTAGTTGTCTTTGAGCAGTTTCGTGTAGTCTCGGTATACTCGAACCAATATCTCCAGGTTGATCGAGGAAGATTAAATATTTTCTCTTGAGAAAGAAACTCGAGTAACTCTCACGAATCTTAGTCGACTAGAAGAAACACAAAATTGCCTTGAGGTAAATCGTTCTCTTTCTTACCTCCGCGTCAGGTAGCAAACAGTAATTCAATCCAGTGACTCGAAAAAGCATCGTCCTAGGGGATTATTGAAATCCTAGGGAATATCTTTTCTCAATTGTATGTTACTATCTCGAATTACCATGTTTACCAAACATTGCACAAGAATCTGTTACAATAGAGTGAACTAGGGGGATGTAGATTTTGATAAGATAAAAGATCAGCCTTGATAGCGTCAACAATGGTACAAAAGATAAAGAACCAATAGTCCTTGACAAAGTGGCAACAAAATCCAGGTAATCTTGAACCTGTCCAGTGTTTGAATCGGAAAGGATGCCGGGTCGTACTTCAGATGGCAGATTGTCATCAGAAAAACTTTTGGATAGCCGCATATTCTCTGGAGTACCTTCAATCTCTTCTTCAGGAGCACACAGGTGACAGAAGACTTCCTTACGGTTTCCATTGACTCCATGAGTTTCACTCACGAATAGATTCCCTAGTATAACTTTAGAGAATCGTACAAGGATTATTTTCTTACTCTGACATAAATATATTTTTTTTAAATTCATCATTCATGATTAAATATCTGGGATCATCCTGATCATGCTCGTTTGATTGATAGATGATAACTTGGAAGCAAAGAATCAGTAAAAAATCGAAGAACAAAACTTCCGAATAAAAATGGGGAACTAGACGAGAATGTCTGAGACGATGGTTAAAAATAATTAAAAAAAAAAAAGGAAAGACAGACGCTTTCAGCTCTATAGGTGACGGATAGTAAAGTGAATAACGATATACGCAACGCATCCGTTCTTCAGTATTTCAGACGACATTGGTATAATAGGACGTCTAGGTAGAGCCAGGTTAGCTAGGCAGGCAGATAGGTAGCATTTGATATCGTCCACAGCGGGAAGCTTGTCGCGACGCGGTGAAATATCGTATGACTTTTTGACGTGCTTTTAACAGATTGAATTGAAAATGGCTCCCTGGCACGGACGTCCCAGAGGGATATCTATCCTAAAACGAGCGTCGGACGGATAGAGGGAAATATATAATATATAGATATATATTTTTTGTTCATTTTCACATTCGCTGATGCGGCACATTGCAAGCCGTATCGTAGCGGCATAGCGGACGCAGCCACTGGCTGCGGCAGTGCTGCCCGTAGCCGTCCGTACCGTCCGAGTGGAGCGGTCAGCCAAATTGCTGAAAGGGCCGCAAAAATAATGTTCGAACTCATTTTTTAAACGAGCTGGCAAGGGAGTCGAGGTGAAAAAGTGACGGATATAGATATATACCAGAAGGATGAGGTCAACCCGGGGTGAGGATACCGATGAGGGTGGTATGGTTATAGATTGGGAGCGCGTCGCCTAGCACACGGCCACGGATGAAACGGTCAAAGCTAAAAGCTCTACCGAGCACGACTATATATTATCTGCAACCCTTCAAACACAGACCAACCCTTACACGCATGTCCACCGGTACCGGGGTTACTTTCGTTATATCCACTTGATTCTATATATATGTATACTAGAAATGTTGACTCAGCAGCATCCCTTAGAGTGTTAGTTGTAAACTGTATAAATACATACACATTGTATATTACAATACATTTTTTATATATATGCCTAGTGCATAATTGTATAATACGTTATCGGCTCACTTAAACTACTTGTCATTTATTTAGAGAATTTTTAAATACTGCTTCAGGACATTGTACCAGTTTTCTACTGTGCAGAGCACAATGGATTTATATACTAGTCTTTCCAGATTAGGAAATTGATTTCTTAAATAGGTGGACTGTCTGTGTCATATATTAACGTATGTATTTCGGTTCGTGACTATGTAAGCTAGGATGGTAAACGGATATGGGCGTGGTTAGTAAACCTGGAGTTTTACACCCTTAGAAAGGTATCCCGACCAATGCGCACTCGGTCTACGTTCCTTTGCAAGTAGAAACTGTTGCAAACGCAAGCGCCCTGAAACGTCCCCTCCTTTTGGACCTTTGAGTTCGTATACGTGGGGCGCACCCTGGCTCGTTACTCTCTATAGGTATTTGATACTGGTGTTAGTATCCTGGGCTGAGCTCTCGACCAATACGGAACACCCTGGTAGACACTGTACCAACGCAAGCGCCTTTTGAACCAGTATTATATACAAACCTTACGATTTATATATTTATATATACATATAACATATTATAGATTTGGTACTTGTGTTGAATATGTCATCTAGATGTAAATAATGATAAATTGGTATAAGTTGCAGCTCATTAAGTTTGTTTAGGTATTATACCATTTTTATGGTGTATCTTGTATCCTTGAAAATCAGTATATCCCTGGTAATTCTATAGTTTATTCATCGTATTGATCCACTTCTTCGCCGGAAGAGTCTATCGTTTCATCTCCTAGTGTATCATCGGCAAACTGTAAAATTTTTGGTGCATCGAAGTCTTCGATCTGATGACGCAGAACTTTTGAATATTTAATTCTGTCCTTAGCGAATCTGTGCTTCTTTAAAAGTGTCTGGAAGTCGAATTTCGGTGGACTAAAAATAATTAATTAATTCTCATCCAGCTTGCTTCAATATTATAATACTACGGGTACAATGCAAGCTATAAGAAGGGCACGGATTTCATAAACTAATCTCAAAGCACTCACGTTTCTCCTTGGAAAACCTTTTCCTGCAAAAGGACAATGTCGTGTCTTACGTCTGCCAGGAGTAGCAGCAAAAAATCGAAGCTTCCTGCAGCACCCTTCTGACCCCTAGGTCCTCGCTCACCAGCCTCGCCCTTTTGCCCATTTTCACCAGGCGGACCTGTAGGACCCTGGGAATCGCATTAGCACAATAAGAAGATATCGGTTAAAACTTTATTCAGCTTTTAAAAAGACATTCTCATAACCCTTTGTTACTCCCTGGTCTTACTTTTGCTCCTATATTAATTTCAGGTCAATGAACTCACTATTGGTCCCCGTTGACATTTGCAATATCCACTCTCAGCCGGTACAAAAGTGTTTAAAATGGAGTAGGATTTATCTCCATCCCGAGAGTAACCCTCCGATGCCATTATGACATCGTCCCCTGGAAATCCTCGTGGTCCCGAAGGACCCGGTGGTCCTGGTGGTCCCATAGGACCTGGTGGACCTGAAGAATAACTTGACAATCTAATAGCAGTTCCTATAGCAGACATCTTCTCCTGAAGTTTACGAATCTAAAAAATATATCCTGATCTCTTAATCCATTTCACTTATCAATAAAATGAATCACTGATATCAAATTTCTTTTACTTTGTCATTTAGTCGGAGTACAGTGTCGCAACTAGCATAGCATCTAGATGCCGCAGCAACAGCTTCCTCGTTGGCAGACTTCCCAAGGTCTACGACTGACTCGCAGGTTTTATTGTCAGCTCGAAGATAAAATCCTTCTTGACAATAGCAAGAAAAACCACCAGGATTATTATTACATATTTGTTCACAATCCGCAGTGCCTTCGGCACACTCATCTATATCAATGCAAACTGGCTTTAATCCTTGTCGTTGTCTATCCGGACTGTACCTGAAATTTAGACATAGTAATTGATTATTAATTAATTAAGTACATACATACGAACAAGAAATTATACAAAAGATTGTAAAAATGAGTCTACTAGTACTGAATTCTAATCAAAAATGAAAAAAAAAAATAATATTCTACGTACATAACTTATGTAATATTATCAGTGTAGTAATGAATCCTTTACAATGTTCAATATTTAGCGGCAAACGTGCAGAGACAACTTGTATTTGAATCTCAATACTGAACACCGATAAAAATCTCGATTTATGTATGATGAATTTCTATAAAAGTATAGTAGAAAGAAACGTCAGTCGTTTACCTCTAGCCTAATGCCCTATATACATAAATATTATAACTATCATTACGCAGCAATAAAAACGAAAATCCTGATAACAGCGTACAAAAAAGGTATAATATTTATCGTACGAAATTTTACATTATTTTTTTTCCAAGACAAACCTTACTAGCCTGAAATCATGAGATCCTGACTCTAAAGTTTACAATCTCACTAGTCTATAATGTTTCAATAATAGTAAATGTTTAAACGAAAGGTTTAACGTTAGATGGCAGAATGTAAATGAATGAACTTGCAACCCAAGTAAGCAAACTAAGCCCTGGCAGTCGATCAATGAAACGTATATCGATTCACAAGTAATATATGTTTTTTTTGACAAATCGAATGCACTGAAATTATCGGCAAGCCTCACACAAAGTTTTGCATAAATTTATCTGACCGAATATGCACATGCATAAATATGCCATATATTTCAATGATTTTATGAAAAAGTTACGTGCGACTTATTAATTATTTCAATGTGTCAAAGAAAATAACACATTTTATTCACGTATTGACTATAAATTGACATTTTTCTACAAACCTCACGTGTCTAATCTTTGACCGCTTTCGATATAAATATACATTAGTCACAATCATCCTGAGAGTATACAAACATGTGCATGCGATACAATCTATATATTTTGTATAATGTACTTTTGCTTATACAAAATAATTATACAAAATAAAATTATGCAAAACCACCTTTATATTGCTTATATACTATATCTACCTCAACCAGCTAACGTGGCACAACTATACAGCAAACACATCTTATGTCAGTCGTATCTCAACCACGCAAAGTCTATCTTACTATATGGACTGTGTAATATTATACAAATACGAGAAACGTGTTAGCTCAGTAGTAAAGCATTAACTGAAGGAACGTGGATATGATTCATCCGAATGTTAGATAATTTTTTTTAATTAACACACCGATACGATAAAATACTGAAATTTACTGTGCAGCTGTCTAAAAATACTTATGCCTGTTTGCTATTCGCAAAATATTACTTTGGAGTAAAGTCTTTGTTTGTTTTCATTAGTGGATATAGTTATACTGTGTGAGAGATAATTACACATTGAGCATATTTCTAAGCTCGACTTACTATTCTTACTACATATAAGAGCATCCCGGTATTAATATATAATACTTTGTAAGTAGTCGCTTCAATATATTTTAAAGAATGGCTGCTATTAAATTTTCTCTATATACCCAATGAATAATATAAATTCTCATTGCAGATATTATACCTGTAGCCATCCCAGCACGTGCATATAACTCTCTGAAGTAAAAGGCTGCATCGTTGTTCACAAAGATCCAGGGTGCATGGATCAGTACCTTTTGGAATGCAATGACCAGCAATAAGCGTGTAATCCGGACAGCAATGCATTCTCGAACAGTCGACCCACTCGTTCTTCGCACTCCTACATTTGTATTGCGTCCTAATTACATTCGTCGAAGGACACTCGAGGGTCTCAGATGAGGAAGCTGCTAAATATTCATCCACAGAGTCTAGATAATAACCATCCTCTGAAATTATTTCAGACTCGGAATTTTCGCCTGCTACAGTCAAGCTCACCAGCGTGCTATAAAATAATAGATAACATTTCGATTAAATATAACGTTTCATATAATGTATGAAAAAAAAAAATTCTTTATCAAAATACAAACTTATACTTACACAGCTAATATTTTCAATTTAGTATCCATCCTGAAGAATTTGTCTCATGATACAAATATTTTTGTGCACAAGTATCTGCAGTTTTTTTTTGTATCAAAAGTAATAATCAGTCATCCACACAAAAGTCCTCTAAAAATATTGTAATACTGATATCCTCAAAATTGATGGTTTATTTAAAACTTTTAAGCTTTATGGAAAATCCAGTTTATCCACAGAGGAATGCTGCACGTTAGCGCGTCTCGTCTCGTACTACTTGGGCCGCGTTACATAAACTCAGAAATACTCTTGACTCCAGGGAACAATGTACCCTCTATATTAATAAGCTCAGCACACCAGCCAGAGCTTCGAGAGAGAATAAAAGAAAGCAGACTAAGTCGAGATCTCATGAACATAAATCGACATAGTTTCAGCGAAAGATTTACAATATATTCACAGTAGAAAATAAAGAAAGGGAAACCATAAGGTTTTGCTGAGATTCAAAAGAATTTTTACACTGGTAAAAATTATTTAAAAAATTATGAATTTCATTGATGATTAGATAACATATGCTTATGTTAGTTTCGCTAAAAGAGTCTGTGCTCTCGTATATGTGAAACTATTCACTTATTTCTCACATGAGGAATTGTAATATTTCAATGAGATTCCTGTAGGAATACATAATATAGTGCTTAAACTCGGAATTCGAGCACGGTACGTAACTGCCGTAGGAGCTTTAAATGTGCGGCATATATGTATAAAGTTATATATATATAATACATACTATCTACACACTATATTCACGCACGAGAATCCTCCCATATTTATCCTATTGAATGGGATCTTTCAGTGAGAGGAAGTTTACGCGGAATTACGTTGCCACGCATTATGAATATACGGCACTGATTTCGTATTACGTTTTTCACTGGTATTCTGTTCTTGTAAGCAGTCAGCATTGCGCAATGTCGACCATGTGCTCCATTCTTACCATACGGGGAAGTCATGGTGATATAAAAACGCTTGACAAGAGCACAGTAGACCATTGCAGTAGTGATGCGTTGAGTAGTTGTAGTAGTCCGTTCTCGAGTAAAATAGTCTTCTAGTAAAATAAATCTTTCTATAAATTTCGAAGTACATGAGTCCACTAAACAGGATCTTTTACTCGTGGAACGGTTCTAGTAAGGAGCTTCTTTGCAGTATCGTAGTGTAAATTAGTTATTATAAATAAAATTTAAAAAAATAAAAAATAGTTTCAATATATATATATATATATATATATATATATATAGATTAGAACATAATTATATACAGTTAAATTTTGTGGAAAGTGTATTAATATTAATTGTAGCCTGTAATCCATTGATTAATGCAGAAATATTGTTTGTTGTAAATTATATGTCAAGTCGCTATAGGATTTAGAACATGTGCATAGATAGTTGTGGTACTTACTGACGAGCGTCTTATGGGACTCACGGAATTTCCATGGACCTGACAAAAATAGAATGGGATGCATGTCATCGCCCTCGAAGCTCGTTAATGTTTCTTGAATTCTCGATGAATACCTTGTGATGGTATCTTCGTTGACATTATCGTTCTTTGTGATATTACTTTACTGACTATCGATATCTGCCCATTGTGAGTTATCGTTAAGTACATTTACGAGAAATCTCGAATGGTAATGCAGAATTTACACTCATGAACATCGGAGGCGTCCAGTATTTTGAGAAAGACTTTGAAAGAAAGACATGTGAAAATTTTGGAATTGGATTTCCTCTTCAATATTTAATATATCATTACAAAAGTGATACAAAATTTTGTAAAGCTATCACTGCCATAGATTTCGACTAGGTTTTAAAATTTGGATTAAGGCACTTCATTATTTTCTAATTTAGCCATGAGTTTTTCCATTTTCTTTGTGGCGGTACCAGCTTTATTAACGTAAATTTTTCTACGGTCATCAAATCCGGTGTGTCACAGATGCATACGCATGGAGTTATAGCTTACACGTGATATAATAGAATTCTGCTAATTGAAAGTGCCATTATACCTATTGTGTTCTGAAATAGAACTTTTAATTTATAAAAATTTAAAGAAATATTAAGATGGATTTTCAGTTAAAAAAGAGTTCTGGGCGTCTACGCTCTATGAACTACATTGATCTATCTATACAAGGTATCTTGCAAACTTTGACATCCTTTGGTCTATTTAAACAAATATAAGTGGGTTGTAAACTTTTATTGCGTGAAAAAAAAGCATACACAAATTCACAAGATTGAAAATCATACTTATGTAAATATCTTTAATAATTCATTCGAAAATTGTATCGCTTATTGGACTTACGTCGTATTAATCCTTAGGTTGTACAATTTCGTTGATTTATAATCATTTTTATCAAAAGTTTATATTAATATTATGTATACAAGTTTCACTTAAAGTATCCAATGTGCAATGAAAATAATGTAATATATGTATATTAAGTATCCCTATACCCGATCTGTATTATCTGTGCATAATACCCAACAAAACAGTCTCACGTTTTTTTTAATCGAGTTTTGTTAATTAACTGTGCGGAGTGTAATGCAGCGTCACAAGTTCTTCGTCTGGTAGTAGCATTTTAATTGCATTAATTTATTTTTTGGCGTGCGTTTTATTCCCTTTGGTACTTAACGTAGAAGAGTCGTATTTAACTTAGACACGCAAAATTATAATTTCATTATTCAAGAAAGTGAATGGATAATAAATTCCTTTGCTAATATTTTTTGCATAAGACTGCCAAAGAATTAAAAAATTAATTACAACAAAAACAACAAAATGTTGAATCAGCCACTAACTCTTCCACGTATATACAGTCAGCGTAAATAATTAATCTTAAGGTCTGTTGTTTTCAATGTGATCAAAGTATAATGAATTAATGTATTCGGTGCACGTGAAGATAAAAATCATAAATATTTTTTTATTCCTTTAAGTTTTACTGTAGAAATTACTGTTATATCTTTACCTTGTCATTGGCCAGTATTTCCAATCTCTTAACTACCTTAGCGATATCGACGTCCTTTGCTAGCTTGAGATAATCAATTTTTCTGACAACGTGTAAACTTGCCCAAGTAGGCAGAAGTTTGCATAGTAAACGTATATGCTCCTCAAGTTCGTCGGGCGTTAACTTTGTGCGATAAGAGTTATCAAGCTTCTGAATGACCAATTCCACAGTGAGGACGCCCTTCTTCTCGGCCACGAATATATTGCGCAAAATTTTAGCGAGTTCTGGGAGTCTTGAATAAATTGCTGCTTCTTTTTCCGCCTTAGGAGTTCTCGTCATAGCTTCTAAAGCTTTAGCGGCTTGCTTGGCACGAACCTGAAACAGTTTTAAAAATCACAAGTATTAGAGGAAACCATTTGGAGAGTTTCTAAACTGAAAAGCGAGTTATTTGACTGGTATTTATTTTTGTTTTTACCTTCTCGAGAAGTGCTTTGGGTATTCCTTTGAAAGCAGTACTCAGGAAGCTACTCTGAGTCGTTGGTGTTGCAGGAGGAGTATCTACCACTGATATCTCAACGTTTCGAACACCCTCTTCAGTCGCTTGGGTAGTAACATCAGTAGTGATTGAATCCGAAGTTAGCGGTGAGGAAGTTGATTTTGAAGTCATTCGAGCGTCAACTAACCGCTGCAAAGCTTTTTCCATGCGGGTATTGCAGTTAAAGAGAGTTTTTGCTTTTTCTGTAACAATAATATATTAGCTAATAGGATTTTATATAAATTCTTATTACTTTGTGGTTATTGCTGATCAATGAAAGTTAACACTTTTCACCTTCGTGCAGGGAGTGCACGCAACGTGAATAGACTGATACGTTCTAACTTACTTATTCTGCGAATCATCTGATGATTACTCAGTGTTACGTTAAAACCGTTAACCAGTACTAACATTATACTTTAAAACTGTTGAGGCCGTCTTTTAGAAAGTAATACTAACGATAATGTATAGAGTCCCGAGCAAATCGAGTAGCTTTATATCGATTATCAGCAGAATTGCAAGATGCGAAATTATTTGCTGATAGGTGATCTACTAGTTTGGGAACTCGGCGTAATCAGGTCAAATGTATAATGCAACTTTGCAACGTAGTAAACGTTTGCTAAATAAAAACACTAAGTCATTCGGATTGTGACAGACATCAAACTCCTCCGAATGCGACGTAAGACTTTTGGTTACATTATGGGTCACCGTGATAATTATGATGATGATTTTACTTATATGCATATCACTTTTTAAATTACCTAGAACATCCTTAGCTGAAGAAGTTTTATCAACATTGGGTGGTTCAGGCAATTCAGCGCGTTCGATTTCCTTGCAACTCTCCACGTCGAACTCAGGATGCCACCTGGTGATCTTTTCCTTTTTAATGACCATAGGCATTTCCAAACCTAGTAGGAACTTTTCGTGCTCGTCCTTAACTTTTTCTATAATAATAAAAAACAATCATTTTTAAGAATTTCACCGACATTTCCAAATCACACTATTGCATATTCTTCATTGGCTACCTAAAAGGATATTGAAGAATTTTCTTCTCCTTTTTAATAATACTGCAGGGCTCATGCTGCTCTCGGAAGCTGATTTTAGTACATCATCAGCGTCTGGTGTATTTCGACCACTCTTTACTTCTACTACAGGTGTGAGTACCAGCTCGTATTTCTCTTGCTGGGAAACAGACCCAAAGGTTCTGTGCTTCTCCTGATGGAAGATAAAAGCATCAGGATAGATTGTCTTTATCTGAGCTAAATGGTCAAGAGTGAAGTTACGACGTAGTTGTTCTTGAACCCCTGGTCTTAGTTTCTTGAATGTTATAAGTTCCTTGCGGTTGAATAACATTGCTGCAACCTGTTAAATTGTACGAAGAAACATTTCTATTAAGAAATTGTTCACTTAATAAAATTGATCTATTTATTGCTTATTAATGGAAATAATTGTACCGTATCGACGCATCGGAAAACTTCTGCCAGAAATCGATAATTGTAAGGTAGTGATAAAGCAAGAGGACCACTGTCAGACAAGGATTGGAATCTTTGATAAGCTGGAGCTTTAGTTGGGCTGCTCTTTACTGGACTTGGTGTTGACTCTTTTGGAGCAAACAGTAGTCTACGTTGAGGACTAGCATTCTTGGGAAGCTCTATATTTTTTGTTGGACTTAAGAACGACTTGCTCGGCGACTGATTGCTCTTCTGTGGACTGTTAAATAGAGATAAAGAGAATAAATAAATAAATGCATAGATATATCTTGCAAATTATTAGGTAGCTTAAACAGTAATCTTTTTAATCCATTTTTAAATGATTTGAATTTAATAAATTTAACAGAAGAAAAATATATCTCATTTAAACATAATTAAGTTCTGTTAGGTTTGATTATTCAGTAGAACTTAGCACAGTTATTCAACATTTATCTACTAAGAATCTGATCAACCTAACACATCTAATCAGATAAAGTTAGATAATAATGCTAATTGATGCCCTTTTGTGAAGGACATAAAGTTTTGCATAGTTCTACTCCCCATTGAAAAATATGGGCAATGGAAAACTACCAATGCTAATTATCATAAGAAACTATTAATGTTGACTGTACGAAGACACTGAGATAGTTAACAAACCTCTTACAGGTTCGAATGATTTTATTTTAAAAATAGCTGTGTATTAAATATTAAATGTCTTGTTGAAAGAAATCAGACTTATAGAAATAGTTGCTGCATTAAATCATAATATTCATAGTAAACTTACCTAACAGGAACTTCTAGTTGAATTCTCTCAAACTTTTTTATTTGTGGTTTTCGAATGTCATCCTTATTATTGAGATTATCAAGCTTAGCTTCACAGTTTTTGATTCTGGCAATGGAAGCCTTGAGCTCTGCTAGTCTTCCAGACTTATTGATCCTATTCTTGATCTCAGATAGACTCATATCTTGCTTACTCAGTCTATCCATAAGTGAACCTTTCTTTGGAGTAATAGAACCAGCTGCAGGTGGCTCATTTGTACCATTAACAATCTTTGTTACAACAGGCTGATTCTTTTTAGGAGTAGCTGAACGTGTCTTAGTGGGACTCAAGGCACCTTTCTTTTCAAAAACAACATTCTTGGCTTCATCAGCCTTGTTGCTAATTTTCAAAAAAGTTTCACGAATATCAATCTGACCATCTTGAGAAGAATGCTTGCGAGACCTTGTCGATCTGTTTCTAGTGTTCATTGTAGAAGGCTTCTGAGTATTACTTTTCACAGAATCAAACTGGATGTTTCGTACAGCAGGGTTTTGCTTGATCACAATCCTAGGTACCCTTTCGGAACACAAGGAGTTGCTCTCTATATCGTCCGTAGAAGAACACACGAGTTTTGGAGTCGCTCGACCAGTATTTTCTTCAGTAATAGTTAATGGTAAGCCCGAAGACTCCGATCGCTTCATCTCACTACTTTTTCCAGCATCGCTCACCAGGTTCGTTTGTTCCTGCTCTAAAATTAGGACCTTGGACTTACTTCGTAAATCGTCAGGAGCTTGCCGTTTTCGCGTATTAAAGAACGCCGCTACTGACGGCTGAGACATTTTTTATATACGAATATATACGTATCCGGTTGCGCTCGACGATCAAGGGTGTCGCCAAAAGTCCGTTAAACCTTTTGAAAACTCAAGACGCTCTTTATCCACTTGTGAGTCTTGTTAGCTGCTGCACTACTGTTCCACGTATGGAGGTAAAATCGCGCCTATTTTACTGATTGCGCGCGAAAAGATTGTGTCAGCTGAACATAACTAGCGCCAAGGAATCATAAAGGCAATATCACAATACACTTGTCTCGTATAGCAACGAAGCAAATGAAAAAAAACTGGTATAATTATGAACCTCTGTGAAGTTAGCCGAACAACTTTACCTTTTTAAGTTTAGATTATAGCTAATTGGTGGTCCTTTAGTGGTGATTGGTGGCATAATTAAAATATTTTGTAGTCCTTTGTTTTTTTTAAATAAATAAAATTTGACTGTGAAGGTAGCCGAAATTTTTTTTTTTTCCTTAAATTAATTCATTTAGGGTTTAATCGATGCGCACTCGTATGGTGGTTATGAATACCACAGTGAAAATGTTTGGTGGTCTCTCGTTTTTCTACAAAGTAGAAAAAACCATTCATAGACAACGAGGGCAGTCATGCCGTATGGCTATGAACTAGGCTGCATTCATCCAATACGTATGTATTTCTCAATTAAAACCATCCTCAGAAGTCGGGATGGGCTTGATCAAATCGTAAATGTCTGATGGTTACGAATATCACGATTAAAACCTTTCATGATGATTAATTAACGGACAAGATACGAAAAATAGTTCGCAACCACGCGGCATGGCCGCCCTCATTGTCCATGAATGGTTTTTCCTACTTTTTTAGAAAAACAAGGGACCATCAAATGTTTTACTGTGATATTCTTAATCACCAAACGATTGCACATCGATTAAGCCCTAATTGAATTAATTTATACAAAAAATGTCGGCTTACTTCACCGGCAAATTTTCATTATTTAATTAAAAAAGAACGATGAACCACCAAATATTTTAATTAGGCTACCAATGACCATCAAACGACGACCAATTGATTCGATATAATCAAAAGTTAAAAAGTTAAAGTTGTCCGGCTAATTTTACAGGAGGATCATTGTCGGTTACCTGTGGTTGTTACTGGTCGTTACGAACTGCCAACTGCCTTATAATTATTTAAGAACACATCACTACAATTATAATCCGCGCGTAATTCAATATTTGTGATACGATTTATGCAATATTAGAAAACTCTTTTTAGTAAAATATTTTTTGTTTACTGATATTTGATTTATATTTCCTATATATGTATATACAGGGTGTTCCGAAATTACCTGACCAACGGGGTATGGCGGTGTTCGGGAAATATCACTGATCACGAAAATGACCTTCCTTTTCTCCGGAAGGTCACAGTTTTTAAATGGGAGCAGGTCAAAGTTGACCAATCAGAGCGAAGCATCAACAGAAACGTAGGCACCTACGAACTCTAAGGTTTCTTTCTTCGCTTTTGTTTCTCAGTGGCTATGGGCAGCCTGAAACCAGACGAAGCCATGCCTATCAGGTGTCACTCGCTGAGAACAGTCATGCACTAATTGAAAACTGCAATATCTTATGATAATGTAGGAAATAATAAAGATCTGTCGCAATATGTGGCTTCGCCTGCCTTCAGTCTGCCCATAGCCACTGGGAAACAAAAGCAAGGGAAGAAAACTCAGAGTTCGTAGGTGCCTACATGTTTCTGTTGATGCTTCGCTCTGATTGGTCAACTTTGACCTGCTCCCATTTAAAAACTATGACCTTCCGGAGAAAAGGAAGGTCATTTTCGTGTTCAGTGGTGCCTCCCGAACACCGCCATACCCCGTTGGTCCGCTAATTTCGGAACACCCTGTATATACTTCTAATTTTACTCATATACGTTTTCACCAGTTCTCACGTTATTGTATTCTATTATACCTATTGAGCTTGAGTTCCATGAGAAGCCGTGATGTGGTGGAAGCAAAAAAGAAAAATGAAACAATATTGAATTGTAGGAATTTTTAATTAATACAATTTTTGTGACTCTTATACATATATGTTAAGCATCAGTTAAATATGTATTAAAGTATTAAAAATAATTTAATCGTAATGCATAACACTGGGTATGTTCAGCAGAAACACCGCTGAGGGAGCAAATACATTTGATTGGTCATTTGATCGTTAATCTTGAAACAGTTGCGAGATTTGACCAATCAAATGTATTTTCTCCCTCAGCGGTGTTTCTGCTGAACATACCCACTGATCCATCCGTCTTTTTTTTTTCACATGTCTTGTCTGCCCGTTATGAAGACGACACATTCCGGTATTTATGTATACTAGTCTTTTATAAAAGGAGATCGATTTTATATTCATAGTGTGACATATTCTTCTAGTGATAACAATGTTAAGATTCTTGTACAAATATAATCGCTAAAATATACTTCTCTCTCACAACTTATCTAACGCTAATTGATATTAGTATAACCAAGATCGTGGTATAACCTATGACATAATAATTAACCTGAAAGAGGGTAAAATATTTTAATTAATTCATATTTGGTGTGCTTGACATTCTTCAAAAAACATCATTAAAACATATTTTGCTTAAAGAACCTTATAAGAATACTGTTTAAAGGAAATATTACTACTTAGGAAGATTTTTTGGAATAAAATTTTCTTACTGTTCATTATACTGATGTCCAAACTAAACTGAGAGATATAAAACCATTCTGCATTTTAGGAAATGAGTGTGGTTAGGGGCATGGGTCTTTGGATTAGCAGAGCTAAACAAATAAGAGAGCAACTCTTTTCTGCGAAAAATCTTTTTTACACAAACGTTGGCATATCAATATCCTTATCTGCAGCTGGTGACGTATTGGAACAACACTATGAAATATTAAAGGTACTGTGCTGAAGATTGTAATACCTTAAACATAATTAATGATTTAATGATGTATCACATGAAACAATAACAAATGTTGTGTTGGTTATAGGGAGAATGGGATAGATGGAGTTCATTAAGAACAAGAAACATGGCTGTGTCTGGTATGTCTGTAGGGATCGTATGTCACCATTGGTATTGCTATTTAGATGCTAGGATACAAGGAAGAACTATTGGAATTGTACTTAAAAAAGTTGTTATTGATCAATTAGTGTGTTCACCACTGTGTATTGGGATGTTTTTCTTAACACTTGGCATATTAGAACTGAATAATTGGGAAGAACTTAAACAAGAGATTAAGGATAAAGCTCATAGATTATATATAGCTGAGTATATCGTATGGCCACCAGCCCAAATTATTAATTTTTACTTTCTCCCCACGCGATTCAGAGTGCTTTATGACAATACAATATCCCTTGGTTATGATGTTTATACTAGTCAAGTTAAACATGATAAATCTAACTCCAAGAAAGATAGTGATCAAATATGATAGTTTTTCATTAAATATTTAATAAAATAGTGAATGGTACAAACGCATATTGAGCAATTGAACTTGACGGTTATACTCTTTTTATGAAATATCCTATAAATTACATTCAGGCATCCTAAATATAATTTATAAATATATTATTTATAAACGCTCCACTAATTGGTTGAAGCAATATGTAGGTAACAGATAAGAATTCTAATCTATACATTATGACATTCACTGCGGTAACACATTGAAACAAAAAGAGTTCTTGATTTTCTATATTTTTAATTTGTTTTCATTTTTCTGTCATCCTATGAATTTGTAGCATATTTTATGGTGTTTCCTGCAGGCAGGAAAAAGACAATTGCATAATTTAATAAATAATGCAGAATGTAAATAAAGAAAATATATATATTTATAAAAACAATAATAAATTCTGAATATTGAATGTACTGTTAATTTACTAATTAAAATGAAGTATCTGTACAAGCAACCATAAGCAGTGACAGCAAAGTTGTAGCAATACAAGAAGCACGATCGAAATCATATTTTCCATTTGAAATATTTTGCACTTTTTATTATTTTACGTAAACAATAAGTTGATATACTTATAATGTCTTTTATTAAATTGACTAATTTTTTTAATTAATTTGACCAATATATTACATTATTGCTATAAAATGTAAGGAACTGACCCGACATTAGTCATTATAATTTTTAATTCGGATTTTGAATGCCAGAGAGTGTTTCAGGGACAAAAAAAAAACGAAAAATTATGCACTCAGACCAAGTTGTGTACCCCGGTCCTCCCACGGACTATCAATCCGGGGCATCAACAATTACGAAATGGCATTCACTACCTGGCTTGATAATTACTTAGGCAATAATTCTCTAGTGCTGCTTGTGAATCCGCTTCCACATCAAGGAGTGAAATGTCACGTTATAACAAAAATAAATATTTACAGAGAAATTACGAGAAACATCAAAAATTTATCTCGCCTTAATGAATTAAACTTTGAATATGGTTTTAGTATTTAGTTTCCTTAGAACTTAGAACATACCATCATGAATACCAATGGGAACAAGAACAGCAATAAATAATAGTAAATTACGAGCTACCAGTCTCCAATCGTTTGGCACAGCATATGGAGCTAACACGTGTGTCAGTCTATGTACCTAGATATCATATTAATACAACATTACATATAAATTATAAAAAACAGAATAATCATTTTAAAGACGATTACCTCATGACTAGCACATATGAAGATAAAAGATGTAACCAATAGGTTGAGCACTGGGAATCTTGGTAGAAGTACAAGAACCCCATGAGAATCAGCAGCCAACCAGACGTGGCCCTGACCCACCAAAGTTTCCAGACTGATTCTACCCAGACCAGCTAAGAGTACAGAATGTTTACCTCGAAGTGGCAATGAGGCATTACGAAGTACTATATAACCAATTATCTATAACCAGAATATACAGGATGATGAGTATAACCACAAAAGTAATTTTTAAGGGATCATAATTTGAAAGAATATAATTACTGGTATAAATGCTATGTAGGAATGAACTTCTTCACACTCAGAGACTGAGTGGCAGAGTATAGTAAAGGTAGTATACGCTGCTAAAGACAGTAATGCCAGGACTGGGGCTAAAGCTGTCCCTGGAATATGGTCTATTCTTTGCAATGCGAGTAAACCTGCTCCAAATGCTATGCCCCAGGCTACGCTATATCTGTCTACCCTCCAGCGAGACCACCATTCACGTATGTCATCATCCGTCGTGACGAACAGTGCTTTCCAAGGTCGAGTGACAAAAACTTTCTCGAAAAATACCTATGCGATTACAAAAAAAAAACCTTATTAAAATTTTGTTTCCTTGTAGAAGAATATATTAGAAATTAAATTTGGTACCTCGGACATATATAATATTGTTATGACAGACACAAGTCCTAGGAGCTTTAGGGCTAAATACAGCAAAGCTCTTGGACCATACTCAGCGAGACTTCCTGAGTACACTCTAGGAGGCAACCATGCGAGAACGTAGACAACCAGAAACCAAAAGGACGCCAATGGTACAAAATGATAAAATTGATATGGTCTATTCATACAGAGGCACAATGACACTGTAAGTAGATTAAGTCTAAACAGTACCTGAAGTATAGAATAAGTTTGACATGAGTATTTATGTTATAGAAATTATTATATGATTCCATTGCAAGTATTTCAATATCACTTACTCTGGCAAATCTGACAAGAGACACGTCACCTCTTTGCCAAAAATAGCAAAAATGTCCATAACCAGAAAGAAATAAGTAGGCAGAATTAATTAATCTTAAGTGCATGTAAATTGGTAATACATTGCAGGCACCAGTCACATGATATATAAGTACAACAGCTTGCATAAGTCCTCGCCACTCATCTGTTTGTTCTCTGTTTAAAGCCCTGGGCCCTCTTTCACGATCCTCAGTAAAGAATAATCCAAGGGCTAATATATATCCCAGTGGTAACCAAAAACTAAATTCACTATAGTATTTATTTTCTTTCATGAAGAAATTAGTTCTGGAATGCAAATCCTGGGTTTATAATTTGGATATCATACTGATCACAAATAAAAACACAGCAGAACAACTAAAATAGAGAACTATAGTAAAGTCATTAGTAATTACGACTGCATTTATATACGTGAAATGAATATTATACCTGTCACAGAGATAAAAGTATAAAAGGATAATTGAGAGAAGTGCCAATGAAGTGATTAGAGTATATAAATCATGTGGCTGAGCGGGTTCAGGTTTTATACTCTCAGCAATATTAGCTTCTTCAGTTCTTTGTATTTCTTGTGTTGCTACAAGAGTATAAGTAACTCCTGTACGATACTGACATATCTTTCTATACATCCATGTGCTGGCACCAATGATTATACTACAAAAAACAAATATATAGTATATGTATTAAAGAATGTTTTAATAGTAATATTATTATAATTAACTAATTACCACAAAGCAAGAATTGATAATGTGACTAGTTGTAAAGTTGTAGCAGCTTCAGGGTAACTGCAACAACTACCATCATCGAAATTCATGTGATCATTGCAGTGGGTGTTGAGCAATATTTGAATTTTATGTCGCAATGATAAAGGACTGGCTAAATATCCATCAGGACTTTGCTCCAAGACACCAGTACCTACGAGTCTGCAGCTCTCCCACAAATGCGCTGCACTATGCGACAAGATCTGCGAATCACAGGAATATATTTAATATATTATAGTGTAGACTAGGAGGTTACCACGCTGTACCCCGAAACAACGGATGATCTCTTCATATTGTAGAGAGGAGATAGATCATAATATGAATATGTGCAAAAAATAACTGCAAGTAAGTATGTTTAAGGAGTCAAACTCTAATCCTCGAAAATTGGAGAAGTAAACCGGTAAACTGTTTTAAACTCATTGGTATCACAGAGACATTAAGGATCATTAAATTTGTATATGGTGTCTAGGAGCTTTTGAAGTCAGTAATCACGAATTTTAAGTTAAAGTTTTACAATTACAATTAGTAGACTCGAGATTGGCCACCGGAAAGTTCCTTGTGCAATTCGGCCACAGATACATTCCCTAAATTGAATTTAATAAACTAACTGGTCCATAATATCCCAAATGATTCATATTTGTATTTTGAAGAGCTAATTCATATAACTTACGACAAACAACAATGATGAGTTGCAAATATGTTACTGGTATCAAACATTATCTTCTTAACTGTGAGGGATTATTTAGCAATATGACATGCATATATAAAAACTTTAATTTCAAATACGTGAAGCAATTTGTCCAATTACGATTTAAATAATTTACACAGATATTTCTGAAATAAATAGAGGTGGATACATTTTTTTCATACGAAAGTTTTTCATTTTCGAGGGGACAAAATGGTACTGATATTCGTTCATTCATCGATCCAGCCATTTTAAAGAATTTTAACTTGCTAATTCTTTTTTAAATTATAACCAATTTTGTTTGTTTAAGGTAGCTATACCGCGTTGCACACTAGTCAAATGAAGGCTAAAGTTTTCAATGAATTTTCACAGTTAAATGTATTAATTAACAGTAGTGGATGGCGATTTGTATTCAACAGAGAAGAATAGAATAATAGAATTCAACAACTGTTCGAATACATCGCCTTCAATATTTATACATAGTCGAATTCTGAGTTGAAAATGTGCATATCGATTATTACTTGTTTTGGCTAAAAATAAAGAGCGACATATGATAAACGAATTTGAATACATATATCTGAACTGGTCTTGATGCCACCAACATCTTGACTAACAAACAAAACTGATTATCATTTAAAAAGAAATTGGCAAGTTAAAATCCTCTAAAATAGCTTCATCGATGAACGATCGAATATTAGCACCATTTTGCCCATTCGAAATTGAAAAGGTTTCGTATGAAAAAAATTTGTCCATCTCTACTTATTTCAGAGATATGCGTTCATGTTAATTAAATTGGGATATCCTTTATATTTTAAACAGATATCAATGATATGGCAACGATGTAAAATCATATTTTATCAGGCTATTCCAATCCAATAATATATCGTGAAAAATTAAATATTTTTACAATTGACCGTTTTTTGCTTAAACATCGGGTTGTAAACGAAAAACTAAAAAAATTTTCGAGCGGGACTTTCACCTCTTCAAAGTGCGGCTAATATTTTATAAGTATTTCTATTATAATGCCTCATATACATCAGTAGGTAAAACGAGATAATTTTTCTTGTTAAATAAACTTGAGTTTACCTCCACAGCAGCCTTATTGCAAATATTAATTTGCCAATTATCAATAGTAGCTAATTGTACAGGCAGTCTTTCTTTAATTACAGGATCCTGTATCATCCAAAGGAACTGTGACCCCTTTTGAGCTAAAGTATCTGCAGGTTGTACTAATCGTGTAAGACCTGTACTGTATTCTGAATATAATTCATCATTGCTAGCATTATTTTTAAGGATATCAGCTACTGCACAGCCTGCAATTATCATTCCCGGAGCATCCCCGTTCTAGAAAAGATAGTTTTGATCAATGCAAATATAATGTTGAATACTTTTTATAAAAGCTATATATGTTACCATCCAACCACGGAAATCTTCTATCATTAAATCATCCAGTTTGGGTCTCCATAAAAATTGAACGTATAATCTGAGTTGAGCATCATGGAAGGTCAAATCTGAATTTTCTGGTAATTCTGTTAAGTCCGAGGCTTTACCCTGAACTATGAATTGTGAGACAAATGTTTTATATAGCTGTCTTATTCTGGCATCCCCACTGAAGACAAAATGATTACGATGACCCATAAACGCCAGGTAACGTAAACATCTTCTACTGTCTCTGGGAAAATACAAATATTTTGAGCATGACTTATTTTAAAATTTAACGACATAAAAATTCTCACGTTTGGGTATAATGATGCATCATACAACCGTATGGTTGCCATTCTTTGTCTCCTTTGTATCTCCCTTCCGTTAATAGCCACTTGCAAGAATTGCTACCTGAAGATCCAACATATAGAAAATTAATATAAATTAAATAGCAATAGTTGAGTCTGTATTTAAAAAACCTTACTGTAAATAAGATGTATTACTCCATGATACAGAATAAAGCATGTGACAAGAACAGTAGCCAATTTCTTGGCACTTGCCACAGTTATCAGGCTAATAAAATGCTCTGCAGAAGTCATGAATATAATTTTTTAACTTTCTGCTTCATAAATTTTATATTTGTATGTCCTTGGCAAATCTTCAAATTTTATTCTTTCACAATGTGGAAAACTTCTGTGCCATGAAATAATGCTAATATTTATTTTAATATCCCTTCTGATCTTTATAATAGTGTATTTTATGCTCTTCATATCAATATCATACAGATGCCAAAAAGATAATTAAGCCATTATTACAATTTTAAATAACAAATGTAAAATTTAACGAAAATAATTAACATAAACTAAAACTTCTGCTATTAAACAATTTATTTAAACTTCCTCTCACTAAAACAATTGTTTATGAAATTTCACAAAAAAGCGGAGTGTTTACAAAATGTCAAAACTGCTTTAACAGGTTAAATGCACTAGAATGATATTAAAATCGGAGGGACGTTTGAAAGTGTCTATGTACTATGGTAAAGCTTCTTTTAGAATTTATTTTGCTTATGTGGCTCATTATCAACTACATAAGTGAGTATTCTTATTTAAAATGTATTTAGTTTAGAGTGTTTCACAAATTATTAATTCTCTGCTAATTTTCATTCTCTTCTTATTCGTTAGATGCTGAAAATTGTCAAGGCCACGATCGTATTAAATTTTCGTGTCCTGATGGCCAAGACAAAACGAAAGAACGTTGCTGCTTTTCAGTTGTACCAGGAGAAAGATATGTTGGTTTATATTGTTGCAGTATGCAAGAGTACGAATCCATTAATCTGGACAATGATTGTAATTATTCTTATAAAGAAAATAACTGTGAACTTCTTGTAACAGATTTATTTAAGTACAATTATCAGGTATCTGTATAATAAAGCAAAAATAATATTTACATAGAAAAATAAATTATAAAGATTATGAACATTTTTGTTTCAGACGAAAGTTTGATTAGTACAGAGAGCCCCACGATAGAACCATGGATATAAAAAGAGTAATCTCTTCAATCATATAATCCAAAATCATCTCTTGTATATACATATATATTAATATATATTACATTATATTCATGCTGTATTAACAACATATAAAAACAATGATGACTCTCATAGCATAAGGAACATCAATTGAGAATGTCAAAACAATTCTATTAACTTCTGTAAAGACTCAGTTGTTCCTTTAACTCGTCCAGTGTTTGTACCTGAAACATGTCACTCCTTTCTTGAAGTAATTGTAGCACGGCTGTCAGTGTCTGAGACTCCATCCTGTAAAAGCAAGAATGCAAACAGCCTTCATCATATATTTGATATGTTCTGTTCACTTACTCCTTCTCTTTGCTACGTTGTTGAGGAGTCAACTTTTGTTCAGCCAACTTTAGTCTTGCTTGTTTATACTGTGCTTGTAGACCATATATTTTTGCTATCGGACTGTCCTTGTCATTTTTTTTTCTAATTGTCTGCAGTGTATATAAGTACTATTAGAAATTAATAATAAACTATCAAATGACAAAAAGACTGTTTATTTATTCATTCATTCATTTTCTTCATTTTTATCTAAATAATCATTAAGTATTATTTGATATCTTACTTCCTTTTCCTGAATATTATGACAGGTCCAAACAGTTGCAATCACAACAAAGAATGACACAAATGTACTGAACATGTGAAACCATGTCAGATTAGCGTAAAAAACGTTCGCATGATCCAGCCAGTTATAGAACATATTTTTCTAGCTTAAATGTTCGTAATATCAATGATCAATGTGATTTTTGAAGTTGGAGGTTATGAATATGTCGCTGTTATCTGCACCTTGAAATTTATCTTTTCAAAAATGTTTTTCCTGTATCACAATCTACATATATTCATATAAAGTTAATTAGATAATCAAGGTGAACATTTAGTTATACTTATCAATTACTTTCAAGAATTAAAGTGTAATAATACAATTGAAAAATCAATTTTTTATTGTTATACATTAAATAGAAGTCAAATTACAATAAGTAAATATTTTAGGCATAATTATATTGATAAGAATAAAAATAAATTGAGAGAGGCAAAATAATTGTAAACTATCTATTAAGATAGTTTAAAACCATTCTGCCTCTCAAAAACTGTTTTTATTTCAGATTTATAATATATGTACAGATCATGATCATTTGTAAAATCAAATGATTACGCGATGCACAAACGTCAGTTAAAATCTAATCACAAAATATTTGTACCACGTTAAATTCATTTGCAAGGCACAATGCAAATGAGTTAAGAATGCCCTATGCATAATACATTGAGTCTTGATGAAGAAATTTAAAATATCAAAAGAGTTAGAACAAGTTGTTGTAGTCCAAAAGAAAGTATTGGAATCGTAAGGGAACTTTTCGCGTAATCCACTTTTATAATAACACTGGAAGCATTTTGCTATCATAACTAGAGATAACATGGACCACTTATCGCTTAATACGTTTTACAACACATAGTCCTGTTTAAGTAACCAGACGTGAAGACCAAAGAAACGATTGTATGTAGACAACTCTGAGATCTGCAAGAGCTCTACACATTGTAGAATTTATCCAAGTACCATTTATGATTCTGCATTGTGGCTAACAGACCAGAGTTTAATAAAGTCGAATCTGTTGGACCAAAACCCATAGGGGGTGGACCTGATAGGGGAGTAACATTACCCCCTAAAGCACTGTGAAAAAGAAAGCTATTAATATACTTCGTCTGTTTAACATTTTAATATTACTTTACCTGATGATTGCCGCACCAGCACAGACATCCCATTTTTTAATTGCTGTCATGTGAACATATGCTGTTGCATTACCAACAGCTACTTCAAGAGACTTGTAGCCTATAAAAGTATATTATTGTTTTAAGTGACACAAATATTTCGTTTATCGAAACAATTACCTGAGCCAGCTGCCGAGATTACTTGAACGTTGTCCCCCAATGCCAGTTTAGATGCATTATGAACTCTTCCAGCATGAGAGCGTGATACTATTAAGACAGGATTTCTGCCTTCCTTAGGCTGCATATAAATTTCAGAGTAAACACAAAACATTGACAGAAAGAGTTAAATGTTTCATATACCTGAGGAAGATTTCTCAAATTTGGCGACACACCATGATCAACCCATGCCCAGTATGTAGTTTTTGGTTCAAAGGGCTTGTATATAACTCCTATTACAGGTTCACTCTTAATTGCCACACAAACCATGGTTGTTACATATTGTAAAAGATTCTCTACATTGATAGAATATGCTATATTATAAAAGACATACCATAAAACTGACACAAAATGAAGATGAAGCTATTCACCTGTGAACTCTTTCGTAGCATCAAGGGGATCTATCCAAACAGTGACATCATTAGCATTAGCAGCAATGTCAGAACCAATACCATATTGATCTAACTCTTTAATAGTATCTTTTAAACTTGGCACTTCTATTTGATCACATCCCTTAGACATTTCCTCAGATATCACAGTAATTTTTGGAAAGGCTTCAATCAATGAATGATACATAGCACAGTGAGAACGATAGTCTGCAGCTGTCACTGGATCGTTAACACCTGTACAATATTTAAAATAGCAAGTGACATGTGTACATAGTAATTATTTAAATGTACATAATAAATGTCAATGCAAAAATTAAAAAGAATCATTTGATCAAGCTCCATCAGCTGATTTTGACAGCCAATATAACCTAAGAAAAATTACCTTCTTTAGTTTTTCCTTTACTCTCAATATTCAATCGGTTTTGATTATGGACCAAGACTACTTCTGATCCTCCCATTTTTGCAGCCCTTATAGATCCAGCAAGAAGTGCTTTCAAGGAAATAACATATCTATTGTCTATACTGGAGTAAGACGGTCCTCGAGTTGAGTAAAGATACAATAGAATAAAAAAGCCAACTGTCACGCAAAGTCCAATTTTGCTTATACGCACGTTCGCTCCAAGATGCATTCTTAGATAATTATTTCTTTATATTACACTAAAATTACAATTCGTTTTACGGAAATTCTTTTTGTGATTGATTGAAATAACTATTACTATTGCTGCGCCATGTTTTATTTAAATTGCTACAAGCACGAAGCTCTTAAATGCCGGAACCAACCCAATCATAAAACAAAGTTCAAAAGTCATGGTTTCATGTCTAATATTGCTTAATATGATACAGATTCTTTTCCAGATATTTTAAAGATAATTAAAGGATTTATGTTCTATCTGCGAAGCGTCTGTAATTGTAAAACTTGATAGTTATTTTTATTTTAATTTATAAAGATAAAGACGAAACCGTTAAAACAACTTCCAAATAGTTTTTATTAACGTAATCATAGAAATTGAAGATAGGATTTAAACCTAACATAGTTTTACACATATCATAAAGTAACTATACGAGCATCACTGTTCTATAAGCTTTATTCAATTTACTATTAATCATTTATTCATTATTATTCATATATTTTAATTTCCTTCTGCATTCTTGTCCTTTAAATCCTAACTCTACAGTTCAATGAACTATATGATACAGATCACGTAAATATGCATGTTACAATCAACACCGTAATAATTTAACATTGAATAAATCATGAGATTTACATTTTTATTTTTTATTACAATAAATTTTACTTTGCAGCCTTTAATTTATAGTACTTGATTTCCTACATTTACGATAGATATACTCTTGGCAATTTTAGTAGCGACTTCATTTATCTTTATTATTGTACTCGCAACGTACATTTTATAATTTCGCCAGACACTGTCAAGCCTGGACAAGTGTAATCTTAGCAGCAATTTTAGACACTGTCGTCTGTAGAAAAAATATACATTTTGATAAGCTATTTTTACATTTAAAAAAAAAGATATATACTGATCGATCTTACCATGGTATGACCATTTTGTTTTTTTTGGATTTTTATTGCATGTCTTAACGTAAAAGGAATTGTCTGGTGGCCTTTTCTGTAAGAATGAATAGATAGTATTATCTGGAGTATTATCACTGTCACTGAAGTTTCATTTGGAGTAAGAACAATACTTACCTTTTCTTTGCAACTACTTAACATAGAAACTATGCTGAGACATACGCTTTGCACACTCAGTGCTGGCGACCAATCATCCGTCAGAATGGATAGACAAATGTGACCATTGCTATAGACGTGTGGGTGTATTGGAATGTTACCTCCGATAAAGGTAACTTCTGGTGAATCGAATGGATATTTGGAACTAAATTTGAATTGTAGTTGAAACTGTTCTCCTTCATACAATGTCCCCTTGGCTCCCTCCATGTGAACAATCCATTGTGTTAGATTCTGACCCACTTCATCGCCATCAACAAATACTCCAGGGGGAGGTTCACGCACCAAGGACATCAACTCCCTCTGTAATCTCCGCTGCAATACATTAAGCAGATTAAGAAAGAAAGAATCTATATTCTAATACTTTATAGAAACCATATAAAACTAGTGATTTATATAATAAATAAAGTTCTTCCATGTAAGTGGATAGATAGATTTTATCCAACACTTCTGGACTCTTTTATACAACACTTCTTGTGTGGAATGATATCTAAGGATTAGTTATTACCTTTCCATTAAATACTTATTACGGGATAACACCACAAGAAAGAAATTGGTATTAGGAAAACATAAAGAAAGAAGCATGGAATAATAACTGGTATGATATAGCCAAATATAAAAAAAAAAATTGAAGGAACATAACGGTATACCAGCATTTATAAAAGAAGACTTTAGAATTCATAAAGAAGACAAGATAAACCATAGCAATTATTATCTCAAAGATGCATGTGATGATCAAATCTATTTTTTCCAGAATGTCAACAAGATAAACAAGCACTTGATTTGATTTAATTTGAAACGTCACTTTGGCACAGAAGGACGATTAAAATGCATTCATAGTACGGATATAGAGATTTCTCTTAATATGAAGGTCAATCATTTGCGTTGTCCAGACCCTTAATATCCAAAGAATCTCTTACTATCCAAGTATAACTCGTTTCAACAGATATAAATGAAAATTTCAACGAATTCTTGCGAAAGTGGAGAAACGACTCACCTTCGACGGGGACATTGCCGCCATTGTCGTTAAACAGCTCTCCAGCGAAAAACATAACCACTTCTCATAATGACAGACCTTCGCTATCTTCCTTTACGTGACGCACAGGTCTTACTTTCACCTTACTAATGCGCCTTCCACAGAGCTTTCCTCATTTTCGAAATTTTCGAAATTTTTGCTTGTTAACCAGAGAGAATGTACTTATTCCTTTTCTCAACCACGGCAGTCGGACGAAAGTGCAACTGTACTGAACCTTAACAACTGTGTCATACAGAGTAGTAGATCTTCTCGCAAAGTAGGCGAAATTACCGTACAAAAATATTTTTTCCAAAAATACCAACGATGCAAATAAAAGTGGCTCCTGTACTAGAATTTCAAGTTTATTGATACTTCAAATATGGATAAAAAATACATATTTTGTTAAAGTGAAAGAGATAGACGTAAGAAAAATTATCTATATCTTAAGTGGACAAAGCATTTATAAAGGTTGTAGAAAAATGGCTTGCTGTTATCGGTCATCTATCATTATGTAAAGGAATCATCTGATAATATTTAAGATTGAAATACTTGTTTAGTTCAAAAGTTAAAAGTAGCAGTTTTTCAAAATCTGGGGAGATCTCCCCAGAAATCGATTGACCGGTTCTTGTGCCGGTTCATACTACCGTTGTCTAAAGAGATAAATCGACGAAAATTTTATAGGATGTGGTGTCACGCAAACTCAGATGACACGGATGCCTATAAATGGAGTTTATACATTGAAATACTATATATACGTATATATTTTACATATCAGAATCGCGCAACATAGAATATATAGACATAAGTATCTACTATATTCATATTCAGTCAAAAGTCGAAAATGTTTATATACTCGATCGGTAATAACTCAGCATTTTGAGGTTCGCGTTGTCATATTCTGTCTATTATTAAGATATCAGAGGGCACCACATGGATCGTCACGTTGTAAGTATACCTTCCTCAGTTTGTATTATTCGGGATCTAACCCCCTGCCTACGAGTGATCTGTCGTGCACGTCAAATTTTTGCATTCTTTCGATAACACAATCCTGTTGTAATAATTGTACTCTTTGGAAATTCGTGTAGACTGACCAGAGTCCGCGAATTTCCACGAGTCAATCAGGCAAGTTAATTCTTTGTGAATTTTTCATTCAACGGGTTTTTTTTATTATCGCCGGCCGCACCCAAGTGATTTCCTCCTTAAGTGATTCATACAGCGACATTAAAAGTTTAACGATTGTTATTCCACAATTTTTAAATAATATTTTTGACGTGTTATATTTCAAGCAATACTTGATTTTATTTAAACAAGATATGACTGAAGCACATAATTTTGAAGCTAATGCTATCTCTTGTCATGCATGGAACAAGGATGGAAAGGGTATGTCATTCTTGTATAACTTTTTTGTAAAAAAATACTTTATTGGACTAAACCACAGAATACAACTTCTTCTTGACTTTAGCTGTGGATTCATTAGTGTTTTCTATATATAGCTCTTAGAGAAGGACTTGTATTCTCCAGTCTTACCTTTCATTGTTCGATTTTGTGGATATCAGAGAACATTGATATCATTGTTTCAGAGGTTGCCTTTTGCCCTAGTAATAATGACGTTCACGTGTATAAACGTACTCCAGGTGGATGGAAGGTTCATGAGATATTACAGAAGCATGATCTACGAGTAATGGGCTTAGATTGGGCTCCTAATACTAATCGTATAGTAACATGTTCAGCAGATAGGAATGCATATGTTTGGACCCAAGGCGAGGATGGAAAATGGATTCCTGCTTGGGTCTTACTTAGAACAAACCGAGCTGCCACTTGTGTTAAATGGTCTCCTCAAGGTATTAATCTAATTACATTAATTAAATTCACATCAACGACTGATTTTTTATACAGTTTTTATATGATGCAGAAAATAAATTTGCTGTTGGTACTGGAGATAGAGTGATATCTGTTTGCCACTTTGCATCTGAGAATAATTGGTGGGTATCAAAGCACATAAAGCGACCACTGAGGTCTACAGTAACGTGTCTCGATTGGCATCCTGATAATCAAGTACTTGTTGCTGGTTCTACGGATTACAAGGTCCGTGTATTCAGTGCTTACATTAAGGATATGGAAGAAGCGCCAGAACGTGGTGCATGGGGATGTCAGCCTAATTTAGGTAGTCTGCTCGCGGAGTTTCCGAACTCCCCTAATGGAGGTACATCTCTTGTTTCGATAAATGAAAACTATTTCAAACGAATCGATATTAAATATTATTGTTTCCAGGCGGGTGGGTTCATGCTGTAGCCTTTAGTCCTTGTGGAAATAAAATTTGTTGGGTCGCGCATAATTCTTCAATATGCGTCGCAGATGCTACCAAAGGCAATACAGTCGTACGACTGTTCACTGAGCATTTACCATTCACTAGTTGTATTTGGGTGGGATCAAATTCTATAATCGCGGGGGTAAGCAATCATGCACCTCTCAAGAAATGTGTCCTAATCCTTATAATAATTAATAATGATTCAAAGAGATCAATTATTCTTTTTCTCAGGGTCATAGCTGTATGCCTCTGCTTTATTCAGTAGATGACAATGGTCAGATCTACTTTGTATCAAACTTGGATAGCATGCAAAAGAAGGAAACTTCCGGTATATCTGCCATGCGAAAATTCCAGTCCTTAGATCGTCAAGCCAGAACCGAGACTAGTGAGGATAATCTGGACAGTATACATCAGAATACTATTACCAGTATTCGCAAGTTGTCACCAACTGAATTCAGTACCAGTAGTTTAGACGGGCAGTTGGTACTGTGGGATTTAAAGGTAAAGATTTGGAGTAGGATATTATCTTGACATATTGAACATAATATTGATAATAAATAATATTGTTTTCAAGCTCCTGGAGAATTCCATCGCTGGCCTGAAAATTGTCTGAATTGTTGAATTTTTGTATACACTGTCGAAATTTACAATACTACATCGAGTGCGACGATTTATGAATGTTACAATAAAAATTACTTCATTCCGCGTACCCTTATCATCGTATCCTCGTGCAATTTCCCGGCCCTTATAAATTTATAAAATAAATTTTTGTTTAAAAAACAATGAAGTGCACGGGAGAAGGATCTTTCGATCACACATTCACTTTTAACGTTCGTATCGATCTCCGGAATCTCCGGTGATTTCCGGCAGCCCGAGTCATTTAAATCTCACAACTCGAGGTGCGCCCTCAGTCGCGCGAGAAACGCGCACGTGGTAAGACGTGAGGTCTTAGGGCAGAAACTGCAAGTGAACCAATGAAACATCATGCATAAACTTATGCCATCACTAGACGCTTATTGTGTAATATATAAAAGACTAATCACCATGTATATCTAAAAAAATCAAAAGAAGTAAATCTAGATTAATAAAAACCAGTCGAATAAGAAGTCCCTAGAATCTCTCTTAAACCACTATAAAAATCCATTTATCACAGACTCAATTCCTCATTAATAGGGAGTATAAATTTAAATCAATTACCAATCATAAAAAACAAAGTAGTTTAACGAATGCTTCATATACATTCTAAGTCTATTATATAATATTTTGTAGAACAACGAACCTACCAGATGCTTGCACGTTAAGTAGAAGTGTCACGAGGAACAATAGTGTTCTCCATCAAATTAATATTCTTTCAAATACCCTATAAAAGATGATATAAATATAAAATAAATATACAACTAATCTAACACAGTTTATGCTATCATAAATAAAAATGTTATGGTAAACCATATAATACGACCATGTCACAATGCGCAGTGAATCCTAGAGTCTTTATGTAGAGCAGTACAAGGCAAGCAGTGCTGCTGGCTCTAGTTTGGAAACCACTGCTGAACGGCGGTGAGGGTAGTGGGAGGCGCCCGAACAAGTTCAGCGCGGGTATCGATTCAGTCTCGCTGAAACCACCCCCGTTGTCGAGCCATTGCCTCGTTGTGTACCCAGTGCTCCGTTTACGTTTTAGTTCACTTCTTGGACAGAAATGCTCTCCTTACGAGTCAATAAACATACAGTGGCTTATTGCAAATATAATAAATAAAAATGTATAAAGTATATCTATAAAATATTAGTTGGTGAATCTTCTTCACATCGATCCTGAAAACAACTCTACGGGATATTCGAACGTTCCTGAGAAGCGCCGCTAGCTTTCGCGGTATTGATTTGCTTTGTAAGGTGATTTTTAAACAGCCGCACATCACACTCCATCGCTCGCTCTTCAATATATTGTGGAATAAGTGTTCCTCGCAGAAGAGTACCGTACGTGCTGCTTCATATATCGCTACAAGAATTTTTCCAATTAATAACAACTCTTGACATATACATTACATGCCTGAGAAACAGAGGGATAATATATGATTTAATGGGAATAATTTGTCAGGATATTTTGTCCATAATCTCTTGCTCGTTACCATTTGAAATCGCGTTTTACGTTCTTGATATATATAATCCTGTGTCGAATAGTTTATCACCGCTGGATAATTAGTCTTTAGATATATAAAAAGATCCTTTCTGATTAAATTCATATCTGGAGGATATAAATGTATATCTGGAACTGAGAAAGTGCATCCGACACCGTAAAAATAAAATATGTCGAAATTAAATAACAAGCATACAAATGTCAGCTCTTCTTGACTACAAATCGACCTAGTCGAAAGGGAACGATTTAAATAAAAAGTGGACCTTGAGAAATGTCTTCGATATCCGCCCAAGGAGTCGTTGAGAGAGCCAGTGCAGAATTGACGAAACGGATCAACGTTTTGGGATTTCGCGGATCCTCGAAGCATCATGGTTCGTATATAATGCTCCGGCTTACTCGTATATATCCCATTTCTTTGCTTCAGAAATATTAACACATGCTGATCTCATCCCTAGTAAGAACAAATCGATTCTCATCGTTACAATATATGAATTAATAATTCACACCTTTTAGCCCTCTATAAATGTATTCTACAACGTGCATTTTCACCTATATTGACAATCAGTGGAATTGTAACTGCAGTGGGATCAATATAATACCGTTCGATACTTTACTGAGTTATAGAGATAGAACAGCGCATTATTTATCAAAGAATTCTTCTCACGTTGTCAGTACCGAAGGATAAACTTGGAAAATTCGTCCTCGTATTAGAGAATTACGTGACTACTTGTGTGCCTGTTTGAGAGGCTTTGAATCAGATCCAGGCACAGGTTGAAATTGGATGCGTGCCAGAAACTATTCGTCCAGGATAAGATCAAGAATAAGAAATTAAATTTTCCTTTTGGAAATCAATTAATAGTTTATACTTTGAGTGTACTCATTGTACATACTTATTCTAGGATATTATTGCTACGTATTGTATATTTTTCCTACAATCTTAGAATAATATGGGGGATATTATTGTGACTCTTCTTTTTCTTCGCATAGGCAGCGGAAAGACGAGCGTTATGGAACGAGTTACAAATGTCTTTTGCGGAGGAGGAGGTGGCACAAATACAAATTTGCAAAGTTCAAATGCGAATGCTATTCCCGAAAAGCCGAGCCGGAGTGTCCCAATGCCAGGAAATAATCCAGCTGTGGGTAACAATAAAGGATTGAACAATTGTACCAGCAATAGAACCAGAATAGGCAGGTCGAATAGGTCAAAGAATGTACCCTTAGCCAGCGGTGGTAACGGTGGATACGTACCACCCTGTACCTGGGATCAGCTTATACAGGATGATCATTTCCTTGGAAGATTCTTCCTGTTCTTTAATGCTGGGGAAAGAAAAATTCTTGCACAGGTATATGAATACGAAATAAATTTTTAAGCGTATTGACATTCGAAGGTTGTACTAAGCTCTTGTCACGCAATTTTTTCTTTTATAGGTTTGCTCAAGATGGAGGGACGTTCTTTATGCTAGACCAAGACTATGGGCCGGCCTTGTGCCAGTAGTCAGATGCCGGGAAGCACGTGCAATGGCTTCGAGTTCCAGGGCACGTCTTTATGCCAGTCTAGTGAGAAGAGGTTTTCACTCTTTGGTATTACTTGGTGCTGCTGATGAAGATGCTCTTGAATTGACACACAGCTTCCCATTGGCGCAACGACACGTGCACTCCTTGTCGTTACGCTGCTGTGCTGTTACAGACAGAGGATTGGAAGCATTGCTTGATCATCTCCAGGTATGCTTTAGGAAATTTATAAGGATGTAGATTATTATTATATTCTGGCAAATATATCTAACGGGAGTAATCAATGTAGGCATTGTTCGAGCTCGAGTTGGCAGGCTGTAATGAGATAACTGAAGCTGGTCTCTGGGCTTGTCTTACTCCCAGGATAGTCTCGTTATCCTTGTCTGACTGTATCAACGTTGCTGATGAAGCTGTTGGCGCTGTTGCTCAACTGTTACCCAGCCTCTATGAATTTTCATTGCAAGCTTATCATGTTACGGACGCAGCTCTTGGATACTTCAGTCCTAAACAGAGCGGATCCTTGAGCATTCTTAGGCTGCAGAGCTGTTGGGAACTCACGAATCATGGAGTGGTCAATATAGGTGAGATTTAATCAAAGTAATATTTTGTAATGTTGAGGTTACTTTTCATTTTAATATGCATAGTCATATGAAATGTACAAACTAGGTATATCAAATTAGACTTCATATACCTTGTATTGGAACCCTAATAACTTAGTCTCAAACTCAATGCCTGTATATTGGAATTGACGTAGATGACATTGAGACATTAACAGATGCGCATATTAAAGTAATCTCTTCTGTAAGGTTAAAAGTAATCTATAAACTTTTTTTTATATTTTTCATATAATTCGGTTGAAAGTTAACAAAGGTGTCTTTAATAGTTAAAAGAATTTATTGAAAATTCTTTTCAATGTTGTTATAAAAATTACCCAGATTATGGACGTGTCAAACATTTTGTGTGCCCGGCAAATTAAGAAGTACCTACATTTTTTCCAATTGTCCAAATATTTTTATTTAACGAATCGCACCGTCGTTATTTGTGTTATAGTTAGTAATAATAAAAATTAAATCAAATTTTGTACATCTTTGACACCTACGCGAATGACCTAATGCAATTTAATATATAGGAGTACTTTAATTTTTTAATTTTATCTTCTAGTTAATTATCGAAGTTTACCCGCTGTAGACTAAATTTAATTTACCAGAGTAAATTAATTCTTAAATTATATTTTCCAATTTTTTTTTAAACATCAATTATTGTGTGAATTTAATATAGCACAGCCAACTGATTTTTCAATTCTATTTTCGACTACTCGCCCACCATAGTATAAATTTAATATACTTGTGTATATAATTATTAGACAAATATTTCATTCTTTTTTATATGCCAGTAACATTATATTCTTGCGTACTAGTATATGAAATTTCATATATGTTTTATCATTTTTAAACAGAATTTTTTAACAGTGTACTTATCATCGAGTGAAGACAATGAATCTCTAGAGTTTCATATCACAATAATAGTCTTGAAGATCGTGAAGATTTACGAGTCTTGTAACTGTTAGTATCTTGGCACAGAGCCAAAATCCTTTCAGAGAAAAGGCATTTTCCTTTTTTTTCTTTCGAAATTGAAATCAAATTTCTGATAGAATCAGTAAACAATCAATATTTATGCATGCTACTTCTGACAAAGATTTTCAAAACGAACATTATTCAATATTCTAATTATTATTGTATCATAAATATAACTTTTCACTTGTTCAGATAACTGAATTAACGATGAGAACTTGGAGAATATTATTGTCATTATGAAATCAAAATATAAGATATTTCTCCTCCTTCTAGTACGTCGAACACTGTTAATCCTAATATTCTTTACACTTTCAACTCTCCAGAGTTTCTCCCTCCTCCACTGGTTGGTTTACAAGTATCGTTATGTCGTGGCAACGTAATTATCACATTTTTAACTCGTGTACCATTAATAGAACCTCGGTCGTGGATCGCAGAAAACAGTTCTGCACACAGAAACCTCCAGGCGTTGATTAGAACACATGACGCAAGCCTTGTCATCTTATTTGTTTTTTATGGTGGTTCTCTAGCCCGAAGATCAAATACAATTACTTAAGAAACATGTAGTTGTTTAGCGACTTTAACAAGTAGCAAAACATATCAGACGGCAATGGTTGAACATGAGAATATCATAACTTCAAATTAAGTTCTGATCCTTTTCTCAAGATGTTAATTGCAAGTGACGTCGTAATAGCAAACAACGTGTCTCCCTCATACGTATACATGCTGTGGGTTAAATTTAGAATTAAGGAAGGGGGCTTTATTTAGATTTCAAGCTGTCACCAGCAGCCCCCTGCTCAGGTTGTTAGTTAACAGTGCAGTCAATTTGAGGACAACGGCCTGCCTCCTCGTTATTTATATCACCTCCTGCTTGTAGAGATTGATAATCAATACCTATAGTCTGGTTAGTCAGACGCTTCGTAAATATTACAAAAAATAAACCATTACTTAAGTTCCTAATACCTAAAATAGCTCTTTGTATTTTTTAAGGAACTTTTTTTAGCATGATAAAGGTATTTATATAAATGAATTTCTGCTTTCAGTGCATTCTTTGCCCAACTTGACAGTGCTTTCACTGTCCGGCTGTAGCAAAGTAACGGACGATGGTGTCGAGTTGATAGCAGAGAATCTGCCAAGACTTCGCTCATTGGATCTGAGCTGGTGTCCCAGGATAACAGATGCAGCCTTGGAATATATTGCCTGTGATTTGAATCATTTGGAAGAGCTCACATTGGACAGGTAAGAGGGATAGCTTTCTCGACAATAACAATGCTTAGGAAAATAATGAGAATTTTATTTGACTAGACTATATAAAATATCACTGCGTTGTACTTAAGTTAAAAGTACAAAATTTACAGTAACTTTGAAATATTACTCTTAGTCTCCTATGAATCATCTCGACGGAATAAGTCTAGACTACGGAAAAGTTTACGTATTTATTAATAAACACATTCCAGACAAGGTTAGCTCATTCACAGTCTATTAATATTCGCGTTGAATATTTTAAAAAACTATGTAAAATCGTGGGGAAGAGATGCGCCAGGATCACTTACGAATTTGCGAAATTCAAATTCAAATGAATTGTGTCAGGTCAGCGGAACCAACTAGATCCTCTCGTTTACGTAGTAAGACGAATGTAAAAAATGCTGCCAAGTGTTCCACTTTAAGAGCAGCAGTTACCTAACATTTCGTATTTGCACTGAGGAAATGTCAGAATGCGGATAGTTTTATCGGATGGCGTAATTTGTTGGCGCCAATTGAGTCTTTGCCATGTTTGCCAAACGAGCCTGACATCTCTCGCCGGATATTCGCTTAAACGTCTCATCCTGTGTATTGAAAATATACTGTACTCCTCTTTATATTATATGCAATGTCACTTAAATAGTTTTCCTTGTCAGGTGCGTCCATGTTACTGACATCGGTGTAGGTTATATATCTACAATGGGTTCCCTAAGCGCTTTATTCCTACGCTGGTGTTCGCAGCTGAGAGACTTTGGACTTCAGCATCTATGCGGAATGAGATCACTTCAAGTGCTTTCGGTAGCAGGTAAGAGTTATAATAATTAATATACTAATTTCATATAAACTGTAGTATACATTAGGTCAAGCTGTACTTAATAAAGCTATTTACAGGTTGCCCATTGTTAACAAGCAGTGGATTGTCCAGCTTAATACAATTGCGTCATCTACACGAGCTAGAATTAACCAACTGTCCAGGAACATCTCGTGAACTCTTTGATTATCTACGCGAACACCTACCAAGATGCCTGATCATAGAGTGAAGTATCATCGTGTAATGAAGTTCTGAGTGTTCTCTACGTTTTATTATATCGACTACGTTCACGAGATTGGCGGCATGCGTTATCAGAAACTGCGCCTCTCGTAGTATATGGACCGAAGCGAGATGCTGCAGTCTTTAAGTATTAAAGACTTGACGCTAAGCAATATGCAGGAAAGTAAGAGTTTATCTATAGAGGAATCTGAACGAGATCAATACGAGTACAGATGAATAACATGGGGTTACTCAACTGCCTTCTGCTGGTATAATTCGGTCATATATATATTTTTAATCACTCGGAGGATCCTATCGTTCTTAGGGTGCTATCCCATGAATAGAAGACAGAACAGGAATGATGGAATTGGAAAAGTAGTTTGGTCGGGGTTGACCAATCATCTTCGTTCTCAAAATGTCAAACGATGCCCGGTTCCCCATGTAGAAGAAAAGATGGAAATTCGGAAAGTGTAAAAATCATTTTTCGTTCATTAAAATCAATAATAAAGACACATATTGTTAGAAAAATCATTAAATATTATTTATCTATAAAATGGTATAGAATGAAATTCAAAGATTTGGAATTCGTACAATTTTCCAAAGTTTTAAAGTCAGAATGTCTTCCCGTTTTCTGAAAAATATGGTACATGGGGAACCGGGCATCGCTTGACATTTTCGGAACGAAGATGATTGGTCAACCCCCACCAAACTACTTTTCCAATTCCATAATTTCTGTTCTGTCTACTATACATGAGACAGCACCCTTACGCCGGTTTTCTTCAACGCGGTTCAATGCACACCTAATCTGCGTTTATCTTCGAAATACAAGTCGCTGATTGGCTAATAGTACAGTTAAACTGAGTTTATGCATTGAACCGCGTCGAAGAAAACGGGCGTTAGTCATGGTCGTCCGTACTGGTATACATAAGATTACAGTCGAGAACATTTTTTAATACTGATCCTACAGGGGTGTAGCAACCATTGCTCTGTTTTTAAAAACGAGACTTACAATTTTTCTCATTATCACTGACCAGAACATAACTTCGAATCGAATTTCGTTTTTTATATTGAAATCTCACGTCGCTAATATTATCTTAAAAATTGTATTAGTTATCTTCAGTTATGTTTATACAATTAAGACAAAATAGAAGAGGCATTGAAAGCCTTTATGCGTTGCTTCTCCAAAAATTCTGTATAGTACAAGAGATAATGATGGGACAAGTTGAGTAAGATGATGATAAAACTGATCTCCTGATGCATGTTGAACTATAATGTATTGATTTTGTAGATTTAAAGTGCGGCGTGATGCACGAAAGGACCTGCAGTTAGAACTGTGATAAATTTCTATTGTACTTTGTTTTGTTTCATTTATATGGACGATAAAAGAGTTTAGAGCATCGCGTTGCCGACTCTTACCTTTGGTCTGCTACTTATAAGTAACGAAAGTTACCAGAGCTAGTCACCTTGCTTTAGACGAGCTAACTAGCGGGCAGAATGTTAATAAAAACATTCCAAATCGTGTTATACAATACTCTACTTCTAGGAATCTATGCTCTAAGTCATTGATTCGACAAAACGTGTCTTGTGAGATGAAATTTCAAAAGGAAAAGAAAAAGGAAGAATGAAAGGTCAGGAGATCTACATTGATTCACTGTAACGCGTAGGAATAACTTCACACCCTACCTTCTTAGTGTTCTTTAAATTTAAGATTTTCTCCCAAGCTGAGTTTAAAAAATTTTGTCATTAGCTAACGACGTATGATAATATATATTCTTAAAATATTTTGTGTGAATGAAATTGTTGATAATTTTAATTAAATTATTGTAAGTCCCACGGTCGTCATTGACATTATGGATGTATCGAAAGGTATATGTATGATTAATCACTTAGACCCATTCATAAACATCCTTCGCTATTGACGATACGTAATTTTATTCAACGCATGTGAAGCCGCTGTTAGAACGTAGGGAAGTATAATTTTTACAAGTGAATATATTTTCCGTCAACTTATGTCTTTAAGATGAAATAAGCCGCGAGGATTTTGTATATATTGTACAAAAAAAGTATAAATAACACTTCAATTACTAATCAAAAATACAGACTCAACATCGTTTCAAATAATTGCGCCACTTTATCGTGGCTCTTTACTAATAGGGTAACTAGTGTTAAGAATGAATGACTACAGAAGCCAGAACAAGATACGATATACAGCAAAATAAAAATATTGTCCAGGATTTACAGTTTTGTCATCCCGTAACACTTGTCCTTGTCTGCTTTGTTTCTCTAAAAAAATAGTTCTCACTTCGTTGTGTTTTTGTTACGCATTTTCCCACCATGTTAAAAGACCTAATCCTGGTTCATCAATGGCACCCTAAGAATTAATTATAATAATTAAAAAATTCTGTATTGTACAGAATAAAATATACAATTTGATACTCACACTCAATGTGTATGGTAAAGTATTTTTTACTTCTGGTTTCTCAACAGAATCGCTTGCAGTAGCAGGACCAGATGGTAGTGTTTCGGTAAATGTTTCGCTAACTACCCTAAATCTGATAATTTCTCCTAAATAATATAAAACAATGATCGTTAATTAAAAAAAATTCATTAAAATGAATTTCAATATAAAATATTAAGGCATTACCTGCATCCATGAAAAGATCATGTTTTTCTCCATCTCCTGTATCATACTCCCAAACCCATACTTGTTCCGTCTGATCAAATCTTGATGGATGTTGAAGTTTATGTGGAGGTATAACAATATCTTCAAAAAATCCCAATGTAACTGGAGACATATAGAAAGAATTAATTGGAACCATTTAAAATAGATGTATACATTAACAGAAAAATAGAGGAATTACCATGAACACCATCGGCACTACAACTTCTTATTTTACCAATAAGAACTTCTTCCATAAAAGGGCGGAAAACGATAAATCTGAAGATGACTTTCGTATGTGAAGAACCATCGCCAGGAAAAATATATGATTCCTCAATGTTTGTAATATCATGTAAAGCGATACACAATCCTACGTTCAAGTAAACCTAAAATTGACGATTATTATGAGTCCTATATTTAATATTAGTCAAAACGAATAAAATACCTTATTGGCCAATTTCCTATTCAGCTCATCAGTAATTGCATCATTTAGTTTACATTTAAACTTCCAGGGAGGAATTCTCACTGTATCTTTTAATTCAGCAAGCACAAACATCGCATCTATCTAAACACATGCGCTCTTTGTAGACACTTCCAGCTGCTTTCAGAGGGTAGGTAACGAAAGACAAACCTAGATGTTGTAGATGTTGTACTTAGATGGAACATTGTGATTTTAGCAACACCAACCGAGACTGTGTGTGTGCGATGATCATACCGGATTTCCGTAGAATAGTGCTGAAATTCCATGAGAAACTCATGTCCGTATTCATAATCATTCCTTGAGGAATATGGATCCCTTATTCCTCGTTTCGCGTTTCAGACCTTCCTTGACAGAAGCTGCGTGAAGTTAGCCGGACCTATTTTGCCGACACTTGTCTAAAATGTGTTAATTTATTCCAATAAAATGAATTCATTGTACTGCAAATATTAATAAAATTTATCAACAATTTATATTATTTATAGTTTATAGTTGGCTGATCACGCTTTCATTGATCTTTTACGTCCGATATTTCATTTCAGTTCACCTTCAGAAAAATGTTTAATTGGTGGATGATGAATTTGAATAAGGTGATTGACAGGTCTCTTAAACTACTAGTGGCCAAGGTGAACAAAAGTGCAAATATCAAAGATTTTGAAGATGATCCACAGACGTCAGCTAAGTAGAATGTTTTATTGTTAACATAAAAATTGATGAACCATAAAATCGTTGTCAGAAAAATTAATTAAGAAAGATTCCAACAGTTTGGTGTTGGCACACCAACCTAACCTAACCTCAAAATGATGGGTATCACCGTCATCAATGATCATTTAGATATGTATCTCAAACAACGGTCCAACAATTGATTAAAATAGATTATTTGGGACCTACAATCAAAACCGAATTGATTAAGCCCCCGTCGAACGAAAATGCTTGCTAAACAATAATTTTGCGGCTAAAGTAGCACGGTCATATGATCGGTTCTCTTGAAAAATACTGGATTGGGTTTTTAGCTTTTTTCCAACTATCGACCATCCAACAAACGTTTTACTTAGTTTATTCGGTACCTACAAACGATTACGCATCGAATGACCACCTTGGAATCGTAATTGCGCTTTAAATAAAAAAATTCCGGCTAAGTTTACGCTAAAATTTATTTTTCATTTTTTTCATTAACGGCTGGTCCAACAAACATTTTTATCAATCTAACAATCACCTACAAACGACTAACAAACGATTACAATAATCAGGAGTTAAAAAAATCAAAATCGGCAAAACAGGTCCGGCTAACTTCACGTCACTCTTGACAGAACAAGGAGCCATTGGCCTCCTTATTTCAAGGGAGGTCTCGAGTTTCCTTGACGAAACCTTCTGCACTGTGATTGGCTAATTCGTTTGATATATCTAGCGCCACAAGCGGCCCGAGTTAGCAGCTAGCCCAGGCAGCAAAGGTTTATCCTGTCAATTATTGAAATTGTCGGCTGGTTTTAATTATAAATTTTCTTTCCAGATATTGGCCTTACGCAGCCCAGGTAAAATTATGGAAAAACGACAATGCGTATTTCTTTTACGTTTCGACCCTCATTGGGGTCATCTTCAGAAATGTTTTATTACTAGGTAAACATGTATGAACTGTTGAAGAATGATTGGTTAGATTGTATAAAAAATAGTAGCCCAAACCTAAAGCCATATTTAATAGATCAGCTATGGACCTTTTTAACTTTTGGCTAATCCTGCCTTTACATGTAACATACAAACTCTTGTTGGTTTGGCCTACTATTTTTTACACAATCTAACCAATGATTCTTCAACAGATGATACATGTTTACCTAGTAATAAAACATTTCTGAAGATGACCCCAATGAGGGTTGACACGTAAAAGAAATGCGCACTGTCGGTTTTCCTTAAATTTGCCCGGGCTACGTAAAGTCAACGCCTGGAAAGAAAATTTAAGGTGTATCTTGGCTTGGCCTATAGTATGAACTACGCGATCCATATTTCAAACTCTTTGAAAAACTGAGGTGGACTGAGATGACGGCCAGTCCTGCCGCTATAGGCAATTACATGTCTCTAAAATATACCGTCCTTTTGGAAGGGAGAACTGAGGTGTGACTATCAAACAAGGATGCCTTGGAGATTGATCGAAGCCTTCATCAAGGCTTCCTTCACCCTTGAAATAAGAACGGGCTATAAGTACGGGTATTAGAGTTCAGTGATTTTAACCCACTGAACCACACTGAACCGCACTGAACACTAATCATACTGGAATCCGTACGGCAATGGTAGGGGCGAATAGAGAGAGGGTAGTAGCCTGTCTGCATTACATACTGTACGGACTCCGAAAAAGTTTAAGCTGAGATAACGCTCTGCGCACGGGGAGGTTTTCACCCGTTTTCTTTAACGCGGTTCAATGCATAAACTCCGTTTGTTTTCAAAATACAACTCTCTGATTGGGTAACAGCATAGTTAAACCAAGTTTATGCATTGAACCGCGTCGAAGAAAACGGGCGTAAACCTCCACAACCTGAAATAGTGGCACACATATTTTATTTCGAAACTGATAAATATATTTTTGTCGTTTTTACAAAGTCTTACGGAGCTTAGATAGGATTTATATGTATGTACATGTATTTCAGTGCGCGCTCCATCTCACTACAGCTGGCAGACTGATACGTTGGCGGGACAGTTTTGCTGGGCCTGTATACCACATGCGCAGTTCAATTCGAAAAGGACAATATCATGCTCGAAGTGAATGAGACAGGTGAACGCTCACCGGTTTATCTCTGATTACATCAGTACGGATCAGGGGGTTGACACTCCAATAGGCTGTAGTGAAACCACTGAACTATATCCAATATGAAACAAGCCCACAGTAGTAAAAGCGCGAGCCGAGAGAGATAGCATTCTTATAGTGGGATCCATCTTTGTCTAAGAGGTTTAGCCAATGAGATTCCTAGTCTTGGCGTCTCGTTTCCATAGATACCGTAACAGGCAGGAGTGTACATACCACCTTACCGCCTATAATCCGTGAAACGCACCGGTGCTCCTTTGTAAATGCTTTTCAGTTACAATTTGTAATGAATTGCGATCAACACGTGCTTAGTGAGGTTAGGTGGGTTTGACAATATTTTTGCGATATGATATATCCACAAAAATGTTAAAATCCTGTTATATTAAGTCGTGTAAGCAAGAGTGGCAGCCCAATAGCACAATTTCGTTTCACAGGTAATATCCGTCATAGCATTGTACAGAAAATAGTCGCGCTTTGTCGTGACCGAACAAGTTAACTAAAAAAAAATATTCTCTACTCGTTATTTATCACTTATTTACGGACGTTACGTTGTTTACGTAGCCTCTGAAATCCATCTAAGGTACCGCGTTAAAAAAATTACGAAAATTCCTAGTTCGGGATATCGGACGTCTTGATACAGCCCTGAAAAACAAAGAGGTCGTCCACTACATGGCTATCTCTCTCGGCTCGCGCTTTTGCTACTGTGGGATCGTTCCATATTAGATATAGTTCATTGAGAGAAACATAGGATACTTATAAAACCTACCGATCAGATGGCGTTGCTGCTCGTGCTAACAGTTTATAATCTCTGGTTTATAGCACGGGAGTACCGTGTCTCCAATAAGTGGTCTGTGGTTAAGATTTAGTAAATGGAGCAAATTAAAGTAGATTAGAAAAGTGGATTTTTTACTTGACAGTTGTTTCAATGTGGAAAACAAATCGCAGGCTTAATAAGTTTAGTGATGTCCTCTCCGAGAGATGAAAATTCTCAAGCAATTGAGAGAAAGAGCATTGAATTTGAGGATTTCTTGAGATTTACTCTCACTTTGAGATCGTTCGATAAACAATACTCTTGTATATATTTGGCTAGATTAGCAGCTTTAAAGGAAATTGTTATAGAGAGAGCAAAATCGAAATGGGGTATGTATAATGAATATTCAGACTTAATTGAATTATGTCTGAAATTTAGATACAATAGATATAATATACTTCACAGGGCAAGTCCGTGTGTTACAGCTTGCTCAACTCGCTACAGAAGATACTTTCGATAATCGTTGTATTATAATTGGGACACTGTATAAGCACCAGGAACTTAAACCATCAATTTTACATGAACTTAGTGAAGAGCTTCAGATTGCTGCTTCACCATCAAGTTCTTATTATTGCTCTGATAAAGATTATGTATATTTGGAAGATGAAATGATGCGAGTGAAGCTCACAGGAAATTATGTAAATACAAACGACTTGGTTTCAGGATTAGTTTGTGCTGTACTTGGTCATGCAATGCAAGATGAATCATTTTTGGTAAATATTTCCTTACCATAGAAGATTTCTTTTTAAAAATAAGTCAACAGAATTAATTTTTATCTCAGGTAGAAGATTATTGTTTTCCAGGATGCTGTCCAAAAGTATCTACTTCGAATTTGACAACAAAAGTAAATGGGAAATTATTGCTAGTGTCAGGTTTGGATTTTGTAAATTATGCACAGAGTATGGCATTCAAGCTACTAGTCGAATATATAACTGGAATGGCTGGTAATAGGGAAACGCAAGAAGAGGAAGCATCTATCGCGCGAGTGATAATTGCTGGTACAATAAATTAAATATAACATTCACAGCATCACGCAACTATGAAAATAAGAGCTTATAATACAGGAAACAGCATTCGCAGCTCTGCTGAAATCCATATGAGTAAAGGCCATGCCAGAAATAAAGCTCAAGACTTAATGGTAGCAAATGAGACCTCAATTGCAGTAAACCGATTTGATTCCTTTCTTAATGAAATTGTACAATGTTGTTGCATAACATTAATGCCAGGACAATATGATCCAACATGTCATAGTATGCCTCAACAACCTATACACCCATGCATGCTGCCTAAATCTTCAAGGTATTCTATCTCAACATAGATTAGAATAAAAAGAGATACCTAACCGTAACCTAAATAAATGAACTACATAATGCAGATATAAAAGTTTACATGGAGCCACAAATCCTTGGATTGGGAAAATTGGTAATAGAATTGTATCTGGCTCCAGTGGACAACCTATTCAAGATATAATGAAAGTTGTTGGCTTATCCAAAGTTTTTCCATTAATCTGGTTAGAAAGAACTCTGGAATGGAGAAATTATGCACCTACTGCACCAGATACTGTTCCAGCCTATCCATATTTTGACAAAGATCCGTTTGTCATGCAAGAATGCCCTGACATATATTTTGTTAGCAACATGGAAAAGTATGAAAGTAAATTGTACAAAGGTAAGACTAAATAGTGTACAGTGATATAATAAATAATAATCTTTGTTATTACGAAATTTAGGACAAGAGGGACAGATGGTACGTTTAATCTGTGTCCCAGAATTTTCGAAAACTCACACGGCTATTCTAGTGGATTTACAGTCCTTGGATACAAGGCCCATTTCATTCGGAACAAGTTAATCAATGTTAATAATAGATATTCAATTAAAATTTTATCTGCTGGCAACTTTATAGCCTTGATAAGGAATTCATTAATATGATTAGATTACTATTGCTGTATATAGTTAATTTTAAAATTTACGTTCCTGAAACATTTTTACAGGCTAGTATTCCAAAACAATAATTAGTTTTACAATTTTTTTAAATATATAATTTATTATTCGTTCTAATATATATGTATATATATAGATATATTAAATATATTATTTCTTGCAATTGCATATTTTGGTGTTTCTTAACTTTTAACGGTCACTTGGGGTCACAGGGATCCCAACCTAAGTTGTGATCCTTATGAAAATTCTACTCAAATGTGACCGTTAAATGTTAACTTTAATCTCGGTATACGTATCTTCCTAAGCTTCTCTATGAGACCTTACAAAGCAAATCAAAATTTCTCACTAAATTGCGCTTCCGTTGCACTCTTTCCGACAACTAATTTACAAAATCAACTAAGTTCGATCATCATAATATATTAATGAAATGCACGTATGCTCTATTGTAAGAGAGGTCCTATTATGTCTACTATATCTTCGTTTCTTTTGATATTGGAAGAGATATCATAAACTCACTTGGACCAAGAATTTTACAGGGTTTAGCATGTGGAGCTGAACTTACATATGTCATATACGTATGTTCTAATATCGACCATTATGGACAATGGCCTGTTATCACTCTTATCAATATCCTTGCATTGTAATTCGTCATATAGACTTGACAAACAATATAGGTGCATCTATATCATTATCTATCTAAAAATAACCTTTGATTAATTTAATATACATTATAGTGTCTATACTTATTTGATACAAATTAATACTGCCCGTATCAATCTTTGGCACCATTCAAATGCTAATGAATGAAAAAGCTGAATGTTTTTCGAATTAATGAATTGTCAGCTAGTAAAATAGATATAAAAGTCGAATAACTAGCCACAAGTTATCCGACATTCTATCTTTTTACCCTTTATCGATTGATAAGATTATAATTAATGACATTTGTGCGAATACGCTCCCGCTTTTATCACTATAGTCGATGAGGAAATTTAAAATAAATATCAATTTTAAATCTACCTGGCATTCACTCAAGAACTTATCATAGTATATGGGGTTGACATTAAAGAGCTACTTAGAACTCTTGAGTAGCTACCTGATTCGCAAGACAATCTACCAATCATTAGAATTATCTTTCAAAGTTCCGCGCATTGATTGGAGTTGTCACCCCATAGGGTATTAATTTCGTTGCTCTCGTAAAAGCTTCTTGTTTCCGGACTAGATGATCTCGAGGAGGTCGGTGTATTTATACTGAGACAAACGTTTGTTTGACCAGAAGATTCCTCCTGCGAATTCTGTTGTAATTGTTGACTAGCTGACTGTTCCTCGGTTCTCATCGCGCAGATGACATCCGTCAAGGCGACTATATAATTTTTAGCCAGGGTCAAGGTCTCGATTTTTGACAGCCTCCTTTCTTTGCTTACGTGCGGTATTACTTCTCGTAGTGACTGTAATCAAGATTAAATACATAATGTAACGGAGATAAATAATTATTAGGATTTACTCTGAACGATACAGAAAATTGATTAATGACTAACTTGAAAGGCATCGTTTAAACTATGCATTCTCATCCGTTCCCTTTCATTACTCTCCAATCTTCTAAGGGTCCTTTCACGAGGCGTCGTAGCACGACAGGACTTTGAACTTTTTGTATTATGTCTTTCGGTACGTCTCGATGTTCGACGTGCTGATCTGCCACCCTGAGAGTCTCCACGGGACGTCCACTCTTCTCCAACGCTATCTTCGTTTGCAAGCTCGGACCTCATTGTGATAATTTACTATACTGAAACATTTTATGTATTGCTGTGTTCTATAAAAAAAAACTCAGGAGAGCTAAAAATATTATATAATTAATTATTTTATTATTATTCTACTTTGTTTTGGGTATAGAACAAAACATTTTTAAAGTATATTATCTAAGTCAATGGGACTTGTGCTATTACATTAAAATGATCAAGTTCCTTCAATTGACGTGGTATGAAATGATACGTACTGTAAGTATTGTCTGTCTGTAAAATGATGATTGATAATTACTTACAATAATCAGCTGTTAATATCGTCTGATAATTTAATTTCCTGGTGAGTGGGAAGTTTACAAGCTTGTGTCAATGCGGAAGAGATGCCGTAAAGATAGAATGCTTGCTCCGGATGCTTTTTCCAGCTGCTATACAGATGGAAAATGCGCTGATTTTACCATCCACTATGTTACATGTTGCATCGACAGCTTCCGCACAAAATTTGAACTTTTTCGTCCGCACCGCGAATACTTGTTGAGCCGCGTTGGAGCGACGACTGACGTCGCGACGCCGGGGTGCGGTCGGCGCCGCCTTTCACCCCACAAAATTACTATGTACACCCAGTGTCCAATATCCATCAATCGTAAATGTTACTAGCAATCTTCGAGAAAATAAGACTCTTATTAAAACCATAATCAGTTTATAAAATAATTGATTAATATAGGTTTTTAACGTTTCAATAAAAATTAATTCGTTAACCCACTATGAGAACCAATTATAAGAATAATATCTTATAAATATATTATTGAATGTGATTACAAAATGGACTTGCACTCGCAGAAATAATGGATATAATTTTCATTATGAAGAAGTACGATTCAACTTCCTGTAATGCATTTAAATTCATTCTAAATATGATATATAATAATAGTCTGAATAAGTTGAATTCAATTTCTTCATCCAGTATAAAAGTATTCTATATATCTTGGACACCGGGTATGCATGAGAGCACACGGGGTTGTTCAATGCGCGCGAGTCGGCTACAGGTGGGCGTATGACGTAATTCGCCCACGCGGCGGACCCTTCTATCTATCCATTATCGCTCCAATACAGACCCTCCAGCAGGCTTGTTAGAATGTATAGATCTGTTCTTAGCTGTATATATACATATTATCCACATGTATAGAATGTGGCATTCTATTTAAGGAGGTGGCTCTTGCGTAGGCGTCTCAAACACCCTTTTACTGCACCATCATATTCAAACTATACTGAATCTCTTGAACAGAAATGAACAAGGATTCGTAATTTCTTCTTTGCAATGGAACTTTTAATCTGTATATTTGTATGGTCGATAAGGATTCAAATTGGATCTTTAAACAATTTGATTATTTGGGGTTGTATATTTGATTTTAATTATTACCCAAACTTATTTACAAACATCTTGATCTTGTTATACATGTTCACATCCGGACATCACATAATGTCCGAAAGTTGTCTTTAAGACGTCTAATGGCACAAAAGTTGTCTTTAAGACATCTTAAAGATGACTTTTGAACATTTGTGTTGTCTGGGCAATATTATTTTTGAGCATGACTTGCTACTTTCCATCCTTGCATTTTCCACAACAGGCATCAGTTTGCTTCTCCAATTCCGATGGCTTGTGATTAGGTGTCCAGGGTCCTAAGCTTGCTGCTGAATAAAAATCCATTGGGTAGGGTTTCTCATTGTCAAGAATTGCTAAATTTACAGCTACAGCACCTTCGTAAGGTGTCAGTAGAGGTTTGTCAAAGGCTGTACCCCAGTCTATACTTAGTCTTGGACATGCTACCTATAAAAGTAAAGAATTATTGTGTCTTATAATTAATGAATTCCCTAGTAATAAATATTGTCAGAAAAAATTATTAATATATACTTGAATAAAAGCATCAATATCTTCAAAGAGTCTAATTTTATCCGGAAATATCTCTGACAGCAGAATGACTATATCATCCTTCCCCAATGATTTTATTTTGCTTTGTAGAGTTTTCAACACATTTGGATTTCCTTGTCGTCCAAGTGTACCAAGTATTAGACCGAATTTATTAGCGTTTCGTGCAAGATCAATGGCGTTTTTTCTATTTGACTTCATGGTGTCATGATCGTAGAATTCTTCAGTTAATTTCTTTTCATAAGGATCATAGCGAAATGCGCGTAACTTTGGGTTTGCTATCATAGCAGCCTCTAAGTGAAAGCGTCCATCGCCTAAATAAATTACAGCATCTGCACATCGAATTTGTGGTGCTGTACAGCCCAAAACCTTTAGACCATTGATAAATGATTATGTATTTGAAAGTAGACATAGTTTCTTTAAGATTGATTGTACAAACCTCTCCAGGACTTAAAGGTTTGCTTTGTGGAACTGTAGCTTCGTAGCCAGCCTTTCTCATTTCACTTGCAACTGACTGCAAAGTAGCTGCAAATTGTATTGTACTGACCAGTGCTATTTTTGTGGTAATGGACAAAGCAGCTTGTATTGATTCTATGCAATGTGCAGCATCAATTCTAATGTCTACAAATATATATAATACTCTAATACCAACAGTTTGATCTATTGGAATTAAGCACGAATGTCCATAATGAACCAGAAGATCGACATTCAAGGCTTTTGCTGTGAAGTCATCTATACAGCAAGCACCTAAAAAAGAGATTATTGTAAACATTGTTTTTAGTGCATATCGCTAATATACTGCTGCTCTTACCGTATGTCACATCTCCCATAATGACACTATCTGCACCAGTAAAATCTTCAATAATATCAGCAATTGTTGTGGCATACATCAAGAGACCTTCAGGCATTTGTAAAGCCACTCTTTTAGCCTTTGTCTCTTTTATTCTCCAAACTGTCTTATGTATTTCAAAATTATAATTAGAGGGTAAAGCTGCAATTGCAGCATTGAGTACAGGATCATTTAAAAGTTCTTGTGGCACTTTGTTTACCCTAACGGGAGCCTTAAAAACCTTTCTAACTGGTTTTGCTTTAACAATAACAACCGAAGCATTTGCATCAGTCATTTTTTCTAGTATTTTAAATACAAATGTATTATGTATCTGCAAACAAAAATTTGTATTATATTTATAGGTTATGCACAACATAGTAAATAAATAAGATATTGGACTAAAGAAAGAATGTTTTTGTATTTCGATTGTTGTTTTTTGAAGTTTGCATATATTTTTTTTCTTTACACTATTAATGCTTTTTCCTATTAAAAAACGAATACAGCTGATATAACTGAATATACTTACCAGTTATCTATTCACATATATGAATTCTTCGTAAAATACGTTGTACACTTTTTAATATGGAAAGATTAATAAAAAACAGAGTTGGGTGAACAAAAAACGTCGAACATTGTACTACAGTGAGCAAAAACGATATTCTGGAGTGGGGATACAGGACGATCGGAACTTAGCTAGTGATGTGGTTCATACTCTAATTGTAAGCCATGCTTCAAGCAACGTTGATGCTCATTGTATCTACAGATTGTATGTACATACATACATATACATATAGTCGGTCCTCGAGTTTAATATTTTTCAAATAATTCGCAAACGTTACAGTCCTTAGAAAATCACATGAGCCTTTTTATGAAATCCCGACAATTTATGCTAACCTTATAAAAATAAAATAAAGTTTAGAGCAAATATGCACATGCATATAAAATAAAAAAAATGGTACATAGAGCCATTGTAGTTTGTTAAAAAATTCGTTTTGAATCTGTCAAAAGCATACGTGGAACTCATAGATTGACTATACATATAAATGTATAATTTGTTAATGCCCTCTATGCATAAATTTCATTCAAAAAAATATTTACAACTTTATGATTTAGAATAAAGTTTATCGTGAATAATTAAAAACGAATTTCGAAGGAAAAAAATTGTGTTTCGAACAAAAAAAATATAACTGTCAGGTCCCACCGAGATTTGAACTCGGATCGCTGGATTCAAAGTCCAGAGTGCTAACCATTACACCATGGGACCGGTTAACACATAATTTTGATAAATTCTTCAAACTCAAGCGTACACAGAAGTTAACGTTCTTTACATTTTCTTTTACTTTACTGTTATTGAAAAGTCAATAAACACATAAGTAATCAGAATTTTCAGCAAACACCAGAGATTCCTCAAGTCAAAAAACATAAGCCAAATGATTGTGGTTATATGAGAATATAAAAAATACAATAATACCCCTTGAAGTTAGATGAAATATTTTCAATGATTTTGTATACTTAAAAAAAGAAAAATCATAATACTTTTCTATGCTTCCAAATGTAGGAGATAATCATAAGGGTAATTGATTTGACTGCGTTCGATGGTAGAATGTAGATGGCCGCCATCATGGTGTAGGATGGGCCTCGTTTTCGCGTGCTAAGGATAATAATCGGCGGAAAATGTCAGACGCATGGTGTGCGGTGCTCGCCTAAGGTGGATTATAATCGCGAAGACGAAAACTTCATCAAGTTTATGAATGACAAATGGGGTAAGTGGTACGAACTGCATGTGGAAAATTCGCGCGAATTCTCCGGCCGACACGCGCCCATAGTTCGTTCCGGTAACCGTCTCTTATGGAAGCGCGTGGTAATTCCTTGCAATCGATAATACATTTGTGCCTATACTTACGTTATTGTAATTTATTTGAGTGGTCGTGAAGAAGGATTGTGAGTCTTGGGTGCCTTAAAATATGGACTCTGCCGCCTTATCTCCGAGAAGTAAACAGTGAGTCTGTTGGCGCGGTGTCTGCTGTGAACCGCGTGCTCGCTATAGCACATGGATTGGTATTTTACAACTAAAATATAGCCTTTTTGTGCTACAGAAATTGATTATTTGAATATGGAATTCATTTAAATCATTTCAGTTACTTAATAGATGGATACGATTATGTATCTTCAGAGAAATTAATTAATTGTGCAATCGCTTTCCCTTGATTCACCTTCATTCTATAAGCTTTTTTTCTTCTCTGTTTAGGAATATTGAACTCTCTTGTCTGAAGTGTCTACAAGTAGTGAATGAATTTCTTTTCAGAGTTGGCTGACTGAAACTTAAAAGTGGTAGTGTAGGATAGTAATGCCTGCTGTGAGCATTTGTGACCCTGTTGCGGCAGCACTCCGCCACTCTTTGGAGGCCAGCCAGCCTAAGTCTTTAGATGATCTGTCGGTTAGTCTAGCTGGCAGTGCATCTCGCATACTGCAAACAGAAATACAGTACGAGGAGGCAGCTAACTATCAGGCAACAGTTCTGGATAGACTCAAAGCCAAATACATTGTACTGAGTTTGCCTTACAGTGATCATTCGGAGGGTGGTAAAACTAAAGATAGTGCAAACAGCACCAAGAAGTCTGAAATAAAGAAAATGGGTCCTAGTCTGCCAGAACCTGCAGTTACCTTATATCCTGCTCAAAAAGTTAATCTGGGATGGAAGGGAACATTTCCTGTTGGTGCTGGAATGTACAATGTTGGAAACACTTGCTATTTAAATAGCATACTTCAAGCACTATTCCACGTTCCGGCTCTTATCAATTGGTTACTTTCTGATACTCACCACAATTCTAAATGTGAACAAAATGGTACGTTTTCTGCTTTGATTTGAATATTTTATTTTATATACATTTTTCCTATTTTTTATATGCATACAATTTTTCAGCACAATATAATGCATCTAACATTTTCATTTCTATGTTGATTAGCAAGTTAATTGATGCTACCTTTGCTTTCAAGACTTGACACGTTTATTTTGTATGGTATTTTGATAATAGGATAGTTTTAGATGGCGGAGGAGAGTGCCTTACATGTGCCATGGCAAAAACACTACAATTCAGTCATGAAAAATCAGGAGGAGCCATCAAGCCCTTTTACATATATAACAAACTGAAACGTAAGTATTTTGGGTTGCGAGAATTCCTCATTCCGATATCATCAAATTTAAATAATATATTCATTGTTATTCTTCAGTGATCTGTAGAACTATGGTGCCTGGGCAGCAGGAGGATGCTCACGAGTTCCTACGTTATTTACTTGAAGGGATGGAACGAGCATATTTAACTAGGCACAGAGCTGTTAAATTGGACAGTTATTCCAAAGAGACGACTCCTATTAACCAGATTTTCGGAGGTTATATACGTACCGAAGTGAAATGTTTGCAATGCCGTCATGTTTCTACGACGTTTCAGCATTTCCAGGTACACACACAATAAAAAATCTAGATTAGGAATCAGCGAACTATTTTCTAAAAAAACTCATAAAATATCTAAAACAGGATTTACTCGTGGACATTCGAAAAGCTAGCAGTCTGGATGAGGCTCTGACCAGCTACTTCAGTAAAGAACAACTAGATAACAATGATTACAAGTGTGAAGCTTGTAAACGTAGAGTGCCTGCTACCAAGCAATTCAGTCTTGAACGTCCACCCAAAGTCCTTTGTGTGCAATTAAAGAGATTCAGTGTTTTGGGAGGGAAGATCTCAAGACACATTGGCTTCAAGCAAACTGTAGACATGGGTCCTTATCTCTGGAAAGAACCAGGGGATAGTCCTACGACGTTAAACTACAAGCTCACATCTATGGTCACACATATGGGACCTTCCGTTAACTGTGGACACTACACGGCTGTTGCTCAAGTATCTACAGGGCAGTATTATTCCTTCGACGATTCTTGTGTAAGTATATCGTGTGCTAGGAAACAGAAAAATCAATGTAATCAATACTATTAAATTATCATCTGTTCATACAGGTTCGCCCGATTAGTTTGAGCAATGTGCTAAGTACAAATGCATACATAATGATATTTGAGATGGAACCACAGTCGCAGAATCAATTACAATCACAGCACACCATAAAAGTAAACGGCTTATCAACATCAAAGAATATGTTGGCTCTGCCAAACGGTAATTCCATTAAAGTTGTTTGTCCAAAGCCATCGACTTCTGGTGTAATGTCTTTGAATGGTTCCGTCAATGGTACGGCTAAGAGTAAAGATAGTACGGAAACAACACTGATTGGTCCACAACTGCCACATCAAAAGACTGTCGGACCGCAACCCTCCATACAGAAAAGTACAAACTTCATTGGACCACAACTACCACAGAAGTTACAGGAAAAATCACAGCCAAGATTGGTTATGCATATAAAGAATGGAAAAGTATTGAATGGTAGCAGTTTGGTACCGTATGACGGTTCTAGTGAGGAGGAGGAAAATAATTCTATAACAGGAAATAAAAATACTGTTACGACGAACTCTGCGGCTTCTAAAGCAATTCTTATCACGAATGTTACTAATGGCGTTCAAAAGGTTAACGCTACATCTAAGGATACCTCACCTAAAATCGTTCCTAATGTGAAAGATGTTCAGAAGTCGATAAAGTCTAACGGTAACGGTGTAATAACCACGAGTTCAAAATCACAAGGCCAGAATGGTATTTTATCTTGCACGAAAAATCAAAATGGTACCAATGGTGTAAACGAGTCTCTGAAATATCAGAATGGAAAATCTGAGACAAATGGCAAAACGGAAATAACGAACGGGAAGGAGAAGTGGCATCATCCAATAAGAGTGAAGACTGGGCCGGATGAGACAGTTCTAACGAAAGCTGCAACCAGCAGCATTAAAGGTTGGGAGGTTTCTAAGAATACTTCATCACCTACTTCAGCAGCGACACCAAATGGATGGTCCGTTACGGATAACAAGTAAATTATCTGGCTATTTGCTAATTGCCTAGATTAATTTCTGATAAAATAATTTACTAAGAAGAGATTGATTGAATTTTTCAGGGAGGATAACAGCAAATCTTCTAACCATACCAATACTACACCAAGTGCAGCAGCACCGAGGAACTTTAGTGGAACAAACCGTTCAGATACGGTATCTCACCTATTGAAGATGTCACACCGGGGCTACGGCAGTTCTTCGGGTCAGTACAGAAAAATAAAGCCATCACAGAATTCATATCGTCTCCCCTCGAAATCTCCGATCGATCCACGAACAAGAAAAACAGTCGTTCTTTCTGGAGACAGACGAAATACTCGCGAATCAAAGCCTCCGGGACTCTTATGGCACGAAGTGTTGGACGTGAGAACGATACGCTCATCGGATGTCACTGCTGAGTCCTCTAGAACAAAAACGGAAACACAGAGAACTAGTTGTAGAAAAATTACAGAACAATTCCGTTTTCCAGCTTCTAGGAAAGAAATTTCTGTTAGGATAAATAGATTTCCTATTACAGCTAATTCTTTGTATCATCCGTAGCCCAGGTATACCTAGTAACAGAATTATTTGGCATTGCATTAGAAAAAATCAATTCCCATGAAAATTAAGCAGTATCTATTATACTTCTATATTAGGTATCAACACTCCAAATATTTCTCGCCAGTTATTTCTTAATCTAGAATATCTTGTCTCACCTAAATTTAAATCCAATGATATTATTATAAGGAAATATACAGCGTAACCCTCTTAAAAAATAGTGTCGTCTCTTATTCCAGTAATAAAGTCAACAATTTCAAATGAATTACAGTAACGTTATCAATTTCTGTTTTAGTATCCAATTGGAATGGTGGGAGAGCTCATCTAGAACGCGAGGTCGATAATGAACGACGTGAAGAACGTAAAAGACACTTTGACTCTAACGATGAGGAAATGGACAGAGGTCGTGTGAAAAAAGTAAAGGTTCACCGAGATTACGACGGCCGATCAAATCCTGGTTACAACCCCTTCCAAGAGTACCATAACGGAAAGAGCTGGAATCGAGCACCTAGTGGTTACCACAGGAAGAACTATTATAATACTTCAAGTCATAGTAGACCGCGATACAGCAGTAACTATAGGCCGCCACACTACAGGTATCACAATCATTCGCGTGATGATTGGCAGCGTAGATAGAAAAGTCTCATCCACGGTGTACTTGGGAATTTACACCAAAACCGTATAATCTTGTTCGTGGGTCGACGGAGGAAGATGTCAAAATTCATGACTCGCTGATCAGCATCCTCCTTAGGCGCAATAGCCAATTTAAATAAAACGGATCCCGTTCGGATTCACCAAAGGTGATTCGTTCATTGCATTTCGAATAATATACACGATAGATACATAATATGTATGGCTCAAATGTTCCTGCGAGACTGTCGGCTACCCGATACTTCGGCTATATCAGCTGCTGTAAGTCGCTAGGGTGGAATATCAATTTGTAATACCCTTATTGATAAGGCATGCGGATCCGTGCTAGATATTTTTACATTTCTTTAATTTCTTTTAGCTTATTTTCATCTCTTTATGTCTCCTATATGAAGTAATTTCTCAATGATATGAAAGATATTCAAAGAATAATAGGATTTTTATTAATCAAGTATGTTCAGCTCAATAGAATATACGTTGTGGAAGTTTAAGAGTGAAAAACATAAGAGAGAATTATAAAAATATCACATAGTCCGTCCTAAGTTTATTCTGGCCATAGGACTCATTTTCTACAACAATCTAAGCACTTGTTTAATTATTCTCAATTTGTATTGTAATCAAAGTTTGAGCTGTATACGTTTTCATAATTGTATACAGCTCGCTAGCCATGCAGCCTCCTGGGACGCTTTGCTGTACAATATTACTGAATTAGGAATGCTGTTATTTTTTAAATATTCTAAAAGCGCAATAGTCTTCGTAGATGTCGTATGGTATCTTTCCATGATTGGCTGTGGTCAGCAGAAATAGCGCAAAGAAAGCAAATACATTTTGATCAAATTTTGCCAAATGTTCTTGCTCTCTAGCGCTATCTCTGCTCAATACAACCATTGTTAGATACGAATGATATATATGCGTAAGAGCGAGAAAGCGAGAGAGAGAGAGAGAAAGAGAGAGACTGTGTGTATGTGCGCGTGTGAGTCTGTCTTGTGCATAATCGAATTAATGAATTAAAAAAGTTAATGATACTAGTAATAAGGATAAGGACTAACGAACGGTAATAGTTATTCAATTGTAAATTTTCTTAGCCGAACTAAGCTTAGGACTCTTAGGGAAATAATCAGGAACTCTTAATTAAAGAAGCGATTATTGACAGGATCATTGTAAAAAAAATTGTTTGTTAATGCCGTTAACGCAATCCAAGTAAAGGGTGAGTTAGGGGTCAGACGCAGATGATGTCGATTCCTTAAAAAAACTCGTCACTTCCGTCTGTCCTCCCAATTCATAGCCTGCTGTCATTTATGATACCTCGTTATGTTACTTTTACGAATTAATACTAGCCAAAAAACAAGTTATATTAATATCAGTAATGTAACGAATAGTCGTAACTATTATAACATGATTAAAGCCAGAATTGATTTGTGTACAAGATATCTTAAATAAAAAGACCGTTTATATATGTCTAGTGTGGAGATCGGCTGGCTGATGGAATAAAGAGGAAGGAAATAATTGATAAAGAGATTATGCGATATAGTGAATTATTTATGTCACATCATTAGATCTTTTAGGACTATTTATTTGTTCTTTGCATTCAAAATCTACTGTGGATGATGTCTCAAGTATCGTCGTGACTGTAAAACAAATGAATGATTGTTTCTGAACAACGGCGAGACTGTCTGTTGTTTAATATTTTCGAGGTTGTTAGAGTTCTTGATTAATATTAATTGAAAATGAACCTAATGATTCAACCCAAAGGAAGTGCATCAGTCAATACTTTTAAGGAGTCATTATTAAATGCCAAGCAGAAATCGAACTACTGTCTTGTCGAAACTCTTGAGAAAGATGTGAGTGCAATGAATATTATTATTACGTTGTCTTTGAAATTATGATATGTATCCTCAGCTGGCAGTATTACAATTAGAAATTCGACATGGGGTGATTATCGGATCAGAATTAGATATAAAACTTGAATGGTTCAATCAGGCGACCAGTTCGCTCGCTGGTAAAATTCAAAGTCTTCAAAAAATTGGGGAGACATTGAATACCTATGAGAGAAATGAGATTAAATATTTTATTAACAGAGTTTCATCATTCTGGATGCGAGCCAACAAGCAGGTATATACACAATTATATTTTATTAGTACAAGAAACATTTCGAGCAATAAAAATTTGATTCAGGTTTATAGAGAATATGCGAAAATACGTGTGGCCAGTCGTACTATATCTGGGACTCCTTTATCTTTGCTTTTGGAGAAAATTCGGAAAGAAGCTAATGCTGTCAGAGTATCCTTACAAATAGGAGAAGTCATATATGATCAGGAATACGTATCTAAAGGATACTCTGTTTTTGAGGAGATATCAAACTTATTGCGTAGCCTTGAAAGATGCGACGAGAAGGTCATTATTGAGTATTTTTCTTCAACTGAAATGCTCGTGCCTATTAGTCTTTAATTTATATTCTATATCGTACAAATTGTCATAGTTTTCATTTTTCTAACATTTACGTGTTTATTTTAGCAGACTAAATTAAAACACGAGTGTGTCAACAGAAGAAAAACACCTACTGGTCATAAATTGTGTGATATTGTATTTTGAATTGTTACTAATGAAGGCATTATTGTTCTTGGCAGATACAACAATACTTGGCCATATGCAAGATAACTCCATATCTATTGGAACTTGACAAAGCTGTTGATAAATTTGCCTCAAGCGCAGATTTCTTGACCATTTCTCATACGACTACCTCAGAACTTAGTGCTTTTCCTGTTCTGGTGAAGCTTCTTACTGGAGAATTGTTGGGTCAAGATACCATAAATCCCAATTCTGTGATGGTGGAATGTACACAGAGGAAACCAGTCTTCATTACAAAAAATAATAGGCGCAAAATTGATATACCAATAGTGGCACCGATGAAGACTTCTAAGAATTTAACTTATATCTGTACAGTTCCAAGTTAACAACATTACACCTTCTCAATGATTTTTGTTTTTTTCTGTCACTGGATAGAAAGTAGTGTAAGCGTGATTAGAATTGATAGTGCATAATTTTCTATTAACATAATACATAATGTATATGATACAACAATATATAAATACATGATGATCCGAGTATTGAGATAATAGAAATGATCCAATAAAATATTCAATGTAGATTGAATTTTAATTTGTTGTTTATCCATTAAACAGTTGATGATTAAATCATTACTGGGAATACTAATATTTTGTTGGTGGCATGGACAATTTTTTGTACAGGAATATTATATTTGATATTATAACGCGGGTGAAAACTGTCTATTTGACAACACCAATGTTACTTCAAATGGTGTGGAATGGGAGAACGTAGAGATCCAATGCAAGAAATGTATAATTCTAATTTTTTAAATGGTTCACACTAATTTTAAATGGTTTCATATTGAAATTAGGAATCTATGGGACTAGACTTTTAAAGTATACCCTCCAGATCTGTGAGGGATGTAGGTGGAGCAAGTCGCAGGGTAAGATCTCTAGATTGCATAAAAGCAGGTGGCAGGATCTGTCTTCTTTCCTGTGTAGGAAATAGTAGAAAAGTAATTTTTTAAATTTCTGATTATGAAAAGTCAATAATGTTATACGTACCGGAGGCTTTGGGGTGGTGGGTGGTAAGTTTGTGGCAACAGGAGCCCAGCCTTTTTTATTCAAACATTTATAGCACATCTTGGGCTCGCCAACACAATCTGCATGATATCCATGACCACAGTGAAAAACAATCAAGTAATCCGTACATTGAGAAAGCACTTGTCGACACACAGGACAAATAGTTGATGTGTTTGAACATGCCTTTCCAGCATCCCTAAATAAAAAACAAATTAGTAATAGAACTTCCAATTAGCACATAGTTGACTGGCAATTTTACGCAGAAGCTTTCATATCACTGGCTATTATTGCGTAATTGAATGTGGAAGTGAAATAGCTAATGCAAGTGCAAACGCGAGTTAATTCCTGACTGATCAAAATGTGTTATGATACAATTTTGACATAGTATCTTACCTTAGAGTCTTTTTCAGAGCTTTATGTAGCTCCAAACTTACTAATCGGGATGTTGCTTCAACAAGGGTTTGTTCGTAACGTGTATGCGTCAGAACTCCAGTAAGCAATTGTCTTATATCACCTATCGTTCCACTTGTAGCTAGTGGATGTTTAAGAATTTGTTCCAATACAGTTGACAGTGCTGTGGTACCACTAAGGGATTCTAATACAATTCTTAATAATTTCCCTCTAAGACTTTCCACTGTTAAGAATACAAAATTATATCAGAATCTTGTATATCTCAAGGAACATGTGAATAATGTATCAAAAAAGAAACCTTTTTGGTCGTTATTATCTGTACTAGGTCGAAGGACTGTTTCTACTAAGGGCATCCAATCTAGAGTTCCTAGAGATCTTATGCATAAACCAGCTAACTGTGTGGTACCTCTGACAACCTCACCATCAGAAATATCATTCTGGCAATACTAAAAGTAGAGAAATTAAAATACTAAATTATAGTCACTGTAGCTGTATGAAAGTGGTAGAACGAATGCTCATACCACGTCAAAACTACTTTGCAATCTTTTTAAAAGCAAATCAAAAGCTTCCTGATAATTTCCAAGCTTCTCAAGCATCACAGCTTCTGCATCTTTATGATTTGACTCTCGAACTATTCTCAAAGCCTCATTTAAACGACAACCATGTGGACCATGTATATGTTTAACAACCTGCGAAGATTGAAAAATTGTTTAAAAAATGACGAAATGCGTGACATTGACAAAATCTGATAATGCAAGAATAGTTACATCATCTGGATGTAAGTGACACATGAGTTCCAGATATTTTTCTAGCAATTCTGTACTCAATTCAACCTTAGTATCCTCTTCTTTATACTGAGCGGCTTGATACAAAGCTGCTAACCAAGCGTATTCCAAATCTGGCTGGTCTTTCAATTTATCCAAGACCTTAACAATTTTATCCGGTATTCGAACAGCTATCAAGCTGACCAATCGTGGGGCATCGATTGTTACTAACGATGGAGAATGGGCCATTATCACAGAACAAAGAGATGACGTAGGAAGTCTTTCCAACCAGGACCAAAGCTCCTGGAATCTTGATGAATCGGTTACGATGCATCTACACACAGCAATCCAATCTTCCCTGGCACTGTATAGTAGTTCTGCGACTCGCATACTGCAACGTTAAATACTAGGATACAAGTTATCACATATGAGCATCAGTCGAAACTCAATATTACAGTGCGACCGAGTGAACGGGACTCGTGGGATTTACGCGTGGTCATTTTTATGGAACTACGACTCCACATGTACATTGCCGATAATGATATACGTATACTGAACTCGTTCACATGGACGCACTATACTTTGACTTACAAGTTAGCCTGCTGTGCTAAATTCAGCAGAGTGTTGTCAGTGATGCTATTCAATTTTTTGGAATGTAGTAGACGAAGAACAGTGTTTTCCTTCTCAGTCTTATGATCTCTTGAACTGGACTCCGAACATTCCGTAGAAAGAATTTCAATTACTCTATTAAGGATAGATGCCTCAAGGGTGACTGTACTTTCTGCTACTTCATTGGCGATAAAAATTAGCACTAGAGCTCTCTGCTCGTCCGTGAGATAATCCGGATTCCTTGGACTGAGTGGTGTGCTGGGCATTACAATAGTCAATAGAATATCAACTAGTCTCTGTCTCTGTCTTAAACCCATTTCCGAGGTGAATTCTGCTTCTTGAAATGCTATGGAAATCACGTCCAGGAACCCTCTCGCGTCAAACTTCAGCAAAGTCCTTAAGTAAGGATACTGTCTTTCCATATCATTTGCTAGGCTGGAATGCTGGGAGAGTAACGCCCGGAGTATATCTGTCTTTGCTCTTTGAGATGCGTTGTCCGGAAGATCTCCTCTGGGAAATCCACGTCCAGCTAAGCAGCAACTAGCATATACTAATAGAGCATTTCCCAATCTTATACAGTCCTGATTTAGTGAATCTTTATTAGCAGTCATGGAACTTTGGAGAACCGGTACTAACTGATGTATAGGAGCAGCGAAGTCACCTAGAGCTGTTGTTTGCAAATGTATTAACGCTTCCCACAATCCTCGCTGACGACATACCATTGTCACCTACGGTGAAAAATCATGAATAAAGTCATTATTCTATTTAAATAATTAAAAAGATCCCCATGATAAAATACCTGATGAATATCCAAGCAATCAACATCCAATAAAATTATAATAGCCTGTAACGAATCCATTCTGTTTTCTTGTTCATAAAGAGTAACTAACTGTTGAGCTATCAAAGGTGGTAATCGTGATTGAAGGCTACCATCAAGTAGTGGAGCTTCTAAAGCGCGTAAAAAAGTTCCTTTAAGTCCATCAGACTCGGATACTAAGTCCCATAGTCTTCCAAATAACAATTCTGTATTCTCCAGCTGAACACAATAATCCACGCAGATAGAGACTATTTCTGAATCCGTATTGTCATCCGTGGGAGTATGATTTAGCTCATCCATGTACTGAATAAGAACTTGGCAAACTTTATCACGAGCTATTTGCTTGCGGCGTTGCTTAGATCCGCGTAGACCCACCACTGCCTTTCCTTTGTCTTGATAGAAAGAAAGACCCAAAGTAAGAGCTTCAATAAACCGTCTCTAAAAGTCCAAAAAAATTTATCACAAAGTGAAAAATTGTTGTAATTTTCATTTAATTAATACAGACTTGAAGAGTTAAATGACGTAGCCTTTCTGTCCAAGTTCTTATGCTCACTGCATGTATACTCTTGGTTCCTAATAATAAAAGCTGGTTTCCACAGGTTATCACTGTATTGTAACATGCTCGTTCTCCAGCTAAAGCCATTGCCTAATGAATGACATATTAGAGATTAGAAACATTTGAGGTCGTTACTTGTGAGTTCCTTATTTAAACAATTTCTTGTACCTTAGAAACATTTCCTCCTGTAGATAATCCCTTAAAGTGACTTGATGCATATGAGATCCCTACACGACTCATATCTAATGTTTCAAGGTTATCCTGCGTTCTAACATCCATCAGGTGTAGTCTTTCCTGCGTGTCCAGCACTGCTAAAGATCTTGCATTTAGCCAACGTAAATTGCTGATTGTGTATGGAAGTGTGACCCTCTGTAGAGGAGATAATCGTACTCTGGATCCTGCTTCTGTACACACCTGTATAAGGATGTATCACTTTATACATGTTCTTTTGATAAGTAATAACACTATAGACTTAGAATTACCTGGTAAAAATGCACAATATTGTCTCTGGCAAGTGCCAAAACAGGATCGACTACACGAGAAGCATCAGCAGCTTGTATAACAACAAGTTGCCAAGATACTTGAGGTGGTGAAACAGATGGACCACTTAATGCATGTGTTAACACCACTCGCATTCGTGGCCTTATGCACACAACTATCACCTTCAAATAGGGTAAGAAGTTAGTCTTTTTTTCATTAAAATCTATATAGGTACTAAATATAACAAAGTTAAAGACAGACCTTTGACAGCGTGGCCATGGCTACCAGTGTATAATTTTTTAGGGGATGCGTAGGTAAGCGATTTAACAGTAACGGTTCCAGGGTGCATACTTCTCCTCTGGATCCACTAAACAGACACTTGCTGTCGCAACCACGAACTCCCATTACTCGTGTGAAACTTAATTCGAATACAGAACCGCCACTATCACTGCACAGAGCTAGTTTTGGTGAGTCTGTGAACTAAAAAGTTTATTATTATTGATATTGTTTTTATGAGTTGTATTAAAGTGGCAGTGATCCTTACTTTAACATGTAATACAGCAGTGCCAGGTGGATGAACCTCTGTTAATGTTCTTAGAACCTTTCCATTAGCACTATCTATCATTAAAATATGTCCCCTTGCAAAACCTGCAAGGAGTCTGCTACCGTCATGATTGAATCCTAATGCAGACACTGAACCTTGATGTCTTGCTTCTTGATCACACCATCTTAAAGTTTGAGATGAATCAAAACCTAAGACCAGTCCATGACTTGTACCTATAACTAACATATTGCCACCAGCAGCAACAGCACTAGCCAAGCCAGCATTAACTCGTTCCTGAAAAATATTTTTTTTACTGTAATGTCAAATTGAAATAATTATAGAATAACGATTTATTCGTATTTCTCTAATATTTACACTAGCAGATACTATCTGAGAAGATATTCCTCTGAGGATGATGTGTCGTAAAATTGCTCCAGATGATGGTGGCTGTGGAGGTCTTAGAGATTTGCTTAAAGAGTTTAAAGACAGGAGACTGCCAACACTAGCAGTTTCACTGCCTCCTAATTTTTCTATAGATGTTGAAGCTAAATCATCTTCTGTTCCTGAGAGTGAACCACAATCCGGTTCGGTCAAGATACTCTCTAAGGAGGGTAATTCCTCCACAGCTGGTATTGCATACTCTGCATCGTCAAGCTATAAACATTAAAAATTTAATGAGGCATGTAAGAATTATTTTTTATTAATATTTTATAATAGTTTCAAACTTGGAATTTAATTTAGATGGTCAATTATAGCACCATAAGTTACAATCATGCATTTATAGTACATTTAGACATATCGTTAAGACGATCTAACAATATAAAATGAAATAAACAAAAGTAATATCAAGTATTGTTCATCAAAAAGGGGGAGGACTATAACCTCAAAAACAAGAAACATTCAGTTTATTTTAAAATCATGAATTCAAATTTTTGCACACACACAATAAGACCTAACTATTTCCAAGTACCTCTTCAATATCTAAGTTAATCGCCTCGGTAGCAAGATTTTCCACTGATCCAACATCAGATCCCAACCCATTTTCAGCCATTTTTATTCTATCTGTCATTTTACAGCTGACGACTGGTAAACACTCATTGATATCACAATCAGCTACTAAATTTCAGTGCACCTTTATATCGTTAACATTTATACTTTATTTACTCCAAACAACATAGTAAATAAAATACTACCAATGATCAATGATATAGCTTCTATTATGACGATATCGTGGCATTATCGAAACAAGATACTTATTTACCAGCAGAGCTCATTTCATTTATGGCAGATAGTAAGAATTTATATGTTAATTAAATAACTATAAATGAAATTCTTTATTTTCTATATATAAAATGTCGTAGTATACTTTCAGTATTTTAATATTTCATAACATTATTGTAATATTCACAGCGTTTTCTTACTTCGTCTTAAGTATATATATACCCTAGACCACGGTACACCCTAGACTATATATTGATGCATTTAAATTAAATACAATATTAGTTATTAAAATTTATCAGGAAAGAATAAAAAATAAAATGTTATCAAAGTCACTTATTCTTTATTATATAGTCGATTGTATTCTCCAAGTTGCTACAGGTATCCCAGGCAACGAGTACAAATGTTTTCTTCTTTACGTGACTACGGATACTTCTCACCACCACAGTTGTAATATTTCCAAATCCTTGAAGAAAATCCAAAGAATCAATTAATATCATTTAGTAAGTACGGTTCTTCGATAGAAACAAAGGTGTTTTGTAAAACCAAGGGTATCAAGAGTCCTTTATATACCTTTATATCTATATATCGGATTGAGTCATAAATAAATTGAGTTTTAAAATAATACTTATTTACCTGCAACGGAACTTATTTATGACTAAACCCAATATATTACAAATAAATAGATTTTCCTATTGTCAAGATGTATCGTCATCAGCCGGTAAAACAATACGACAGATTCTCCATCTTGGTTCATTACTAATATAAATCACGAAGATACAAGAACAAAGTCTGCGATTAATTATCAACTATTTTAACGATGGATTGCCTCTATTAAGAGGTCACGCAATAATCATTACTTGCAATAATTTCCACTGGCATAAACGTATTCATAATAAATTTGTACAGCAATCCACAGTATGACGAAATTATTTTCTATAGTGTATACTAGCGTTCAAATATACATATTTATATATACTGTTCCTTTCCGAGAGAAAATAAAATGTTCTCCCACAGCATTTTCAACTCTTGACACCACGAACCAAATAGTCATTAAATAATTCAAACCAGATATGTGATTATTTATGATAATCAACTTAAATCAAAGACACTTGTCACTCTGATATTAAATCGAAAAAAAAGATTAGGGATTCTAAACGGCGACAAATATTGACGCAATGCTGTTTTATTAAGAAGTTCCTTTGTATGTGTCTCTATACCTATATATCAGTATTTATATATTGATATCACTAAACAGCCACCCTGCCTTCTGTACTCGCCTGTTTCTCGTCCTGAAGGGCGCAACCACACTCTCTCTTGGATTCAATCGTATAAGGAAATATTAAGAATCCTTATCATTAAATCATCTTGAATAAATAACCCACAATAGGGGAATTATATATTAACCCTCGAAAATGGATATTCTGGTAGGTCAAATCATATAATTATTATATCCTTCACGCATTGCACCATTCCAAGGAACACTTGGGAATTTTCAAGGATTTGCAGCGCTGCAGTATATATTATATTTATATACTTACCATAATCCGATGCAAGACGATAACATACTATAGAATATTATTTACATATTATTTTATAGTATACAAATCGATTTTATTTTATATACTTCAAATCATGTTTACGTTTGTCTTCAATACATTGTGTCTAATCGAGAGTGGAGTTTAATGTTTAATGTTAATAAATGATATTTCTTTTTATATTTTTTAAAATTCCTTTTTGGCATGTCACTATCGTCAGAGCCATTATACCATTATTAGAAGACCGTCTCCTCGCTAATATAACTAGTCAGGTTTCCCCACTAACCCCGCATCCTCATCCACTATAATTATCCATCTTCGTATTCGTGTCTGACTTCGCTAATGTTTATCTATAAGACTTCGCGTGCTCTCGATGTCACCGATGTCCCCGTGCACACTTTAAAGTTGAAGATACTATTATTACGATATAAGTTTAGCCAGGATATTAGAGGCACGATGCAGTCGGTTCTGAGAAGTCGAGATAGAAACTAGAAAAGTCTTTTACTTTTTGAAAATTTAAATAAAAATAAGACCTATTCATAATACACGAGAATGCTTGGCCGGAGGAGGGTACGAGGATAAAAGTTACCTTTGCAAATAATTTATAGAGTTTATCTTTATCTTGAAAATTTTTAATACTTATTTTTAATAGCATAATAAATTTGCATCGTTTTTATCATATATTACTTATGATTTTAGGGTGGCATTAGTGCCGCGAGAAAAATGGCTAAGAAAAACGTCCCAGCTGCTCTACAGACTGACGTATCTAATGATGAAGAATGGGCTAAAATCTTGGAGAGAAAAGGTCTAGTAGGCAAGTTATGTTATATTATTGATAATAAGTATGCATAGATATATAATATTGTTCATTAAATTATAACATTTTGGAAATCAAACAGTTGTTGACGTTTTCTCGGATTGGAGTGGTCCTTGTACCGGTATGGTGAGCATATTGAAGAAAATGAAAATGGAAATCGGTGGAGATACACTTACTTATGCTATTGTAATTATATTTCGTTTACTATTATTGGACAGACATGCAATGACTTGTTGGTACCTCTTGAATTCTTTTTTAAATATCTTTAGAGCTTATTTATTCTTATGTTTCTGATTACTCCAGGAAGCGATTTCCATAGTTTTAAATCTTTATATGTAAATCGTTCATTGAAATGGATGACCCTCATTTATAGAAAGCATGTATGATCAATATAATTGTTTGCAAATTAATTATAGTTACTGATTTCTTAGGCTAAATGTGACGAAATCAGCGATTTGGCGCGATTTAGAGGCAAAAGTGAGCCTACTTGGATGTTTATCCATGTAGGTATATCATTTTTCCATATTTTAAATTATAATTAAAAATGGCATAATATACTTATATATTGCAACATCGTCTGTAGGAGGGTCGCATGGTAAACCTCATGTTTGGTGCTCATTGTCCAGAACTGCAAAAGATGATCACTAAGGAACTCCAGAGAATAGTTGATGGAGGGGAACCTGAGTATATTTACTTTTTACTTGTTAATAGTAACTATAATCAAAGATATTTCTTCATCATAGATGATTGATCACTTAGATTCTCGTTACCCGTATCTGAAAGAAGTCCAGAAGAAGAGAAACGTTTGCAAATTCTAGAAGAAACCAGACTAGCTAAGGAAGCAGCCAAGAAAGCACAGAAAGGTTAAAAATGCGTACAATAATAGAAAGTATTTGATTAATTAAATATAACAAGTATTATTAAAACACGTAGAAGCTGAGGCTAAAGCTAAGTACGAAGCAGAAATGTCACATTTGATAAATTCATTATGCTTGGAGACGTGTCTTATAATTTATCCATGGGTATTCAAAGATGAAGAAGGACACCGAAGAGACAAAAAATCAAGTCCACCATACATGGAACTTATTGAGGAACTTCTGCCAGACAATTACAGTGTAGAGGAAGAATTTCGAAAAAGACTGGATGACGACATTCTTATGGCATTATGTGACGAGGTACGAAAATACTCTTTTCAAATGTAAAATATTCAATTGGAATTCTCTTTTAATTTTCCTCTATGCATATAGTCGGACTATGTGTTGACTGAGGACGCTAAACAATTACTTTTGGATGGAAAATGTATGTGCATGAGATTGAAAATCAATGATAAAAAGAAAGAGATGGACGTGGAAAAATATTTGCTGAATCTATTATTTGGTGAACCTATTTTGCCAGAACTTGGCCAGACATTTGCTGAAGGATGGTAAATCTATTTTTTACTTTTACCGTATGAAGGGTTCAAAGATTTTATGTACCATTATTTTTTGGCTTCAAGCTACGCGGAACGACATCATCCGGCATTTATACCTAGTGGAAAGGAAAATTTAATATTTCCAGTGATATGGGCACCACCAAATCCAAGAAATAAAGCTATAGTGTTTAAAACAATATTTCGCAAATATATTGACACCACATATCCAGTAAATATCAATTTATAAATAAGTTTATAAAAAATGGTTCTCAATATGACTATTGAAATTTCAGTATGAGGATAAAGGTGATAAATACCCTATAATTGTATTTAAATATGATTCTACAAAGAAAAATGATTTAAAAATAATATTAGAAATGTATAGCAGCGAATTGGTAAATTTTGGTGTTTTCGAACGAGACAAACCACCGGATGCGAAACAAATAGCATCATCTATTGAAGAATTTGAGGAAATCTCTACAGAAAAAACTGGGTCAGTTATATTTTGCTTGTCCCAGTTTTCTAATAATGAGATTATATACCTGTTTTAGGTATGAGACATTTGTTTGTGTTGTAAAAAAGATAAGTTCCGAAGTTTTCCTAACGTTCGCTGGTATTGGTCCATATCATGTTAGCGAATGTCCAGAAAAGGCCATTGAAGAATCACTGTTGTATTTTCCAATAGTTGGAATCGTGGATGATGTACAGTCAGATGATGATGAGAAACTAGAGGAACTTGAAGTAGAAGGTGTTGTAAACGAAAATGGTGAAGCAGTTAATGTGAGTGATTATATATTCATACTATCATTCAAGAATTGTATTAGCAGAATAAAAATTCTTTTATTACTTTAATATGCCCTTGTAGAACTTGGAAGTTCGGTAAATTCGCGGTAAGTTAACATAGAAAGAAGTTCCTTTATAGTTGAACTTGTCATAATTCCACTAATATTCAGAAAATTTCAATGCTAAAACCAAATAAAACTTAATGTTTTTTAAAGATATGTTTGATTATAATGTAATAAGATAGATCAGAATAATGAAATAAGTTAATAAAGAGTTTTACTGTATTTTATTATATTAATAAAAATATTGTCAAAGCTCCCATAGCTATAAATTAATTGAATAAAATTGAGTAAGAAAGTTTACTTGACATTTTTTTATTAAGTGATGATCCTATTACAGGAAAATGAATGGACATATGTGAATTAATTTTTGTAAAGATACCATAATTTATTTTCCATTATACAATCAATGGTACAATAAATGATGGTAGATGGAAGTTCTTTACTTCTTGTAACCACAGCTACGCCTGCGACCTCTGGCCCTTTCGAACTTACGACCCTTTGATCGCACAAGGGGTTTTGTATGAGAATGTGGAACACCTGGAGCTGGTCCAAAGTGTTTGACAGCCTCACGAGCGTTACGACGCCCTTGCATCAAAACAGTGCGTTTTCCAGTAGGAGCACGCAAAGCCAATTGATCGAATGTGATAATCTCACCACCTGCCTTCAGGATGCGACCTCTCGCCTTCTCAGTGATACGCAGAGCGCATACCTAAGAAGCCATTGACGAAATAAGCTTATTTGTAATTCACAGTCTAATGAGAATATGTATCAAATAACTTACCGTCAATTTGGGAACTTCAAAGATCCTAGCATCATCTGTCACTGTACCTACAATGACTGCAATACTATTCTCACGTCCAGGTTTCTTCATAAATCTGACAACGCGTGCCAAAGAAATTGGTGGGCGGTTGATTTTGCTCATAAAGAGACGTTTCAGAATAATCTTGTTAAATTTGCTATTTGTACGACGAGCCAGGAATCGGTACAGCTGTGAAAAAAAAAATTATTAAATTTTTAATTAATGTAACAAAAGTATATAATTAAGTAATGTTAACTCTTAAATATAAAAACTGTATCAGCTAGTATAAACGATTTTCAACTAATGCTGAAAGCCGGAATAGGAAAGCTGACTTGAATATACTCTTGCGAACATTCAAATTGAACCAGTCCATTTCAGACTGACACAGAGTGCGGTTCGCTTATAGATACCAAATTATTATATATGAACACAGAGGAGCTACGTTACTACACGTGTCTCTCCTGCTACACAAACAACATTATAACCTAGAAAACGCCAATTCATAGCAGATATGTGTATACTAACAAAACTAATATTGATAAATGCAATTGAAATTCAAAATATATAAGAGAATCCATTGATTTAAAAAAATAAGAACAGAAAGAAGTAGATACCTTGACGAGGAGTCGCAGGTAGACATCCTGTGACTTGGGCTCCGTGCGCCGGACTTTGCGATCGTGTTTATGATTAATGTCTATACCCTGAAAATAAAATTCATTAGGATTTATTTAAAGGACAATATTAGCTCCAAGCTTATCAACCACACGGTCCAAATAATTCGCCCGTATAGTGGATGCTGTTGGATTTTTCAAGCAAACCAAAATATCTCCAACCACTCACCATTTTTGACACCTCGGGAAAGAAACCTCTCTCTCGGGATGTTCAGCGTTACTATTGAAACGGAAACCGTATAGGGTGCAGCAATTGTTTATTCTAATCCTAAACTGTTATACCGCCTGTCGGTAAACCATGGGAAATAAAAATGATATGAGTATAATATTCATCATTATCGTCATCATCACTTTTTTCGATTCGAATTCCTTTATATTTTAATTGCTTTTTTCGTAGAAATAAATTATACATTGATTATGAAAATATGATCACAATATTATTACCATTAATTCTTTTCTTAAAGATGGCAGCACTACTCAATTTTCATGTACCAAAATCTGCTGGAATGGAGCGGATAGCACGATTGACTTATGAAAGTGCTAAACGGAAGAAGTGGTAGGTTGAAGAGTAGTGTTTAATCAAAGAAAGAGGAGTGCGTAGCAAGTATTTCCAAGTCCAGTGACTGCTTTGCCGGGATCAGTAGCGGAAGTTGTGTTCAATTCTGAAAGATAACATAGTGAGATTTGTACTTATGTCCTCAAGTTATTTCTACAAATACGTATGAAAAAATCGTGAGACACGCAAATAATAGGATATAAAATATGATTGATATATATGAGTTTTGGAAAGGGCGAATTATTTGTGAGAAGATCAATTGAAATTGAGTAGGAAGATATTTTTAAAATGAACATTTTCTTTAAATCGACATTTGAATAAGTATAAGCAATAATAATTTACTGTGTCGTGTATCTTTATTATAGAGTACTTATCCTACAGACTAGGCGTGTCATAACGTGATAATCCAGCACACTTTAATTTTTATAATACTCAAGAAAAATGAATGATATCAATAGTTTGAAAGTCATGTAAATTTTGAACGTAAACTGTTTCAGTTGCCTTTATCCTACGAGTCAATAAAGGAAAGCCAATCGCTTTTAATCTATCTGTTGATTAAAATTCGCCTGTGGCAGGTATGCACCTATATTGTTCAAAAGGAATATCTGAATGTGTAAAGTTCCTAAACCCATTAGAGTTTATTATATGTATACTATTTGCTTCAAGTACACATTATGACGATTATAAATTCTGGCATGGCAGTTTGTCAATTGAGCACTAAAGTTTGTTAAGTATGTGTATGCAAGACATGCAACTGTTAATGTTCTGCATCGGTGAGCAAGTTAGGCAATAACTGTTATTGAAATTCATTAATGAAATCCTGTCTCTTTATGCATATATATATATATATATATAAACACATATATTTAGCATGCAATATCTAATAATTTAATGATATTGTTGTTAGATATTATCAGTATGGCGGGAGATGGACAAATTTGCTCAAGTACTGTACTTGAAGAAACATTTTACATAACATCAAAGAAAAACACATTCTATCGTGTAAAACTTACTGAAAAAGGTTTAAGTTTGCAAAAGGAGAGCAATGGTTCCACCAAGACTGAGACAATAGCCTTGAACGACATAATAGGCTGTCGATGTATGTGCTCTAAAAAGCGTAGTGCTGATAGTTGTGCCTGTCGTCCTGGAGCCTCCAAGATACAACTGAGGGTTGTTGAATCAACAGAGAATTTCTTGCCATACGATGAATATGATACTTCAGCATACCTTTATATCTATGCATACATTTTGAAGAAGGCACGAGTGAAAGGTGCAAGAAGACGCGAGAGAACGACAATCACATTACGTTTTCGAAGCTTTGATAAGTATGAGGATAACTTGAGGGAGGCAAGCAGATGGAGATTGGCAATAAAATGTCTAGTTGCCAGAGTGCCTGTGCCAAAGATGCTAATGAGCCCCACCCATGGTAATTTAGAATCATTATTAAATGGTAAGTCATAAGCCTTATAGTTTAATCTACTATAATTAATATACAATTGGTAAGAATAATTACAACGCATTCATTTTCATACACTGTATGTTATCTGAAACCACATATCTGTTTACTGTATGATTCTTAATGGGTTATTGATGACAGTATTATATTCTAATTTTCAATTGCCATTCTCATAATTCCTTACTAATGATGCATTTGAATGGGTTCGAGGAAACAGAGGATAAATAATGAAATTGTATATACATAATCTCTTTTAATGAAATATAATTATATGCGTTAAAGCTGCATAATCATTACATTATATAAGAGCATACATAAAAGAGCTACTTGTTTCCTAAGAAATTAAAACTGATTTTCGTTGGATGACGACAAACCAGATGAGCTAATTGTACTTATAACGGTAAAAAGATTCAGACAGTACTTGGAACGTACTATATGATAATTATATATACAATGCTATAGTATGTACAATAATATCTATACGGGTACAACGTACGATATACAAAATAGATGAATAAACCTTAATTTCATAAACATGGTTTATTGTTTAAACTCGATTTATCTTAGAAATGCAAGTATCTGATTCGCTAATCGTACAATTAAACCGAGTTTATACATTAAATTATGTTGGTAGAACGGGCCCTGAGAAATGCGTAGTCATGAGCCTACCGTTAAATAACAAAGTAATCGGACAACCAGACTCAATGAGTTAATCACAGTTAAGTTCGGAAGAATCACATATTAATTTTACAGCAAGAAATATTTTACGTTCCTATTACGTAACATTATAACGACCTATGGACTCTGATGCTGTGCTATACTTGACCGTGATACTCCAAAGTTGCGTCCCACGTATAGATATGATGTGAGAACAGAGCTTGTTTAACGGAACTGCAAGATGTCACTGACATAACAACCAGCAGTTGACATTACATGAGGAATTATAATCTATTACTGCAGGATTACATAATGCTAACTTAACAATCCCTGATCTGCCTCAACATATATGTACAACCACTAGTGTATTGTAGCTTAGTTTCTCTCATTACGTTTTCCTATATAATTTTCTTAATTCAGTCCCGTAGAAAATAATACTCCATTACGTCGTAGAATGCTGAAAATATGAACTTTGCTAGAAGAAAAAATTCTACTTGTGTCAGCTTCTTTGTACGATCCTACACATCGACACTTTTTTAAAATTCAAATCTGCTGGAATATGTAAAAAAGGAATAAAACTGTGTCATTAATACTTTCGTCGTAGTTCAAGGAGTCGATGAAATTAGTTAAAGTGTTTGCTCATTTTTTTAGTTTCCTTTCAAACATTCTACATGCATGACATGAAATTCTTGAAATGGAAAATAAATGACTAGGATCTTCACGTTCTCTGTTTTGTTAAGCAAAATTCTGCTGTACTTTGTCTTGCAAAATTGGCTCGCACATTTATCCTTCAGCCATGTGCGAACTATATGTATATCTTAACGTACTAAGATTCTGCATAATAAGTAGCAGCCGTAACTTACTGTACAACGTTTTTTAAAACAAAAATCACGATAAGAAATCGTAATCATAAAGAGCTCATATTTATTGTATACTAAATAGAAACTTATAAATCCGTACGTGCCTAACAATAACGTGCTAAACAGATTATACAGTCGGTTTATTGAGATATCTATACCATAAAAACTTACGCTTTAAGTGTTTTTATTAAATGCTATCTGTCGATGTCAGATGGCCATGAAATCCACGTGGAACTTAAGTGTCGCAACCTACTCAGTTTATGAGTAGTTATAGATATATCTATTGTGTGGCTACAGCTCAACCTGTATAAGGTGAATACAAATAGGGTACTGCGCTTTTCAATATTTCCTATTGGGTCATTGCATATCTATGTGTAAATATGTAGTGTATGAACATAAGTGATGTTATTACCTGTTCTACTACTTAAAGGAAACTAAAAACAGGTCGACACGGAAGCGCGACTTTCGCTGCGAAGCGGGAATTAAATGAAAGTGAAATTCTCCTGCGTAATGGAGATATCGTTATCCGTACATGATACAAACTACAAGGTGTACAAAGTCTATTTGATTTGCTTTAACGTGATCTATGTTCTTTGCAGTGTCTTTTCTCCCTTGTGTGTTATCATTAAGTCAATCCTTATCTATATTTTTAACTTAAGATAAACAAAGCACATTGACTTCAGTGGCTTGAAGCTACATTATCAAGATAACTATGAAACCAGAAAACCAAAAACGACTTATCCCAAAATATCTTAGGACATTGCCAGTAAAATAAATTGCTGTTAGGGAAGCAACTAATGAAATAGCTTCTCGTGCGTCGTTTTGCTGTCTTTCTATTTTTAAATTAGAAACTCAAGGCTAAAAATCTGTAAATAATACAAACGGACTTGATAAAAGTCACTCCTACGATCCTTTCGTATTTTTTAATATGAAATAAGCATCCAGTTCTTATTTACAATTTAATGATATTATGATAAAAATGATCAGGGCAGATCTCAATTTATGGTACATATTTAGCTCTAGTAGATTTCCTTGTGATTATGCAGCTTAGTTTGGATTACACGGACCCATACAAAGAAACAAAACATACCCACTTCTTATTCTATTTTTATGATTGTTTTTTTGTAGTATTTGATATCATAGAACTTTATCGCTAGCTGAATTAAATTAAATTCCTGATCTTAACAAAGATCAATGGCTGTAATTGGAATAAATTTCATAATGAAATTTGCATAATGAACATTTTAAATAACTCTTGGCACAGAAATATAGTTTTCATTGATGAAGCAATTTAGTTTCATTAGAACAATAATGTCCAGTACTATCAGCTACTATTATCTAACAAAACTTTCATTCCTTAGTATCTGTATTGACAAATATTTTGTCAATTAAGAGGGTAGGAATCTAGTTTTGCGTTCGATATTAGAAAATTTATAATTCAGTGTATGACACAAATCTTAATAAATATTACGTTTTTGGTTTAGCTTGCCCTGGTGAGCAAAGGAAGTTGCTAGTACTTCTGAATCCAAAATCTGGACCTGGACGGGGTAGAGAGACTTTTCAACGAAGAATCCATCCAATACTTTCTGAGGCAGAACGGCATTATGATATTCATATCACAAAGTATCCAAATTATGCTCGTGAATTTGTTCGCACAAAAGATATATATCAATGGAGTGGTATACTTGCTGTTGGTGGAGATGGTATTCTCTTCGAAGTTATTAATGGAATTTTCGAGAGGCCTGATTGGGAGAAAGCAGTCAAAGAGTTACCCCTAGGTGTAATACCATGCGGATCTGGGAATGGCTTAGCAAAGTCAATAGCACATGCTAATCAGTAAGTCCTTTGATTTATAATAAATGAAATTTTACTAATCATAATTATCTTTTAGGGAGCCATACGATCCTAACCCGATGCTAATCAGTGCTCTGTCAGTTGTCAAAAGCAAAAAAACACCAATAGACTTAATACGTATAGAAACAAGAAGTCAAATAATGTTTTCATTTCTCTCTGTCGGCTGGGGTTTTTTGGCTGATATTGATATAGAGAGTGAACGTCTTCGTGTCATTGGCGGTCAGAGATTTACACTATGGAGCGTAGCACGTCTTATTGGGCTACGTACCTACAAAGGCAAAGTGTCATATCTCCCTTGTGAAAAATTACCCCTGTCTGAGAGCAATGGGAGCCTTTATGAACAGGATCATATAGATGATGGGAAGATTTCACACTCTAGGAGTTACGGGGACGACTTAAATCGGTAAGCTACTTATTTGTCGGTTATAATGTGAAAGATATTTATAGAAACGTCTAGATAATCTAGAATCTATAATGGATATTATAAGTATCCTCAGATATGGGAGTGTTAGGGAGTCCAGGAGTTATCATGATGCACTAGACAGTAATTCTAATGGCGCAGAGAGTGGTTCCAATGATTTTGATGATGAAGATGAAGTGATAACCGAAAGTCTTTCTTTGGAAACCGAAAAGCAAAGTAGGCATAGACTGGACAGCTTCTATTCTGCAACTTCGAGAAAGTCAACCTACTTTAGCACCGGTGCAATGTCAAGTTATCATAGCGTTGATGAATCCGACGGCATCGGACAATGTGTGTATCTAATTTGAGGCCGAAATTTAATTAATGTTCAACGCGCATGTTTTAAAAATACTTATCACCAAACGTAGGTGCTGAAAATAGCGACAATCGAATCGTTTACGGTCCTCCCGGCAAGACACCGGCTCTGACGGCTCAGCTTCCAAGTACATGGATTCAAATTAAAGGTGACCTATGATCTTCCATAGTATGATATGAAAAATATTAAAAATTAAAAAATGGTCATTTATTTAATTCTAGGGAACTTTGTAATGGTACATGCAGCTTACCAAACGCACTTGGCGCAAGATTGTTTCTTTGCACCACGTGCTAGATTAGCTGACGGTGTCATCTGGTTACTCATTGTGAGAGCGGGTATCACCAGAGCAAATTTACTCCAAGTAAGATAAAAAATCGATTAGTAACTATGTCAAATATGACCCATAAGATTATATGGTTCTTCGTTTATTTATCAGTTTCTACTGGGTCTAAGTAGTGGCACTCATCTAGCATGCTCTGGAGTGGAAATGATTCCAGTACAAGCTTTTCGTATAGAACCGGAAATTAATGGCCCTATAGGTCATTTAACAGTGGATGGAGAAGAAGTGGATTACGGACCTCTTCAGGCTGAAATATTTCCGTCTCTGGCAACAGTCATGACTCCGTGATATGATTATTGAAAATGACTTCAGTGAGTCAAAGATCCAGGTACTTGAATCAAAACAGTGAAAGCAATCATTGAGAAAAATGCGCAATATGATTGTCTTTAGAATTTATAGGATCCCTTAAGTCATAAATCGTATCAGGGATCTAACAATTAATAGTGAAAATTCAGTTAGAAGTGGCTAGAATCATCGGATCAAAAAATCACTCAGGATTCGCTTTATCAGCCATGAATAAAATAAAGTGGGTTCAATGCGCGCTGATTATAGAGTTATTTTCTATTTTTAAACATAATTTTTTATAAGTTACTAAATCTTGAGATAAATGAAACCTAATGAATGGTTTTAAAAAATCATAGAATTTATTTTTATTATTTCATTGATCCATTCCAATTGCTCATGATCATAACTTTTCTACTTATCAAAATGGGAAGTGACTCTATTATCATTCTACTTATATTAGTGCTCAATAATTATAGAAATGTTTAATAATCCATTTTAAATAAAATGATGCCCAACGACAAGACAAAATTATTAAATTTATCTTTAGTCATTTGGGCATCCGCATTTGAACATACTGTTTCAAATATTCCTCTGTTAAAAGTATTTCGATTAAACGAATTAAAGAGCAAGAAATGAAACATTACCGACTAGATTTTAAGGTTGTAAGATTTTCGTCCAAATTTCAACTATAGTGTCTGGCGACTAACATATACTCGATCTACGAGCTCAATGTGTTTTTTTTGCACTTGTAAAAAACATTTTATGTAGTGTACTTCGTACCTTTACCCGTGTACCTTCATAGAGACGATATTGGTTTCGACGTGTCAAAAAAAACACATCGAACTCAGGGACCGACTATATGTTATCCTATTGATACTTAGAAAAGATGAGTAAACGTGTATTCACGCGGTAAATCGTTACTTCATATTGAGTTATGCCGACTAAGCTTCTATAATTTCACTTTATTAATACTTATATCCACAATCAACAAATAAATCACAATACTATTCTATTTCGTTATCTCAAGTCGCACATATCAAATATTGTCATTTCAACAAATCATTAGTTATCAATAAGAATTAGAAAGAGAAAGAGAGAGAGAGAGAGAGAGAGATAGCACTATTTTGGTGAGGTTTTTGGTTCAGCTCGGCAACTTGTTACGACGTAATTGTCCCATCTTCTGTGTCTAATCGTTAAATAGAAGAAGAAATAGATTTAAATAAAAAGGGGCTTCACGTGTGGAGCCGATAGTTTATCGAGTATCTTGGAAGGCAAATCTCATTCCCTTCTATTTTTTTCCATTTTCTTCCATCAGCCATTATTCGTTGTATTAATGATGATTATGCAACGAAATTATATTTTAAAAATATACTCTGCCCACACATATAGAGCCTCTTTTTTTCACGCTCATTCAATTGTCTTCGTACGGACACTATATGTTGAATTATTCTAGAAAATATATACAAAATAATTTAAATATTAAAGGCATATCCAAGTATTACGACGTTGGTGCCAAGATAATAAGCCAGAGACAGTATTTGGGTAGCAGTCTATAATAGGCTAGAATGATTTCTCGAGCTTTTAGAGAATTCCTGTTAAATATTTGACTAATTATAGTATTTTGTCAAGGCCCGAAATTCCATGAATTTCCTAATGCGACAAAAAATATTTAGTCCTCTGCCGAATGTCGGTTCAATTATTAATACTTGTTCCAGAAACCACGGCAGATGCGCGATTGTTGATTTCATATGTTTATAATAGTGATTGTTTTTCTTTTAAATGAAGATTCTATTTACAAGAGAGATCTATAAAAAATATTAATCTCATGTTATTGCGATTATTGCAAAATATTGTGGAAATAAAAATGCGTTTTTATTGCACACTTTCGACAGTTCTACTATTATATTTTCCAATTACTAATTCCTATAGGTATTGTTCACAATGATCATGTGAATATTGAGCCCATATAGTTTTTTACTGGGGAAAACAGTAGGTGTTTACAAGAATATAAGATAATATGTATTATTTTTATTCACCGAAATCTAATTTATGTATACATATAATATTGTATATAATATTTACGCCTAATATTAACACAAGACCAATATGTATAAGAAAATGTAAGAGACTTGTCCGAGTCTCTCGATATTATTATTATTACATGGGGTATCTACAGCTTTTGACAATGACATTCAACCCGAGAATGAGTAAAAGACTCGTGGAGATGTAGCTAAATTGTTTCAAACATTTGAGTAAAAGTACCGTGAGTAATGTATACAATAATAGAGAGGATATAATTTCATAAAAATAAAAATACATCTTTAATATTTCCAGTTATATAATGGTCGACATACAGAAAACGTTGAACTTTCGATGCGCATCACGTGTCAATGAAAAATTTTAGGCTCCCTTCAATATCGAACGTTAATTTATCATACGAATTTCCTCTTTTAACTTTCGTAAAACAAAAAATTTCTAATACAAATTGTTCAAGATGAGTTAAAAGTTTAAGGAGTCATTTTGATCGCATTGTTACATATGTGTCCACTATACTAGTATAACTACAAATTCTATTCCATTCCTGTACCTATACCATCTATGGACATATATATGAGATTTACTGATTCAATATTGTAAATAGAGCAATTGATTCTAATTATCTGGACACGTTACTTACACTGTATACAATAACTTTCATACGAGGTTTAATCCAACTTTTTGAAATATGCTAACCACAAGACAAACATTGCAATGTATGGTTTTTGCAACTATGCATCATTTTTATAAAAATGGTCAATAAGTGGTTGGTGAGCAAATTTTATAGAGTCTGTTAATCTCGCGAATGATAATTATTTATAACAAATGATTTTGATGCTTGAGAACTGACATTAACTTTTCCCAAAACCTATTATTCAGGAGTACCAGAATGAATAAAATGAAATTAAGAAGACAAAGAAAAATAGGTAATTTGAATTAAAACAATCTGAACAATCTAATTCGTCAGACTGAGAGAGTTTATGTTGGCCAATAAATCTCTGACGTCATCCTGAACCTCGTCGGAAGTATTTGAGAGTGAAAGGCGGGAGCAAAATGTGCTTAAAACTTCAACCTGATCGCGAGCATCTCTTTGTTTTTGTAGATATGCAAGTAACATTCCTACAACATTGTGTACTTCATCCTTGACCTTTTTCATATCAGACCCTCTGCAGTTCTGGAGCATCCTTAATTTCGATTGTGCCAACTGTAAAGGATTGCATCCGAATGCATCGGAGGAGAGCACGTCAGTACCGCCCTTCAAGAGAAGTGTCACGACCGATGTTTTACTAGTACAGGCTGCCAGATGCAATGGTGTGTTTCCAAGACAATCCCGCTGATTGATATCTGCTCTGTATGCTAGCAATAACCGCACCATTTCTGTGTACCCTCTGTGCATAATTATGATAGAGGAAAATGAATATATTTAATAATTGCATCTAAAATATCGTGATTATTTCATATAACAGATATATTACCTGCAGGATGCCAAATGAAGTGGAGAACGACCTCTTCTATCCTGATTATTTGGCGATACACCTATGCTGAGCAAATGTCGCATTAGCTCAATATTGTTGGTAGCTGCTGCAAGTCTCATTTTACGCTCATTAAGAGGCCCAGTAAAGTCTCTATAGATAAGACTTTCCTTTCTTCTCCAATGTGCAGGAGAGGATGTTTCTATATAGCAGTTAAAAAAGAGACAACATTATTGAATGCACAAAAATGTCTAAACAGAAATAACATATATTACATCTTATCATTTAGTATCAATGCAGATCAAAAACATAGTAATTAGAGTAAATGTAAATAGTCCATAAACTATTAAAAGATATGCTTGTAAAACAGTGCAAATAAAAGCCTTATAATAAATCAACTATGCTGTGCTCTGATCTGTATTATAAAGAGAAAATTAAATTGATACTTACTTGCTCTGAAAACTCCCATCATTGGAAGGCCCGTCATATTACACATAGGTGGAATACGAAACTCCAATAGCTATAGTAATAAAATATAATGAATAGTAATTTCCAACAAAAATTATTATCTGGTAAATATTCATGCTGGCTTACTTTGTCGGGCCTTGCATCGATACAACGAAACAAAATTGATTCGGATGAACTTGTTGGTAAACTGATCTGACTGGATGTGGGCGAATTTTCTATAGCTGGATATATAGTCGCTCCTGGTAGAAGCGATAGTTTAGCTGGTGTTTCTTCAAAACTCATGCTGCTTTGTTCTTGCCCTTGGGAATTGACTGCATACGATGTTCCTGACGAGTTTGTGCTGATTGTTGTACTGCTGCCTGGAATCTGATTACTTGCGAGACTTTCATGTTGAGCTACCAAACTGTCGTTTGAATCGTTCCCTGTCTCCACTCCAGAATCCACAGACGTCATTTTACATTTGAACGTATGTAAAACGTTTACTCTTTCCTCCTCCTGTATGATTTGTCAGTACACTGTTCCGATTAGGATAATAATAACAGCCGTGAAGGAAGCTTAGACAACTTGGATCTTGTTGATTTCTATTATGATATTGAGATACATCTCGAATCTCGATTCTATTATATATTCTTGAACGAACGCTCGAGTAACTTCGAGAATCGAGATATAAAACTCGAACACCGGAATAGCCAACAGTGTAGAACAAAATTTGTATGTACATACATACATCAAATTTGAGAAATACATTTTATTTTTAAAAATAAAATATAACTTGACCAGGGTTGTTTATTGCTGTTGTGAATTTATAAGAAAACTAGTGTCACTAAATGTGGGCTTGTTATAAAGATTTTATTTTGATGTATTGCGTTTCTACTTATTTTTTATTTGTCTTATTTACAATATTTCTTCATTTTTATCAGATTTTTCTAAAAGGAGATTTCCTTTAGGTTTTAACTTGTTGCTGATAATACTATTCCTTCTTTCTTCCATTTCCTTTTGCTTCTTATTATGTCTTTCGACAGCATAATCTACTTCAGATATTAACTTTTTAATTCTTTGCTGAAATAGAATATTATAGTGTAATACGATATTATAGATAATCATTTAAAACACTTTAGAAGTGTATACATACAGCGTAGGTTTTTTGTTTATTTATACGTGTTTTTTGCCTAATTCCATAAGGTGTTGGTCTTCCATCCAAAAAGGTATAATCTGCCAAATTAGTCAGTGCTCCAAAGGCATTAGGATTTTTAGTCAAACCTTTCCTGGAATCATATATTAAGTACTACCTATTGCACACAAAAATATAAAATTTACTTTTCTCGCCAATCTTGATCCAATGTTCTCACAGAAGATATACTCAAGCTATTAAACTGAATAAACATATTAAAACCTGAAACGATATTATCATTAATATAATTTTATATCTAAAGACAAGTAAATATTACTAATAGATTTACAAAATTCTTCAATCGAAATATTATTTAAGTTTTGACTAACCTATACGAGTTTCGACGGAACGTATTATCTTATTAACCACAGACATTTTGTCAACGAATGTGCTATATTCTTTACTATATTCTCGTTCAAATTTGGTTGTATCTTATGAAAATCAATGATGAAGGTTCCTTATTTCAATTTCTTCGACGAGTCTGAAAGCTCAGCAATGCTCAGCAATTTCAGAAAATGGGACAGTGCCAGAGCCAGTGGTGATCAGGGTAGCAAACTTATTACCACTTGTATGAAATGCGTCTGAAGTCAGCTCGAATTATTTTATAACGTAGAAGTCGTGCTTCGTAATCGAGTGGTACTGTAGTTCACGTAATAATCAAAGAGGGTTTGACGGCTTCCTCGTGGCAAACGATAGCCCAAAACTATTTCCAGGCGTAAGACAAGACTTTATTTATGTGAGAAATCAAGAGAACGATCATGGTCTCGGTGATGCAGCCCTTCATGGTGAGTCCTGTATTCGAGGTTTGTTAGCTTAGGACCGGTCTTTTGCCTTTGACATTCATTCCTAGTACACTTTCAATGATATTCTATGATTGAGAATAACTATTAATCGGAATTTTTATTTTAATCTTTATCAGGACGTCGAAAGCTCAAGAAGCTACATCGACGAGCTGTATTCGCCGGACCCGCAAAAATGTCTTGAAGCCATAATGTGAGTGAAATTTATATAACCTCTAAATTATTCATTGGATTGCAGTTCGAGATTTGAAAAATATGCTTAGGTATTTAATGTTAATAATTATGATCTGACAGAATTTGTTACTTTGTAACTGTATATTTGGTAATCGTTTTTGTTGATGCTTTAAAAGAATATATATACAGTTTTAAGAACACAGCAATTTGGATTACTTAATATGAAGTTGAAGTTTTTGGATGGTATCATATATTTTGTTGTCATTCAACAGATGCCTCAAGAATTCGGTGATTGGGAGTAACCGCCAGAAGGGTTCTGTGATAGCGCAGGGTGTAGTACCTCGACTATTGCAATTATTAGGAGATACATCAGGCACAGTTGGAGAACGTGTTCGTCTAGAATCTTCTGTTACTTTAGGCTCTCTAGCAAAAGGAACTGATCAGCATGTACTGGCACTTATAGATTTGGGTGTAGTACCTTTAATACTTCAAGTACTATTGAGTACTCCTGTATTAGAAGAACCCTGTCAAGGAAAAGGCAAAGTATCAGATTTGCTTATAGAAGCAAGTTTGCGCTGCTTGCGCACAGTTTTTCAACATGCAGCAGCACCAGTTCATACCATTTACCAAGATCCTGCACTGGTACCTCGTTTACTGACTCTGGCTAGTAGATCTGTCACTTGCCAAGTCTGTGTAGCAACTATTTTAACCGCGGCATGTAAGGTAATTATATATTGTACAGTAACGAGGTTTTGAAATTAAAACAAGAAACAAGGAAAAACGTTCATACCCACAGACTGCTGAGGAACAAAATGCGTTGTCGAAGGGAGGTGCTGTTGCTGCTTTAGCAGCTCAGCTAGACTCTCCTTTGGCTGATGTACAGTTACCTGCTTTAGCATGTCTCGCCAATATGTGCTATCAGAATCACTCAGTATCGGCGATGGTCGCTGCTGCTAATACCAGCAATGTACAGGGCAAAGTCGTACCTGCAGCACTAGGTCAACTCATGGGACGGGAGCGAAGCTCGTTAGTACAACTGGAAGCTGCTCGTTGTGTAGCATATATGTATAGAGCTGGAGCACTTTCCTCGACGGATCCCCGCGTCGTTTACAGAGCCTTACCATGTCTGGTAAGATTGTGCCATCGGGAAAGACCACCGCGAGAAAGAGTAGCAGCCGCAGAGACTTTGGCTTATCTTACGGAAGTTGACACAGAACTTCAGCGATTGGCATCTATCAGTAATCATCTAATACCCACTCTGGCAGAATTACTAAGGCCCCAGCCGCTGGTAAGTTCTTCGCAAGTAGCATGATGAAGCAAATTGTTTTGATGCATCGAAATGACCAGTTGTACCTATCAGGTACAGGACGCGACGTTGTCTCAAGATATGCGGCAAGCGGCATTTCGTGCATTCGCTTCACTGGGTGCTAATGATGAGGACATCCGGAAGAGGATCATCGAAACGGAGAGTCTTATGGAACAGGTGGTTTCCGGTCTACAAGATCCTGGTGGTCCACGAGTTCGTTTGGCTGCTGTGCGATGTCTGCATTCTCTCTCCAGGAGCGTCCAGCAACTACGTACTACTTTCCAGGATCACGCTGTCTGGAGGCCCCTAATGCAGCTTCTTCACGGTGCCGACAAGGGATTGGAGGGTGAGCTTCGAACGATTTCGCAAAGCTGCTTTCTCCCAGGAACAATCTAAACAAAGGACAATCGGAGTGCTTGAACGATCTATTCCCTGCGATGTAGGTAGGGGTGAAGGCGAGGAGGATTTGTTGACAGTGGCATCGAGTACCTTATGCAATCTACTCCTGGAATTCAGTCCAAGCAAGGAGCCCATCCTAGAATCTGGTGGAGTGGAATTACTGTGTTCTCTCACCAAACGCCCTGACCCAGCTCTTCGTCTAAATGGCATTTGGGCTTTGATGAACGTAGCCTTCCAGGCGGAACAGCGCGTCAAATCACAGATCCTCTCGTGTCTTGGTACCGATCAGATCTTCCGCCTTCTGGCTGATCCTGAGCTCGCTGTACTCATGAAGACTCTGGGTCTTCTACGCAATCTTCTTTCCACCAAAGCGCACATCGATCGTATAATGGGCGAGCATGCCGCTCACGTAATGCAGGCTGTCATACTCGTTCTGGAAGATCCGGAACATCCGGCGGATGTCAAAGAGCAGGCTCTCTGTATCCTAGCCAATGTGGCCGACGGGGATCGTGCCCGTGATCACATAATGGCTAATGAGGATGTACTCAAAAAACTCATGGATTATATGGTTCGTTTTTTTTTTTTTTTTTTTTTTTCTTTCCAAAGGTTTCCCTCAAGTCTTTGGAGTGCGTAACTAAAATGTCGGATCCCAATATCATATCTGTTACAGATGCACAGCAACGTTAAACTCCAAGTGGCTGCTATATTTTGCGTGTGCAACCTAGTCTGGAAGGAGGAACCTGGTGCTGCGCAACGTCAGGCACGACTGCGCGAGTTAGGTCTCTACCGTATTTTGCAACAATTACGTCACACCAAGGATTCACAGTTGTTCGATAAGTACGTAGCGTGATGTTTTTTATTAAAATCAATTGAATTAAGTAAATTCATTAGAATCATAATAAATTTTCACGATGTGTAAACATTTACATAATAGTATGACGCAATTGATATTACTGTTTCAGGGTAAAGACTGCAATGGCGCAGTTCTTCGACGCTTGAGCCCGATAATAATTGGTTACCCATCGTCGCTAGATTTTTTACAATTTTTAGTTTTTACCTTTTTAAATTTCAACTTTAACACTGTGATCGTTTACCCTTTCTCAAGGAACTCTATCGACTTACACGTGAGATGGCCTTCACGATTTACTAGGAATATCGTAATTCTCGCGACCTGAGCATAATGAGATTCTAGTATCGTACGCGACATATTTATTAAAGTAATAGTTAAACATCTGAAATGTCAAATTCATACTGACTGTCAATCAAGTCAGCAATCGTACGGTTTCCCTACACCTCTACATTTGCTTTACATCCATTACACAAGAATTCCTAAATGTTCCAAGAGCCTTCAAAAAAAAAAAAAAAAAAGAATTAACAATGTTTTATGAGACGGATAATTAGAAGAATTACTAGAAGGTCAACCTAACGATGTTAAGGATTGTTAAAGGTAGCAAATACATGCAGACAACGTACCATTGCACCGTTTTGGTGTATTTTTTATTATAACCTCGTATAGTAAACTTTACACGTAGACACACTTGACGTGGTAAATCCAATTAAAAAATTCCGCTGCAGCTTTAAACTATATCTGATTATTGTGTCTAGTATGGATTGTTATTTCGAGGATATTTGTTTAAAAAGGAAGGGGAAAAATCTTTGGTTTTTCCATTATAAAGAAAAAGAAATGGAGTGTTAAATATGTGACTAGTAAAGTGATGAAAGTATAGAGCTTCATTTAAGCTTGTAATCTTTGGCAAAAAGTACTTGATTGGTTATAAACCGTTTCAGACCCAATAATATTCAAGGACAATCCACAAGGTATCCTGATAATACTTAATGTCTATGTATTTGGAATGTCAAATATAAATATGGGATAACGTAAATCCCTTGGACGATTTGCAAGTTATCGGTAAATGAAGATTCTAAATTATTCGGATTTGAAATCCTTTTTTTTTTTTAGTAAAAGATTCTATCTGATTAAATGAGTGGTCTATGACCGTTTTGAAATTCAGATCGTGGTAATGTAACCGTATCTTTGCTATTAAGGTCATGTATAAACTAAATATGCCATAAGTACCTATGGTAATTCACTTATCTGCAGCAATCTTCCTTTTGTTATGCTGGAGCATTGCAGTCATTTGAGAGACGTTCCATTGGGTTATTTGCTAGTGGATCTAATTCAGCGAATAGATCAAGCCATGAATTACCAGCTTGACGATCACCCTTATTCTTCGTCTATTAACATAAAAAAAATTGTTATTAATTTCTTTATACAAGATTATTTTATTCTGTAGCACCTACTTTATCATCACTGCTTGTAGCATGAAAGTGTTTTTGGGTTGTACCAAGTGCAGCATCTCCAAGGCTTTGCTTAAGTATACCAGGTGGCAAGAAAGTATCACCAGTTAAGGTATCCCACTCAATGTTGCTGTTCGTGCTACTATTAAGGATGTCATCTAATAATGCTACGCTCTCAGATGTGAGTAGTTGAAGTGGTTGCTGTGTTTGTTCTTGTGATGTCTGTCGTGCTAAGGATGGGGGGTTGATAAAGTCTAAGCCAGTACCACCAGTGCCAAAGGAATCCATTGCCAAGTCGAGTTCGGCTAAACTTTTGTCCAGCTGCAGTTGTCCACTTGAAGGAGTTTCATAGCTCGATATCTTGCCATTAAGGGTATCCTCAGACATTAGGTTTCCAAACAGATCGCTTAATTCCGTACTGCGAGAAGAACTCTGTATGTTTTGTACTTTGGTATCGTTACTGGTGCTTATCATGCTAAGATCAAGACCGTCTAAACCCAGGATATCCTCTGTATCATTTCCAATGTCCAAAAGCTTCACATCTGCCGTGTTACTTTCTACTGCTGGGAATTCGTCAGTTGGTTTTACTTCCTGGGCTTCGTCGACATTGTCATGATAGTCTGCATCAAAGAAAAGAAGCTTGTCTTTGTCCTCAGGATCCTCATTGCCGCCAGTTTCCTGAGCTAATTTACAGGAAGATTCTGCGAGTTCTCGCACAACCATAAAGTCATAGTGTTGATAGCCTTTGAAGCTATTTGCTATCGTTAAATAAGCCTGAGCAGATTTCTTAGTAAAGTTAAGCAATGTACTTTGATAGAGGACAAGAGCATGGCTGAACATATTACATCGGGCTGCAGCTAGTAAGTCCACTTTTTGGAGGCAGTCAAGAGTCAAATTATCAAAGGCAACTTTTCCTCTGCGAACACGAGTCTGCACCTTTCGAAATCGTTCTAACTGTTTAGAGGTGTCAGGATCTAGTTCCTGGGATATGTTTTTCATCCACGATAGAGCCGCGCGATATTCAGTTCTGGCTTTTTCCATAGCCTGTACATTTTGCAAAGTATCTTCAATAGCTCTTTGCCTGAACGTTTCCACTTCCTGATAAAGTCTAACTAATGGGGCTCGCAATGCTAGACGTTGTTGACCGGAATAAGATAGGGATTTTCCGACTGCTGACATCATTTTCCCAGCTCTTGTTTTATCCTGCTTTCCAGCTTCCTTTAGGAAACGACCCATTGCATTTTCCTCTTGAGCCAAGTCTAGATGAGTAAAAAATAGAAACAACAAATATTAATCAACGTTACTTGAAGTAATGAACATAGAAAAAAAAAAATAAAAGTCCAGTTACTGACTGCATAGTCTTTCTTGGTATTTATCAATGATTCTCTGTAAGTAAAGACAGGATTCTTGGATACTTCGAAAGAGTTCTAATTTAGCATCCAGTTCTGCATCAGACGATACTATACAGTCATCCTCCTTTTTTCCCAGCTTTCGGGACAGGGTTTGCTTGGTCACCCAAAATTGGTGTTGCATTTTTGTGATTGGAGAATCATCAGGGAATTCAGATCTTTGAACCCATCGGTCGAAAGCATTGCCAGATATGCCTGGTGTTCCTCTATCACTGTAAAAAATATTTAATTCATATGGTGTAGAGTAGTGAAATAACAGAAATGTTCTGAAAATCAAGGATACATAAGACATCCAAAAATTAAATGTTTAAAAAAAGAACAATCGTAAAACCTGTATGGAAATGAGCTTTATCGCAAGTGCTTTGCGGTTACGTATCCCGGATATCGACAACACACGTATAACATTTCTGTTAGAATTACTATAGCAATATGAAATATTACTAAATCGTATACTTACTACGTGTTCATTTCGAAGCGCTTTTCAAATACTTCAATCTTTAAAGGCGATAACGTCCAAAATTAACAAGACTTGACATTTCGCGAGCTTGACAGCTATCGGATAGCAGCCATTTTACATCTTCTAGAACTAGGGATTTTTTGTAATCACGGACTGGGAGCACGGACGAGAAAACGAGTTATCAAATTATGAAAATTAAAGAATGGGACGTGTTATAAAAATTGTGAAATATTTATTAATAAAAAACATTTTTGAATATCATGCAAACCACTATATCCTCTATCAGCTGCAATATAATATTTATTCATAATTTCTACTTTATCAACTGATGGTTGTTATTACTTAAAGTCGATAAAACATTTTGTAAAACAGTTTCAATTAATGGGCGTAGTTCTAGATGGTGTACGAAAATTTTCTTGTAACCTCAAATTGCATGTACAAAAGACGTTGTTGGACTCGATAAAAAAAGTCTCCTGTCAAAAGTAAAGGAAAATGTGATGTTGTTCCTGTCGTTTGTTCATATATGGTACGTCTGGCTTGCGTAAAGTATGTATGATACGCTTGTACAATTTAACTACAGTGTCTCATAATTATCAGATTACATAGCCATTCAGAATAAACGTAATATCTTGACAGTCTCTTTTTTAGCGATTTCGACAAACTAATGCGACGGAATTCATATGTGCATCCTTATGTCTTAATACGCAATATCTGACAATGGATTGTAGCATCATTTCTCTTTTCATGACATTACTTGTTTTTAACATGTCAGATATATTCCTTTTCGTTCAAACATTTTCCTGGCCTTGATAATGTGCAAAGGGATTTTCAAGGTTCACTAATTTCAAGGATATTTTTCTGTTCTCAAATATAGAATCATGTCTAAGCCAGATGCACCTAAATTAGTATCAGCTCTCTTTTCCTTCAAAGGAAAGAACAATGACGAGGTATGTTTCACTTATTATAGAGTGAATATTATTATGATACTTTACATTAAAATGATTATGTGAGTGAACTATTTTGCAGTTACGTTTTAAGAAGGGGGATATTATAACAATAACTCAAACTGATGATGGTGGTTGGTGGGAAGGCACTTTACAAGACAAAACTGGTTGGTTTCCCTCCAACTATGTCAAGGAGTACCGAATTCCAGGTATATTTTTAGCTCCATAGACCTTGCAAGACATTCTTTTTGTACAAAATGTTTCCTAGAAGATGCTATATAATGATCAACGTGTAGTACACCTATAGGCAATGTCATTTACTTTTGTGCATTGCGGCTGCAGTATTTCAGGGGCACGTGAATCAAGAGCTCATAATAATTTATACATATGGCATAATGTTGAAAGTCATTCATTACTCTTACAGCTTTAACTTATTGTTATTTATTGTGGAAAATGGACATGAATGTTCTTTCAAAATGAAGAAATTAAATTTATAAAAAATTTTAATGTATATTTAATAATATTAATATGCCTAACAATATTTCTCAATGTCTATTAACATCATCTAAAAATTTGGACAGACAATGAGAAGCATACATATCTTTACAAATATGGATATGCGTGTGTGCTACGAGTATGGACACATGTGAACGTATGTCATCCCCTTGGTGTTAAAAATACCATCTGCTTGTAAAAATAGCCAAATTATTGTAGATGGTGGTCCAGAGTTTCTCAAAACGTAAATCTCTCTTATGTGGTGGTATTCTTTCTAGATTCGGGAGCATCCTCCGTAAAATCATCGCCAGAGAAGGTATTGCAAGAATCTCTGGTACAGCAAAAACTGAATCACGACATAGTGCTGAAGGACATAATCGACTCGGAGAGAGCGAACGTGGCTGAATTACAAGGACTAATAAATAATTTCCTTAACCCGCTGGAATTAGCCAACATGTCCGTAATAATTTAAAGGATTAATGAATGACATTGTTGAATAAAAAAATAAAACTGTCAATCCACTGTTTTACAGTTTAAAGAAAGAAGGATACAAGCAACTTATTGGCAATATCCATGAAGTTGCTGAAGCTCATCAGCGCCTCTTGGCGAATCTAGAAGCTGCGTTCCTACAAGGAACTGATGCAAGAGTAGGCAATCTGTTTCTTAGTCTTGCACCAAAACTTAAATCTATTCACACAACTTACTGTAACGGTCATCCTCAAGCAGTCTGCATTCTTGATAAATACAGGTATTTCTTCCTGTAGTTTTTTCTTATTTTATAAAAAATTTATGTGGTTTTTTTTTTATGACAGAGACGAATTGAATGAATTCATGGAACATGGAGGAGCTGTCTCTCCGGGAATTCTCGTTTTAACAACTGGACTGAGTAAACCCTTTAGACGACTAGATAAGTACTCAGCAATGTTACAAGAATTGGAAAGGCACACGGAGAAAAATCATCCTGACAGAGGGGATACACAGCGCAGTATTAGTGTATACAGAGAGATAGCAGTAAGTGCGAAATATTTTTCTTTCTATATCCTGAGTAATAATATCATATAAATCAATATAATTATAACTATATTTCTTTACACTCATAGGACAAATGTGCCTACATACGTAAACAAAGGGAATTAGCACTTCAAGTATTAACAGGGGGTATAAAAGGCTGGGAAGGAGAGGAGCTAAGTACCCTTGGTGACATACTTCACGTCGGTCCAGTCACTCTGGCTATGGGATTGGATAGAAGAGACAGATACTTCGTTCTCTTTTCCACCACATTACTCGTCCTCAGTACAAGCCAGCGGATGAGTTCATTCATATACGAAGTATTTCTACAACCTCTATCATTATTGCCTTATAGAATTAATCCTCTATTAATTTACTTTCGGTACATAATTACCAGGGAAAGCTTCCACTGACTGGAATAAATGTAACACCTTTGGAGGATATCGATGAGACGAAATATGCATTCGAGATATCGGGTAAGATTGACGTATTAAATGAAATAATTGATTCTTCTAATGAAACTTATCTCCAGGACCTATGATAGAAAGTATAGTGGTACTATGCACCAGCAGGGATGAACTCCATCATTGGATCGATCTACTAAGCCAGGAGCAAAATACCGGTCACTTAAGATCTCCCACAATGCCACACGTGAGTTGCACTCATCCACCATTTACACGACTCTCACGATACTTTGCAAAGCTCGTAAGAAGAAAGGTTATACGTCCTGAACTGCTGAAGCAGCTTCTTTACTTCCAATACATTTTTAAGCCTGACCTAAGTGACGTTAAAATGAGAAAATGTACTGTCACTTACATGATATATCCTACAACCAGTGACGATTACCGATCCGATTCTGATATAATAGAGGTTTTACCATTTAATGAAAAACCGCAACCTCGACGTAAATCTACAATAAAACTTGATGTTAGGTATCAACTAAGCAACGAAGATCACCCTGAAACATACGTGAAGAATATACGGAAACCCTTAGCGAGTTCCTCGCTATTCGCTACTGTTGAGTATCAAGATTTTCGTGTAGATTCGAGATTTGAAACTAGTAAAAGTTCACCATGTGTTCTGCAACGTGATAGAAATTTAAAAACTACTGAATATGCAATAGAACTTCGTTCTGTTTCACATACTGTCGTTCCGATTAGCTTAAACAATGATTCTAATAATCCATTAAATCATGGAGAGATAAGTACCAGGGCTAATAATCTGGAAGATTCAGTGAAAAATTGGAGGTCCATTCAAGAATGTCGAAAAGAAATAGAGCTCCCCAGAATGGAGATGCTGAATCGCGTCCGTTTCTCTACAAGTGATAATGACGGCGATGATACTGTGATAAATCATCCTAATCCTCTTCCTCCTCCAAACACAAGCATACATTCCTGGGATTCTGGAATGGCAGAGAGTTCTAATCTAAATTCGTCAGATTTAAATTCTTGCTACAAGTGTTATCGACACAGTCAGAAGTACATGGATGCTCTACGGACCTCGCACAGTGAGAGCGAGAATGACGAAAATAAATTCGAGTACCAATGTATTTGTACTTCTCCGTTCGGCTCGACTCCAAGGGAAAGTAGAGGTTCCTTTGAGTCGTCTGAAAGTATTAGTAAGAATGTTAGAAGTGGCCCTTCGACTTCCAAGGAGTGTTGCCAGTCGAGGGTAGACAGGAAGAAGGTGGTGGGGGACAAGCTGGATAAGGAGAAAGAGGAGGAAGACGAAAACGAGGAGGAAGAACATAACGTTAGTGAATTGAGTGGAGACAAAGAAACTATTACAGTCGTTTCCAAGATGGTTATAGGGGATACTAATCGTAAACATTTGACTGATCCTATACCGTACGCGCATCAAAAAAACATTAAGAAAGTGAGCAGGCGTGATGTCCATCCTAGACAGTACGTGGAAGAACAAAGATCTAATCAAGTTTATACCTCTGGATTGTACGCGCACTGGTGGCTCAAGAAAAAAATTCCAATATCCGGAAACGCTGAACGAGGCAAGCTTCCATAGCATGGCTGTTCAATCTCACAATCGGATTGACGATAACCACCGGCTGGTTTTTCTTTTTCTTATTTAATTGTTTTAATGCTGTACTAATTATTACCATGAATCTTCTTAAGCTTTATATTTCACAGCCATGTTGTGCGAAGTATGCTTTTTGCTTTGACTATTTTTTTAGTTACTTTATACTAACAGCATTAGTGTTCCTTTTTTTTTTATTCATATACGGAGGAATGAATGAATCAATTTATATTGTACCCAATCGAATATTATTCACTATTTTCTTGTATATGATCTTCTATTATTGGAATTGGAATTTTACAATATGCGAGGGTACTATTATAAAATATATACCGAGTGTGTTGAATTAAATATTTGTATTCTTTTTCTAACAGATGGCGAATCATCACAACGTGAAAACCCAGCAACTGCCAGTGGAACATTCGTCTCCAGGGATTAAAATACCTTGGAGTCTGGCCTCCTTACGACCGGCTCCTCCTTTGTATTCGCTTAAATCTTTTAGCAAAACAGATTCTACGGATGCCTGTCGTACAACACGAATATGCAGTAAGATTCATAATAATATTTGTAATGGAAAATTTTAATGATTCTCTATATTTTTTAATAAATTTTTTTTGTGATTCCAGACGAACGTCTGTTCGAGGAAGATGCACTCATATTAAAAGTAATAGAAGGTTATTGTCTAACAGTCAATGCCAGGTTTACCGTACATTCTGGTAAGTTGGAGAATCGCCTAAAATCGTTATGTTGCAGTTGTAATGGAGAAACGCACGAGTTCGCAAATCATAAATTTTAACGAAACATATATACGGTCATGTTGATTTCTCTTCCATTAAGTTCATTATCGCTAACACTTGATCATATAAAATAGAATCATTTTATCATCGAGAATTAATAACCGTGTTGACTTCAGAATTAGCTGCTGTGCCGTAAACCCGAAGTATATTATTCAAGATAATATTCAGAAGGAAACAACTCTTTGAATGAATAAATGTCAATAAATTGTACCGATTGAAGCGATACGGATAATCTTGTACAAGTCACGAACTCATAATCGTGCAATTATAAAGTCGTGGAATAGTAACGAGCGAATATCCATTTCAGCTATGTTGGATTGCGAGCCACTTCATAAAGCACGCGATAGAGTATCCTTAATGCATAGTAGAATTGGAAATTGGGACTCGTGCGAAGACAGGTACGTACATATTAACCAGCACCTTCAACCTTGAGCCGGTATACGGTCCCCTGGCCACACCAATTCTCGTGATAGTCTCTACCTGAATCATCTGTGTTTGGCTTTATACGTCGTCGTTATGTCCCGCGTGAAAGCTAATTCTGAAGTCATTTAATGACTACGTCTCGCTCTTAATTGTTTCGTTGCTTCCCATGCAGGAGCCTGTCGGAGACTATTAAGACCTTGACGAGTCAGGTAACGGATCTGCAGTCGCAAATGTCACAACTGACCAAGCAGTTGGACGAAGAGAGACGATCTCGACTATCGCTGGCTGCAACTGTGAAACGCAGCATTGCCGCTATGGATGGTTCTGTGCCTTAAATTAAAAGCAAAAGTGTACAATTATTTTGTCAATAGAGTGCTTTTAATGGTAATTCAATGCCCTGTGGTTGTTGTCCAGGACTTTCGACACATGACGAAATTCAAAATCCACTGAAATGATTCCGGGTTTATTTTAACACCTTTCCCATCAAGGACACTATTTAAATATTATAGATTGGTAATGTTTTCAGTATTTATCAAGACATGATTATTAGAAATATACAAATCTTCTTGAACCAAGTCATATTTACTGGACAATATTTAATTAGTATATATGTGCTGCAATACCAGCCACTACATTTTAGAATAGATTCCTTGGCCGTAATTCATAAGTGGAAGATTGAACATCAGAAACACTGTTGCTCTCAAAGCTTAAGAATGTTCAATTTTTATCACAAAAAAACACATGAAAATTAGGTATTTGTATTTGATTGTGATGTCTGCATGGAATTTGATGCAGGAACCTGCTGTTGCGAAGATCTGATTCCTGTTCGGCCATGTAGGTGTTTATTTTTTATACGTTCCAATTCGTTTACTCGACTGCGAGCATGCTCTAATCTGTGCCAGGCCATTTGTAAAACCTTTTGACTAGCATAACCAGAACCTTCATGTGGTTGACCTATCAAAGGAAAAATTAGTGATAAGCATCTACTTGTATCTATGAATGGCTCAGTATTGAATCTAAATACATTGATTTTTATTATATTACCTGTTGATACTTGCGTCAAATAATTTATTTGCTCGCTTAATTTTGATTCTACGTGTCCCAGAGTTTTCAAAAATTGGTGAGTCTGTGTCTCAGCTTGCTTAAGACTGGATTTTTCTTTGCTCAGTTCCATAAAAGCTTGTCCTATGAAATCAGTTTTGTAGCATTAGACTGAAATATGCTATAATCATTACAATTCATAATATTATAACTATAAACAAATTAATTATTTAAAACTCACCTGCACTCTGCAAACATACTATAATATCTTTTTCAATTGTTTCCAAAATCTGGATTCTTTCCATAGGGGGAGTCATTTTAGATCGATATATTGTTGATCATACGAAATAACTAACTTTTAAAAAAGTTATTTAATTTTGTGTCTTTTTGCCCACACTCTTTCAGCACTTATTTAATAACAACATATAACTTCTCATTATGGCACCGTTAGCGGCAAACTGACTTGTCGCACTGTCACCGAGGATATATTTAATTAGATAAGAAACTTTGCGTTATTTTCAGGTTGGTGAAGTTTCTCGAATAAACTACAGTATACGACTCCGAACTGAAGTTGGCTGCTAGTGAATTAGAGTTTTAACATAGCGCTATCTGTCAAATGTAATGCGAATCGCATAGAATAGTGGCACCACCTAATCGGAAATAAGCGCAACTATCTTTAAAACTTTTAAATGATTATTTTGTTACCATATATATTAGTTTGTTATAAAAATATATTTTCATAAAATATGATCTGTTAATCGCAGTATTTCATGTTTGAAGATTGTTTTCGTTTAATTTTCATGCAAACCCATGTTGCGCCCGAAACATTATATCCGGCAGGCGACGTTACGTCAAAAATCTAAGTTGCTAGCAACCAACTTCAGTTCGGAGTCCTATACTGCAGTTTACTCTTGTTCTCAATTTGCTATATTTTGCTCCGAAATGTTTTTCATTTCATTCATCTTTAAATAACAAGTAAAATTTTAGTATTATATATTATATATTATATATTTGGTAAAGAATATGGTACATTTTCGAACACATCTGTAATACTCTAGACCACCTTTTACTTGTTATTTAAAGTTGTTTTAATAAAATAAGAAACAAATTACAAACAAACGAAGTAGAGCAAACTGACAGCAATTAATTCATTAGGTAAATCGTATGAAAATCTGCTTGGTTATTTGGAATAGCAATAAAAAAAATTTTCAATTTAAATTAAATATTTTTTAAGCATTGTATAATAGCAGTGGCGCAATAAAAAACACAAGGAACATTAATAACCACTTGCGCTGGAAAGACGTGCCATGCACGTCGAGATGTTTTTGTTTTTAGACATTAAAAAACATTAACTTTCATCTTGTGACGCTAACTTTTCGACAGTATTTTATCGATCAAGTATGTCAAGGTGGCATAGTCATTTTCGTCTGCTAGTGTCTCATTTGCACACATACATAGTAGTATAAGAATACGTATTGAAAAAGCACATGGTTCTGTTGCACGACGTGCGTTTTCCAAAAGTGGAGTAACTTTTTATTTACTGTCAATTTATTAAAACTTGCCGAAATAAGGTATGTAAAGTAAAAATATGTCTTAAAATTTTCATAACAATGAGTGCCACTTAAAAAATGCATAAATTATATGCATTGAACGAAATATTTATAAATCATAATTTATGGAATACTTGAATATTATGATATTAAATACTGGATATAAGTATTATGTTTTATGAATTATACAATGATGTTATAGATGTTACAAAAAGATACACCACCAGCTTCTCCTAGCATGGATGAAGATATAGATGAGGGTGATTTAGTATATGTTGGAGATGTTGATGAAGTAATAGAAGTATTATCAAGAAATGACACAGGAATAGAGCAGGAAGATGAGGAAGAGAAAATGGAAGAGGATCAACCTGTCAGAGACGATGCTATCTGTACTTTTACAAAACATCAAGGTAACAAGAACACAGATTATTAATAATAGAAATTTAAATTTAATGCTTATTATATTCCAGGATCAGTATTTTGTGGTTCCTTAAGTAAAGATGGAAAGCTAGCAGTAACAGGTGGTGAAGACGATAAGGCCTTTGTTTGGAGTATCACAAATGGAGAAATTATTTTAGAATGTACAGGGTACGAAGATAGTGTAATTTTTGCTGATTTTAATAAGGATGACTTGTATTTGGCTGTAGCCGACATGTCTGGTATAGTGAAAGTATGGAAAATGATTGATAAATCATTAGTATGGGAATACAATATGGGTGATGCCATTGTAAGTGCACAGAAGGAGTTGATGCAACTTAATAGAATTTTAATAAATCATAACAACAATTTTTACATTGTTTTTAGTGGTTACGGTGGCATACAACAGCTAATGTTCTATTTGGTGGTTCTGTTGATGGTGAAGTATACATGTGGAAAATTCCCAGTGGAGAATGTAAAATATTACAAGGATATGGACAACGTGCCGAGACAGGTGTACTCATGCCTGATGGTAAGATTTAAAATCTGCAATTCCATATTGTATAAATAAAATTGATTTATTTCATCACTATGCAGGTAAACGTCTTGCCATAGGATATGAAGATGGCTCTATTCGCATAATAGATTTAAAATCTAGTTCTGTATCGGCCTTGATTTCATCAGATAAGGGACACGATGCCTGCATAACTGCTCTCGATTGTCATTCTGACAATAATTTATTAATATCTACTGCTGTAGATGGTAAAACGATACTATCTACATCTCAGACTGGTAAGGTGAGACTCATTAGATAGTAACTATATATCGTAAGTTCAAGTAAAATAAAAAATTTCAAGACAAAAAATATACAGGTAATTGGAATGCTTCAAAATTTAAGAAGCGATACAGAAAAGAATGAGGAAGGCAGCAGCAGTGCAGAGGAGAGCAAAGAAAACTGGGTGGAAGCTGCAGCATTTTGTAAAGATCCTGGATTTCCAGTAGCGGCTACCGGAACCCTAGCAGGAGAAATATTCATCTGGGAGACTTCAAAGCAGGTAATACAGTAATTATATAAAAAGGATGTATATCACTTTTTAAAAAATTTTCCTTTCTCCAGGTCGTGAGACATGAAATGCAACAAGAAAGTGGCTTGAGTAAATTGGTGTGGAAGGAAGCTACGTCATTGCTATGTTCTGCAGGCCTTGATGGTGTATTGAGATGTTTTGATGGAAGATCAGGTCGCCTTCTTCAGTCTTTCTTAGGTCACACTTCTGACATTCTTGATATGTGCATATCAAGGTTAGTTCAATTATTATAATATTAATAAAAGATTTTTATTATATATATATATATTTTTCAGTGATGGAAATAGTGTGCTGACTGTGTCTGATGATTGGACAGCAAAGATATTTTCAATCAGTGACATCAAAGTTTAAGAGGAATATAAAATTATATATCGCTGGAATATGTAAAATATTTTTATTTAAAACGAAATAAGAAGATTCACTTTTCACCTAAGACTATTTTATTTTGGTACCATTCAGTATTAAGATCATATCTCTTCCCATTGAATGTAAAATGTGTTGGACCATCATCAACGCGATTTTCAAATTCAAAAAACGTACTGAACTCTATGGCAAGCTTTGAAATTATTAATCCTATACCTCCTGCCTTATCTGGTGCAGGGTGGTAGATCCTGCCTGTATTACTATTCATATAAATCTTGTCTGGTTCAAAGGGTACCTGAAAGTAGTATTTTTAAATTATTATAAATAAGCTAATGAGATACCTCAATCACTAACCGATAGTAATTCTTCTGCATGAGCATATCCAAATCGATAACATATTTCATTAGTGTTGGGGCTCTGTTTTTCTAGCACTCGAGTAAAAACTATAGGTACATCATCGCATCTTATAAAATTGTGCTCTTTTCCACATATTGATAAATATGGAAACTCCTCAGAGTATCGTCCAGTGTTATTTTTTTTGAGTCTTTGGAAGAAAAAAGCCAGGAATTTTTTTTCTGCAATGGATTACATAAGCATAACAAAGCTACATCATTTTGAAATAGATGGAATATATACCTTTAAAACAAGATGTGAAGTTTTTCATACGAGCATCATCTAAAAAGAGCTGTAAAAGTTAAGCACACACCTAATTATATAGTGATAATTAATTTCTTTTATATAAAAGAATTACGTTTGAAGTAACATACGATGTTACTGATCAAACTAAAATATTATGTACCATGCCCTGATGATCAATGTAGTAAAAATATTCTCGTACACGATTTTCAGTAAATTGTCCTTGTACATAAGAAATGCGCCTCAGGCATTTTGTTAAATCTGTACTAGAATTGGAAAGCCACGTTGTGGAGATTGTACCCAACAAAGATCTCCTTATAGGGAAACTCCAAAGGCTGGAGAGCATTCCTTCAGGATTCCGTTTGCTAAATTATAAAATCTAAAGTACTTGTTAAGATATATATAAGTAATAAGTTGTGTCAAAAAGTCCAAATAGTTTATCGATAGATATCGATCATTAACGTTGCATATTTTTGACATTTCGCAAAAGCAAACACACACTATCAACAATTAGAAAAGTCTGTACAATAATTAACAATATAAGGTAATTCAATCAATTACTCAGGATCGATGGAAACATTCGGGAATTCCTTCCCAGTTCATTTTAATATTGAATTAATAAAACAAATTTCTATAAAACTCAATTGAAAGTTAAATATCCGTGTAGGTGCAGTCGATTGGAAAGTGTTCTCGATTCTCGCAAAGGATTTCGATATTTCACAACATCAGGGTACTTCGCGCTGCCCACGAACGTGTACGACTCGAAGAAATGAGATACGACGAAAAGGCAGAACGACGGGTTTTCCAAAGGAACACGGAAAACTTAGCTACGACAAATTGTCTTGTTGTTTTCTACGGCAGGGTGATGACGTTCACACGCCACTGAAGTGAATCAACGTGCGCGATATTATTCGTGGAGTCAAAAATGTTGCACTTCATTTCGGCGAAAAAAAAGTCCTGTCTCTGTAATAAATTGAAATCTCGGATTGTCGTCGCTGCCAAATAAGTCGTTCGCCAAGAGTCTCACGATCCCAGCATGGCTTCGTCTACGAAAAGATCTTGGAAACTCCGTGAGTCCAATTGAGATCCGGACAATTGAGGATCTTACTTCGTGAATGATCTTATGTATTCTTTTAAATGTTGCTCGTTGTGACATCTCTATCTATTGTAGCTAGACTCTGAATTTTTAAATAATTATGACATGACACTGTGTCCTTATGTATATAGCACCTGTAGAGTATTGGAATGTAATATATTACTTTCTGATTATCCAATCTTCTCATGGTTTATTTTGGTGTAGTTAAAATCTTATGAATTCTTGGCTTATATTCAGATTTTTTTAATAAAGCAATGACATTTTCTTTTGTGCAGAGGAGTTTGTTGCTCACACATCAAATGTCAACTGTCTTGCATTAGGCCATAAATCAGGCAGGGTTTTAGTTACGGGTGGTGATGACAAGAAGGTGAATCTATGGGCTGTTGGAAAACAGAATTGTATTATGGTGTGTTATTGCTTCTGATTATTGCCTTTTCTATGACAAATAAAATTTTGGACAACAGTTATAGTTTTTTTCTTTATAGAGCCTTAGTGGACACACAACTCCCATTGAGTGTGTTCGATTTGGTCAAACAGAGGATCTAGTGTGCGCTGGCTCACAAACAGGTGCATTAAAAATTTGGGATCTTGAACATGCCAAGCTTGTACGAACTCTTACTGGACACAAGGCAGCTATTCGATGTATGGATTTTCATCCCTATGGAGAATTACTGACTTCAGGCAGTTTGGACACAGCAATTAAGCTATGGGACATGCGAAGGAAAGGCTGTATCTTCACATACAAAGGACATGACAGGACTGTCAATAGTTTAAAATTTAGTCCAGATGGTCAGTGGATTGCCAGTGCTGGAGAAGAAGGAACAGTCAAGGTAAAGTTTTGCATCGTGCCACTATGAATCATAATTAAGATAATGTATCTAATTATTAATTAATTCATTGATTCAGTTGTGGGACCTCAAAGCAGGTAGACAACTCCAAGAATTTTCAGAGCACAGAGGACCAGCTACAACAGTAGAATTTCATCCTCATGAATTCTTGCTGGCTAGTGGTAGTTCTGATAGAACAGTTCATTTCTGGGACCTTGAATCTTTCCAATTAGTTTCAACAACAGAGCAAAATCATACGTCAGCTGTTAGGTACACTTTATATAGTGATAACCGATGAGCTTGTCAGTAAACTCATTATTTTTCCTCAGGTGTTTATATTTCAGCCAAGGTGGGGAGTGTCTATTTGCTGGTAGTACCGATGTCCTAAAAGTTTATGGATGGGAACCATCACGAACCCTGGATACAGTCCCAACCGGCTGGGGAAAAGTGCAGGATATTGCAGTAGCACAAAATCAGCTTGTAAGTCATCAAATTATAATATATTAAATCAAAATTATATTAAAATACAAAAAACTATGAACAACAATATTATTTTTTTTTACAGATAGGTGCATCGTTTCACATTGCAAATATAGTTTTATACGTGTGTGATCTTAAGAAAATTGCGCCTTTAGGGGGAATCACTTCGCCAGTCTCGCCATTCAGTCATGGAAATTCTCTGAGAAAAAGTTTCTCCAGAGAAAGACCTCCGAACTTAAAAAAACACTCGTACGTATACAAAATTTATATTTGCACTAAGAGATAATAAACAACCATATGAATCATTTCAAGTAGATTGGATGTGAAAACAATTGAAGAAGCCGATAAATCTGGAACAGATCCTGAAGATGAAGTCACCTTCGCGGATATACCAAATGTAACCGAATACCAGGATGTATTTCAACCTAATAGATCACGTGAGTGTAATTTAATTAATCAAACGAGTTTATTCTTTTGTTTGCACTGTGTCTCTTATTATTTGTTATTGTAACCATAGATTTACTCAATAATCCTAAATTATTATACTGTTCGGCATGTTTGATCATTAACGTTGTACATTAATCTCTGACGCGCACCAGATCCTAATTTTAAACAGCGGACGACTGGATGTTGTACAGTTTGTGAAAAAGCATGCTATGCACGGTATGTTTCAGTATCTCGCACTCCTCCGCCAGAACCTGAGGCTTTTCCGGAGCCTCAAGAAGTAGGTAAGTTTCACCAAAAGTGGCGTTTCTTTGACCCTAGTTAGTTTTACACATATTCTTATATATATATTCATTTTAATAATATTATTTTTGCTTCTAGATCCAACGCAACCACAAATCCTTCAGAATTTATCTACCTCAATGTCAAATCTGAGCACTACGGATCCGAATGATGGGTCAGAACTTTTTTCTCCTTCTTCAATACCATCCTTATCACTTCCGGTATCAGCATCAGTATCAACGGTACCTTCAGCAACACCACCAATGATGAAGCCAGTCCCTGTACGAGTACATCCAATAAAATCTTCACCTCCTGTACAGAGGAACTTAATAACGTCCACAAGTCAAATAAGGGCGAATCTTCAAGCGAATAATACTGCTAGAAATTCGAAGAACCTCACGCCAATACCGCCTCTTAGACAGAATATAACTCCGTTCCCCGGAAGGAAGTCCACTCCTGGAAATCCTCCACTCGGTCCTCAGAGATCAAATTCAACTCTTACGCCGAGAGTAGCTCCTATGGCTGCCATTTCTCCTGTTATAGACGATGGAAAACTTAAGAATAGAGCACCAAGTCCGGACTCGCCTAAACATTTCCTTAAGAGACAAAGTAGCTGTAGGGATGGAGAACAGGGATACGACAGTGACTACCCCGTACAGTGAGTAATGCGTCTGAATAAATTAATGATAATTCATTTAACGATTTATTAATATATGTTGTAGAATTAACATAAGACACAGCCCCTCGGATCCTGCATTAAATAGACCAAACACTGCCCAATCTCGGTCGACTTCACTTAGCAGAAATTTTGTTAATTCATCGCCTCTCTCAGCACGTAATGCACCTGCTGCTAAGAGGCCAAATAAGGCACAGGTGCAACCAAGTCCTAAGGTCGATATTAGAGTGCCGCAGTTGCGAGCACCGTCTATGGAGGATAAGGAAAAGGAAGAATTCGTTCCCATGAGTGCGGACAGACCTTATGGCCTGGATGTAGAAACTTTCTTACCGGTCAGTACCAGACTATTTTCTGTGCTTTTAACTTCTTTCATAAATAAATATTATTTGCTGGTAATTTATTATAATCGTTTTCTCATATAGAATAAGTATACGGGACAAGGCTTAGGATATACACAGATGGGAGTTCTCCCAGAAATGTCTGAAGCCGAAGTGTTAAATAGCATGATGCGTGGCCACGAGTCCATGATGGCTGTATTAGCAAGTCGCCATCGATCGCTTCAAATAATCTATTCCCTATGGCATAATAAAGACTTGAAGGTACTTATATACATTCTGCAGCATACAAGTAAATATATATAACAAAATGGGACAATTTCTTAATGACAATTTATAATAATTTTCAGGCAGCAGTGGATTCAGCTGTAGCCATGAATGACCTGTCCGTAATCGTAGACCTTTTAGGAATCCTTACATTGAAACCGTAAGTATTTCTTCGTAAAATCTAAAGGAAGAATATGTTTAAAAACTTCTATTTTTTGATTAGAAACATTCATGGTAATTCTATTCGCAGAACCATGTGGAATCTGGACTTGTGCAATTCTTTACTTGCCCCAATTGGTGAGCTTTTACAGAGCAAATATGAATTGTAAGTAAACAATTTACTTCTGTGCATACATGTAATATATCCCTATCCGTAATTTATAGAGCGTTAAATTTCATTAATTTTCCTATTGCAATTTCGTCTTCAAAGAGATCATTTTTTCTCACCAAGAGTCTTCGTACTTCACGCTCAAACGACTCTAGAAAATAATTATCATGGCGGCCACGACATTACGAAGTCCCATAGAGGATGCCTTCGCGAGGCTGAGGTTTTGCGGTTTTCTTTCCTTCCTTTTAGTACTCCCTTTTTGCCTTTGTCTCCAGCATCGCTGCATTATACGGCCCAACCATCAGCATTTGTGAAAACCGCAAAATGTATCCACGCTCGTGAATATTCGAACACATACCATATAAATAATGTATACTATAAATACAAGCATCTAATATACAAAAGTGCCATAGACTTTTCAAGTTTCGTCTACTAAAAATCGAGCACCGAACGCACCCTTGATATTAAATAGAAAGCCGAGACATCCCCAGCACCCTCATCGCCAAAATGCATGGGCAAACAAGCTAGTGGGGTAACGTTCAATGGGTGGGGGTGGGGAGGGGGGGGGGTTAAAAGGGTGTAGAACTGCCAACCCTATTTCATTCGATGGAGAAGCGCGCTTTTGCATACTCTAACGTTTCTGTCGTCTATGGGAATGGCTAATTCGTATTCGTATGGCGTGTGCGCCCTGAGCTTGACGAAGGAGGGTCGCGAAAATTAGCCAAGACAATGGAAGACAGTGACAGATGCAAATTCGAACCCTGCGAATCCTTTTCGCTAACGTTGGTATTGTTCGTTTCGATTGAAATTTGAAGAGGCACCGCATATGTCAGTCACACTTCCTTCCATTTTTATTATTCGTATATAAAAATGGATATGCTTATACAAAGGCCTGTGAACGTAACATATGAGTTCGCTAAGATACTAGGTACAGGACATAGGTCAGTCATATGCATCTACGGATATGTACATAAATACTTTACATACGCTTGGATCATGACTCCTGATAAGCTATTAATTAAGATAACGGATAATTTCTTCAGAAAAATTGTTCAATTCCACCAAGTAAAACTATTTGTGAATCGATAGCAACTAGCTGAATGCCTTAAGCATGGTCTTGTAATTTTCTTCCTGTAATATATTTTTTCTCGTTCCCTTTTTTTTTTCGTCACTCCGTTGTCTTGCCGTTCCACTCGAATCGACACCGTCACGCATTTTCCCAACGAAGGAGGACGCGTCGAATCACAAACGTTTCGTAGAACACACCTTCAGTATCCTACCTTCTCGATTGTTTAATTAGTACCGTCCAGTGACTTATAAGAGAGGCACAATACCTCTACGTCCGGCCTCGGTTCCGACGGGATCAGCCAGCCTGAAAATTAGACTTTAACCGGCCGCTTAGGCTTGCTAGGCTTCTACACGTTTTTTTAACATGCGCCACGCTTTACGTTATACGTATGCTCTCTCAGTGTCATAAAAGTGAATTCGACTAATTATTAGCCGCTTGGCAGCTGTTTTCAGTAGTTTCGCTCTTTCTCTCTCTCTCTCTCTCCTTCACATTCTCGTTCTTCATTCGCTCTGACCAGGCCGCAATCTCGCAGCCGTTGCCCGTCCATTTTATTTTATTTTTTTTACACTCCATAATCGACCCATCCCTACCTCGCCTACCTCATCCCTCGTTAGTGACTATACTAATTGATACATTGGTTACATAGAGACACACACACACACACACACACACACACATATATATATATATATATATATATATCAGTCTAAATATGCTAGAATGTCCGATCATTATTTGCCCACTAGGCGAGAAGGGCTGAATATTTAAGTTCGCGTTAAATTGTTACGTAAACAGGAGAACATGCCATACGGCAGTCGTATACAGGGAGTTTGCATAACTACTACTCGACGTTTTCACGGCTTGTTCTCCACGGCGTAGCTGTCGTGAGAAAAAAAAATGAGACGTCCGATCAATGGGAATGAGAATGTCGCGTGACGCGTGGCTCGAATAAATCCAGGGTTGGGGGAGACTCGGACGGACCGAGGTTTCTGCTCCTTTGCTAAGGTTCCTTCTGTCATTGGATAATCTGAAACCATTTGAGCGAGTAATAAGGATATCTGAGACTTACACAAATTTTCTTATTTACTATTTTTTATTTACCGTTCAAATTTGAGGTGTACGTAATTCTCCAACCTTGACCTTCGACATGCTTATATATGAATATATGTATATGTAACGGAGATCACGGTTTACAGAGGCGTGCATTCATGACCCATACCGATTCGTCATACCGATTCAAACTAGGCCGATCTGGCTGGCAACCCTTTGCCAGCATGACGAATCATGCCGTGGCTCGCGTGCCTCGTTATTTATTAGCCGATCGGTCGATTAGTGTAACGCGTGACGCGGAACGTTATAGCCTCCTACCGTGATCTGCTTGCCAACCGTGCTTATCCAAGGCTATTCCAAACGACGGATGGATGGATACAAGATAGATCGACAGCCGTAGAATCCCAAAGCCGAGACATAGATACTAGGATTGGTATCAAAATGTCTCTTTTTAAATTGCAGGTACGTTACTGTGGGATGTTCTGCATTGAGATTGATATTACGTAACTTCGCACCGGTCATTAAATCTAACGTGGAAGCGCCATTACATACGATCGGGGTAGACGTGTCGCGTGAGGAACGGTAAGCAATCTTTTTTTCGGTTTACTATTACTTTGGTACAGCATCCTCGGTTACTCTTATCATTGTACTTCATTTTTTTAGATATCACAAATGTCTCTCTTGCTACGAGAAGCTTGGGACGATACGAACTTTGCTGCTGAAGAAACAATCATCTCCTGGGAAACTTGGTGCTGGTTTCCGTGAGCTTGGTGTTCTTATCCGGACGCTTGATTAGTATTTGGCGAGGTCGATAACCTGAAAACTTGCCGTTTGCTCTTCCTTCTCGACGCTCCTCTTATCCTATTGATTTCTGGGCGGAGATGAAGTAGAGACCAGCGATATGGAGACGCATGGCTCCTTTGCTTGGTATCAGTCGTGATTGGTATCTTTAGATACATCCTGAATGATTGATTGGCGGATGTTGATACTTTAATCATCACTCTGTCGCATGCCATAAATTAAAGAAAGGCCGTTACCGTTGTGCACGACTTCCACACGGTGGATCAGGCCTAAGGAAGCTCATATAAGAGAGTAGATATTGAGACATGATTAAGATGATAAAACTTGTGTGACTGTAAGCCTCCGAAATTTTGATTGCATTCACGTCCTTCGCTCAAAGATTATTTAATCAGTCGTGTATGAGAGACCCCGAAAGCTCGTGATAAAGGAAACAGTTATCACGCGATCGTTCTAACCTAATTAACGAAAGGATAATAACAATTACCAAGTATCTAGAGAGCGTACGGTTCTTTATCTTTTTTAGCCTATACGAAAGAATTGTATTTTTGCAAAAACCAGTGCGTTTGTTTATTAAATAAAATGTCCTAACCGTAACACTTTCATGTATGATATTGCGAATTTGCGACATGCTTATCGACATATACTGAAGGAATCTACTTATGGGACGACACCTGGGTGTCTTTTTGCGTAGGATGCTAGAAAGAGAGACTGTGCTTGGGGAGAAAGTATTATGTATATATCTGGATTAACTGCAGGTGTATGATCAGAAAGTAATCATCATCCTTATCCTCGTGTCTTTGTCTCTTAGATCATTCGTTTCGATCCTTGACCCTTGTGTCGTCGCATAATCGAATAAAATATGTATCCATTGTCTCGTTATATCCTAATAATTTAACATTTTTAGCTTTCTTCTCTGCTTTTAATTTATACAAATGTACTTAACGAAGATCGTACAGTGCCTTGGTGTCGCTCTTTGAATTTATGAGGAAGGATCCTCCACTACGTCCGTCCAATGTATTTTTCTAAAATGAACGAGAGTTGTGAGTGTATTTTTTTATGGCGGCCTATCTCATGTGTACATTGTTATTCGGACCAATTCGTACCACCTGAACGGGGCTTTCCCGTAAAAATCAAATGGGTGCTTTAATTTCCGGTGGTGCGTTGAAGTTGAATAACCCAATAACCGTGTACGCGATTACTTAGCATCATTGTATCACCTGAAGATGGTTCTACCATGGGAATTAATAGAAATCAAATTTACAGAAGCATCATCAGGTGGTTGCAATAGTCCTGAATAACCGTGTATTTACGTGTATACATATCAAGAGAAATGCTCCAAGGATATTTCTGTAAATATTTGTGAAACTGTCCCGAGAGTCCCTGGTATCCCGCTATTTTGTATTTCCTCTTGCTTTTACGTTGTTACTATATTTTCTTGCTGTTTTTCTCTCTCGCTCTTTGTCTGAGAATTAAAATACGTACATGAAAGTTTAAAGATTATCGACGGATAAACCTGTGTGATTCCACTAGAATATAGCGGGATTGAAGGGATTCTTTTAATATCGTAAAACGCTTAGCGCGTTAAAAGCTGCCTAAGAAACAATGTTTCGAGTTATTAGATGAAAAATTAACAAAAAAATTTTTTGGACATGCTCGACTTGAGTGCAATGATAATTCGATACGCTTTGAGGACTGTGAGCCCTTCGATTATTTTCAATGGATGAAAATGTACTAATGATAACGACACAAATAATAATAATTTTTCCTTGTCAATACTCGAATGTTCTTATACCACTAATAATACTAGTTTTATTAAACCGGATACGGATTAATCATTCTCGTCTCGTCATGTATCCCTCAGAAGGTTTGAAGTTTTCTGAAATTAATGGCAAAGCCATTTACGGAACTCGGGTGAGATCGGATCCTTGTTTTTTCTGGTGATCGAGAGATCGGATTTTCTTGCTCCGGTCAGGACCGATCGAGCGCCACGCTTTGTTGGGCGTAACGCAATTTACTGCGTGACCCGCCACCGATTTCTATGGAACGAAAACTTCGTCTCTGTGAGTCGATCGGACCTAAATCGAGCGTACTTCCGCTCCATGATTTCGCTATCCCTGTCACGATAGCAATGTGAATGATTCCCGATTTTTCCTCGTTTTAGAAAATACCTCAGCGACAATGAAAATAGTAAAAAAAATTATAAATCCGACAAAATCGTCGGTCAGTCGTTCGTCATCCATCAAACGATTTTCTATCGGTCGCCACGGAGGGAATAAAAAGATAAAGCGGATCGGATTAGTTTATCATTATTTGCATCGGTTACCCCACGCTCATTTACATCGACAAGCCTTTTTCGCTCGCTAGGGACCCTTATTTACTATTTTCATAAAAAAACAGTTTACTGTGAGACCCACGTTAAAGAGACTTCTGACGTCTCGTAACCGTGTGAGTAAAATGCCAACGAGAGTCGTAAATAATAAGTTTTTGACCGAGATTTTTTCCCAAAATCGAATTCCGTGCGAGTTTTGCAATATTATGATGCATGTAATTGCATATTTAATACATGTATTTTGACATTGCTTTCGCAAATAATTAACTCAAAACTAAAAGAGTAATTCTACCCGAAAATTTTGATGATTTTAACCCTTAACTACACACGTGCGGTCTCAAAAACCTCACCAATTTTATGTTTAGCCCTCCTGCCGAATTATCTCTACGTAAATTTGCAATGAATTAAAAAGAAACCTACTAGATAATTAATACTTGATACTTGGTAATTGAATTCATTTAAATTAAGAGGAGAGCGATGTAAAACTATATATTTCTAACTTTATATAGCTATTCGTTCTAATGGCCTCACAATCCAGTTCCACAGATTGAGGTCTCACAGACCGCGTCTTGTAAAATATGTTTCTAAGGTCAGATCTGTATAGTTCAGGGTTAAAACTGTGAAAAATTTCGGGTTGGTCAGTTGGATTCTTTTAATGTTTGATTAATTATTACGAAAATCAGGTCAAAATGATTGCTGATATTGCAGAACGTGTCCTGAACATGTACGAAGCATATGTACGAAATACGTCCTAGTATATTCTGGGCATAGGGTAGATTTGGTTACCTTAGTACTGTATGCCGCCATCAAATTGATCCAGTTGTGGCCTTATGCATTCCGAATAAATGAACGCAATGGGCACGAACAGGACGAAGCTGCTTTAATCGGGAGAAATCAATTTTTAAACAATTAAGGCCATTCTACAATGTAACGGAACATATAAGCGGCACGATATTCAATTGTATATTTAACTAATTCCATTGAATCCTCCAATCAAGAAGGAGAAAATCGTTTTTAAAATCGAGAGTTTACTAAGTCCCTACGATTTTAGCTACGCCTTGGACTTAGCAACGATAGGGAAGCTGTTGCTAGGGTCGATAAGGATTTCACGGAGCTCGTAACGTGATGAGCATGCCCCGTTCCGTAATCTGTAACGGCTTACGCGAAAAAAACAATTGCCCCGCCAATATTTTAATTCGTGAAATGTCATTACCTGTCACCTGTCATTATCAACTCCATGGACGAGGTCATTATCAATATCGTTAGAGAAATCAAATTTCCCTACGATAAAAGTCATCGTGACTTTAAAAATAAAGTAATGATTTACTTATCTATATGAATAAACGCATACACTTTTTTTTAATATTTATATATTGACAGATAATGACAGGTGACAGGTAATGACATTTCACGCATGAAAATATTGGCGGTGCAATTGTTTTTTTCACGTAAGCCTTTACGGTGCACGGAACGGGGCATGCTCGATATTACTCATCACGTTACGTGCTCCGTGAAATCCTTATCGACTCTAGCAACCGCTTCCGTATCGTTGCTATGTCCGAGACGTAGCCAAAATCGTAGAGACTTAGTAAACGCTCGATTTTAAAAACAATTTTAACCATTTGCATCAAAGCGCGGAACGTTCCGCCGCTACTGTTTCCTGAAAAAGGTTCATGATGCAAATGGGTTAATATTGTAAAGTTTCCTATAAAATTTCCTTTACGAATACTTTAACTAATACTTTAAGAATTAATAAAAAAATTTAATAGATTAATACCAAAAATAAGTAAAAGCTTTGACAAGTGTGTCCCAAAAAGGTACAATGGCTATAACCGGTTTATTTAATTAACCTATGCAGAAAATATTTCTATGTTCCCTACAAATAAAATCGCAGTACACTCTGAGACTATCTGGCACAATATATGAATATACAGTACAATGTATGAAACACCGAATTTTCAAAACTAAAACGATAAACCTATGTAATATAGCACAAAGCAGTTATTCGCAGCTAATCCGTGAAATATCGCGACCGTTTAAAACGGTAACGTTGCCGCGTGTCGGGTGTTTGCACCGAGATTACGTATTCATTGGATTAAGGTACGATACTGTATAGTAAGCAAGGGGGTGGCAACCCTTTCTAGATAATACCCGAGTCTACCCCAGGGCTGTATACTCAGCATCAATTTTATTCTGAACACCTAACCTCCAAAATACTTAGCATTGATCATTATAATTCTGACTATTATCGTTACAACAGTAGTTCTAGAAGTACCTATTGTATTTTTCACATCCATACTACAGAAGCCTAGTGGGAAGAAGCTTGTCTACCTGCCTCCAGAGTGAACATATCGAGCACGTCAGGTTGTCAGGTAAAATGAGAATAAACGGCCGTGCGATTTTCTGCCCTGCAAAACTTCTCAGTTACTTCTATACCGACTGGCTAGGTACGTCCGGCGTGGATCGTTCACTGTTGTGACGGAGATAAGTTAAGCCCCTTCTTGTCGCCACCTCGAGCGACGAAAATGCTGTTTTCTCACAAAACTCGAGGACAATACCACCGACGACAAGGTCCTTTAGCCGGTAAGCGGATTATCCTTGTGTCAGGCTTGGCGAGGATCGCCGACGTAAGAGAAACCGATGCATACGTAACCTAAATAACGTGTATAGTATAGGAAGAAGAAGAAGAAGACGAGTATAGGTTATAGGATAGATTAGACCGTTTCGCATCCGCAAGTTTCTTTGACGAGTAATGCTCAAAGAAGTTCTCTCTCTTTCTCTCCCCGGCGCTTATTCGCATTTGTACATTTTTTTCATCCAGTCTTGTCGCTGCTCTTGAACGCTCATTCTATCTCTTCATCTTCTCTGATTTTCTATCGGGTTCTCTCAGCGAGTTCCCTGCGAATATATTTGACAAGAAAAAATCTTAGAAGAAAAAATAGGTGAAAAAAATTTATACGAACTTTGAAACCGGCATAATGGTTTTTTATTTATTGATTTATTTTAAAATAGGTAAAAAAGTTATAAGAACTTTGAAAGCGGCATAATGGCTTTTTATTTATTTTTATTTTCATTATTATAGAAAATGGCGATGATAACAGCGACGAACACTCATGGCTTGCTATAAATTACACCAAGATACATTGTTCAAGTATGATAGAGTACAAAGGGGTGCGTCTTCACTGAGAACACGCGATACGTGTGCGCCTGAATCGCGCAAACACGAAGGCCTCCTCCTAGGAGAAGATGAAAGGGGTCTGACGTCCGGTTCGTTGTCATGTAAATTCCTTAAAGAGCCTAAATAAGAAAAATAAGGACCAAGAGAAGCAATAAAATTCTATACGAGAATAAGAGAGATGAAAGGAAAGTGGAGTTGCTGGTAATTTCGTTGGAATCAAAGAGCGTCACGTGATCCTGATCATAAGGGAGCACAAGAATGAGGGGTTGTTCCTATACGGCAAAGAGGATTGGCTAATAATATCGAAAAATTCGCTAGCCGTGCGACAGTTACCCTGATATGTCAGCTATCGGATTGGCTAATTATAAGAAGGGGTGCGCTAGGTTGCTGGGCGTGCTCGCCACCCGATTGGCTAATGTCCCCTACGTAGGGGTGAGTCTCCCTAAGTTCCGGGAGGGTCGCTACCCTCCTTGGTGTATCGTGTGACAGTAGCAGGGTGGGGAATAAATGCAACGGGCTTCGGATGGGCGCGTAAAGGCACCCTTTGCAAGGAGGGTGAAACTTCATCGGCATTGGGGGAGGACAAAGAGTGCTCTCCATGGGATTTGCAGTTGATCGATACAAGGAGATCTTGCGCTTGAGCATACAATTATTGCCGTGGGCCAGCAGGGTGAAGAGGGGACTCTAAATCTGTTTCCGAACTAAAAAAGAATAAGATAAAAACATAAACATATATATCATGAAAATCGACAGACTAGTTTCCCAAAATGGATACATAGAGTATACATATACATAGTATCTATAGTACAGTGCATTGGATCCATATCCGGCTAAAAGCCTCTGTGGTTTTGGTATAAGATTCCTTCACGAAAAGTATTGGTTTCTCCAGGAGAAGAGAAGTGACTCCATGTGAATTATCGTCCAATTGTGGCAATCCTTGACATTACATATAGCACATGATTAGCAAGAGCGGAAATACCTGTTCAATAAATATATTACCGAGAAGGAGAAAAAACGAAAAAAGTAAAAAAAAGAAATATTCAGTACTCAAAAGTTTTCCGTCCAACGACATGCACCCGTTTGCTACGCTATACGAGGCCTAAAGTTGTCTCTCTGTGGTCTTTGTAACATCCCGTCACGAAGAGGATCGGTTATCTTCCCTAAAAGTTAAGTTCCTTGAGTCTTTTCGGCCCGGAAGCTACAGGCGAATTGCTCTCCAATTGCTCCGATCCTTGACATTGCAGGATGCAGGATAATGCGGCGGGGTCACGCACGCGCCAGATGGACACTGAACTACCCTGACTGACTGTTTGTCTGAGTGACTGCCTGCCACGGAGGAGTCTTCGCGATCCAGCTGGTGGTTCGTCTGGTATCCCAAGCTATCCAGATCCACTTTAAAGAACCATTTTAAAGATCTAATTATCTTCTACTGATACATCCGTTTTAATAGGAATTAATAGTTATCTTCTCACAGGGAGAACAGTTTTTTTCAAGTGGTGACCCAAAAACATTCGTATATGTAACGTAAGGTAAGCTGGTGGAATGTCCTTTATTATTTGAAAGAGTATTAAGAACTATGCAAAAGATTGACAAAAATATTGAACATATGATATAAGTTTTGTGCATGCTGAATATTTGCTTTGATTGATTGGTATCGTGCAGATTAACATGTTCTGATTTTGGACACTGAATCAAAAAATGATTATTTTTATAATATACCTGCGATCTATTGTCATCGAAACGTTCCAACGACTTTAATATTATGTTCAAATTTGTAATATTTTGTTCCATTGTTCAAAAAATTTGTAACATATTTTAGGCTATCAAACGCGATAATTCTGACACAGTCGCGAACATTGGAAATAAATTAAAGTATTTACAATTAATCGTATACGAGTATAACAAAAAAATTAGCATGTTCATTTTACTTTTTAAACTTTCGACTGTCCGCCTGCCTGAAGACAGACACAAGAATAGAATAGAAATCAACAGCACATAGAGCTGCAAAATTATATTGTCACTATATATAATGTATACTTCCAACTGAAATCTGTTCCTCGATTAACATTTTTTTAGCTGCTAATTCATATAAAAAATTGTATCACCCAGGAATCTATTATGTGAATATTCTCCTTGACAAAGAAGAATGATTCGATCGTATTATAATTTTTGTTTTATTTCTATATAAGGTACGCATGAAATACGTACTAACCAAGATGAGACCTTGCGTGTGCGCTGGGATAGGGTTACCCTATCGATATCGAATTATACGCCGTCTTGAATTGATACCTTCAAAAAAAGTGATGCGGTCTAGTCTAGTGCCAGAGGATACCGGTAGAGAAATAAAGAGAGGCAGAAGAGCCGATAAAGGCCGTGTCACGTAGAAGGATAGACGGAGAAGAATGAGAAGAGTAAAAATGGAGAATGATCAGGTAACATGCGAGTAATTCGTACCCTGAGCAAAAGGAAGAGACTCACCACGCGAGCTGTAGTAGACTTTGCCTTGCATCTGGAAGAAGAAGCCCTTTGTGCGGTTTGCATTTGCAAAGGGATGATTGGCATAAGACAGCTACTGTCTTTTTGAAGGTTAGGTTAGAAGACTTTGGTATTTACAGGGTCAAAGTAAGCATGAAATTTAAAGTGAACAAGCGTACTGCTAGTAGTGCATAGGATGCACTGCTTTTGTATTTCCATCTTTTGTAATGGTTTAATTTAACAAAATGGCGGTGTTCTTAACAATTCCAAACGTGTGTCCTACAGGATTTGTCAGTGCCAAAACGACTGAATGATACACCACTTGAACGATACTCAATATGGATGTTTGGTAAATATAAAGCATCTAAGGGCGTGACGGAAGCTGAGTATTAAGGAACGTTAAACTCGTAAGTTTTCCTCGAACGATCAAGAGAAACTGTTTACCCCAGGAGCACGGGTCGCGTCAAAATAAACATCTGCGTGTCGTATCCTTACTAGCTCGAGGACCTGGGAGGACCTTCGAGGACCCTGAGGAAGAAGGAGGTCCTCGAAGGGTCAGCCTGTGCAAACACAATTGAGAAATAAAGGGGAGCAGCAGGACTTCCGGTCCGTCTAAGAATTTGAACAAACTGACTTACTTTATTAGACTTCTTAACAATCACTGATTCTGCCTATAGCGCAGCTATATGAGCATCCAATCTTGAGATCTGCTATAGGATATATTGACAATTATGAAAAATATTAGGCAGTAGTATAGCTTTAACGATGAAAGTAGCCGAAAGTCGGACTTTTGACCCTTTGAATGAAGCACGAATAGTAATTGAGATGTGCGTACGTAACAGCTGATTAAGCAGCACAATAGGTTATTCATAGACGTGTACAAAGGTACGGCGTGTGGCAAAGACAATGGAGCAGCGATGCACAAAGACGGCATCGCGTTGATTAAAATAAGAATTAGAGAATTAAAGGACGTGCTCTAATTGTCGAAGCGACGGCGTTATCCACCTTCTGTCGTCACTCGCGAGCTCCTGAACGTCAAGCTTCGTTACTGCCTCTTTGAAAACGCACCCTGACATCGGGCCACTTTCCTCTTTACGATCATACCAGGCTCCTAATAACACAATAAAACAGGACCGGACAGTTAGGTTCTTGGGTCTTACCTAGAATACGTTTTATTGAGAGAAAGTTTACGAGACACCTAGACATACCAGGATCGTACCCACTATGATTTTTCCGTTGTGCAGTTTGTCAACTTGTAGAGAATTGCCGGGGTTTTAAAACTTAAAATATCCGAGTCATGCAAATGACTGCGCGTACCGGGTGCGTTTTATGATCTGAAATCATCCTTCTGCTTCTTTGTATCTTTCCCCTCATTGGAAACAGGGACAAAACGTTAATATCCTAGAACGAGGAGTTAATAGACGTGAAGAGTATCGCCGTGCGTGATGTCTAGGTAATATATCGACGTAACAAGGTTATAACGCGATAGAGTGTACATGTAAAGAGGGGGAGCTAACACGGGGTTAGGTACCCTTTCGGACCCTTTGGTACCCTTTGGAAGAGAGGCCAGGCCGCCAAGCAGTAGGAAACAGGCGCGCAAACGTGACGAGGACAAATTATCGGACTCCCTCGCCTCGTACGAGCCCTTCTTCTTTTCAAGTTCATGATGGATGGTTGCACCAGGTGATGCACCCTCTACTAGGCACTATGTACGCCCACCCCCCATGAACGCTAAATTCTCCTCTTTCGTACTCACTGATCCTCCTCAGTTCGGCGTTGATGCCGACCTCTCGCCCTTCTTATTTCATTCCACTTCCATTCGGTGTGGTACCGTGGAATTTTCTTTTTTTTCTTTTTTTTGTCCACGTAGACGATGACTCGTGCCTACCATTCTATTGTCTTCCATTCGTTCTGCTTACTGGGCGGTTCTTGAAAAAGATCATCGTCACCTAGAGTCAAAAGAAACAGCAGCGAAGAAACCGTCACCATATCTGCGAACGAACCGGTATACACCAAGAGATACTGTGCATAAAGAGATTAAAAGATATGGAGTGATTTCTGGATGGAAGAGGCAGAAAAGAGATGGAAACCGGTTGTTATTTACGAGAAGATGTACGGACAGCAGGAGCATCAGAAGGGTTGGTCTAGTCTAGAACATGTAAGAGATAAAAAGAACTGAAAGTAGACGTTAAAATTTCAATCGAAAATAGCCGGGATTCCATTGCCGTGGAGTTCCTGGGAGATGGAGCTGATGTCGTAGAAAACAGGCGACGTTTCCCGCAATGAAAGAGGTGATCCCATAGTCAGTGAGCGCCAGACATCAGAGGCGACGGGAAGGCAAACAAACATGTGCGCACATACGTTCTTTTATTATCGACAAAGCTCTGTTTTATTGCGATGAGCTGTTTGGCTTTTGTAGGGAGGTCGGGGACGTCCGGGAGTATTAGATGCCTCGTGAACGGGATGAGCGCATGGGAGGATGGCGCCCCCGTGAGCTTTGACGAGTGCCGACACGAGAATCTCGTCCATTCCGTCTTTTGCTCGGGTCGTTAATGCGCATAAATAGTACGCAGAGAAACTGCGCATGCGTAGACAGTCTACATAATGTTATAAAAGTTTATATGCGCGGTCGGAGTTCACTGATGTCTACGTCTCCGTCGCTACGTAATACTATCGCCACCCGGCGGCACGTGAAAGAACTAAAAATGAAGAAATAAAACGAGCTCGAATAATGGGGGGGACCCTTTCGCTAGTAGGTACACGTATACGCGTAGGATTGGCAATATCATGAAATTACCATTCTCATTATCATACCGATTGAGACTGGCCACTAGCTAGAGGCGGTCAGTTTGTACGATTTTCTGATGGGCTGACCGGCGGCATTTTAACATCTCTCTGAGCGGAATGGACCTTTATCACGCCCTCTCGTGTGCCCCCCTGCAACATCAGAAAAGGCTCGAGATGAGAGGGAACCGCGTGTAGCTCTTTTCTTTCTTTTAGCAATTTTGTATTCCACCTCGGACGTTGCGTTACTCTTATGGGTGTGTCACATCTCGACGCAGCTGCATCCGTCATTATTGTTTCGTAATTGATAGAAAAAGCTCGCGACAGGAGACCGCACTCCCCTATAATTCGATCATAAACCCCTTGACGCCTGACAATGTTGACATTTGGTTATTTTCACTTCACGCTGTGCATCGCTTCCGAGTGCTGCTCCTGCCGATCTCAAGCTTTCATTTTGACGCGCCCTTATTTTCAACCCTTCGACCACCCGCGGACTCACAAATCCCTCTGCTCACCTAACTTCTTTACTTTTTACCAACCTAGCTACCTCTAGCAGTGCTACCTTGCTATCGGTCCACGTATGTCAGGCAATAAAGAATTGATTTGGACTATTAGTATCTAATAAGAATCAGAAACGACTGATACCACTTTTTATTTTTTAACTATCACGTACAAGAACTCGTAAAACAGATCAGTCGTATTTTGCGTAGAGCTTCGAACGTCTCGCCCTAATGGAATATGATGTCAAAGCAAGCTACGTCAAAAGTGCGTTGTAAATCTCGATGAATTATCGTCTGTTAAACGACTGTGAAATTAGCGGTTGCCGAAGCCGCATTTCCAAGGTGCATCGTAACTGTCTTCTAGGTGCTAAATTTTGCACAGGACTCCACGATCGTTTTTTTTAAATCGTAAAACAGAGTAAAGAAATGGTCGCCTACCTTTTTCTCTTCCTCGTCTTATTCTTCGACTCCTTTTTAGTAGCACCTCCAACTATCGGAAATTTTCATTCGAATTCCTATATTTCAAGTTCCTTGTACGAGATTTTCAAAATCCCAAGCAAAAGTCACCATCCTTTCAGTCCTCAGGTATTTTCTGATGAATGACTCTGCATGAGTCCCATTGTATCTTTGATCCTTTTCATCAGCCTGTTACACTGTAGCAGCCTCAGTGATTTTTATAAGAAAAAAAATTCTAAAGATCAAACCTGGTCAGATATTATTTATACCATCTAGAATCAGTATCGAAGCCGGCATACAAATTCTCATGTACTTTATACTCCTAGGACATTTCTATTTTATGTAACTAGTTGCGAAAGGCATGGAGAAGATGAATGTGAAGAAAGAGAAGAAATATACAAAAAGAATATATATATATATATATACATCAAGGATTTCCTAGAAGGTCGTTAGGTGCTCACAAGGTCTTAGTCCAGCTATTCCAAGAGGATCCGGTCGATGCGTCAACGTTACGTTTCAATCTCGACGCAAAGAGTGCAGCAGGTAGTATTTCTATAATACCATTTACACCTTCAAAATGTCTGGGACGGTCCCGCTCATTGTACTGTGTATACTGTAGGCATATCTACAGTGCCCATTGACGTACCGACTTCCCATCACGCCAACCATCCATGCGAAACTCTCAGAAACATACTAGCCTCTGCCCTGTAAGGCAAAAATAAAAATGGGTAAGGAAGATGCTATTGGTTTCCTAAGACTGGATTAAAAATTGGCACAGGATCCATGAGTGCCAAAAAAACTATAATAAATATACAATACCACTTAAAAATTATAACAAATATCCAATTCAGCGAATATACTATGAAAGTATAAATAAACTCTTATTTACTGTTTCAGGGAAAGACAAAGAAAAAAATAGAATAAAAGATCTAAGAAATATTTAGAGTATCATTGACAAAAGTATCTGCCGGGATATATTTGAAAATTGAATAACATCAATAGCCGTCATGAAGTTTCTCTCTTTGAGCGGAACGGAAGCGGAACGGATGAGAGTAACAGAGAGCATTCTCTCTTTCCGCTTTTGGAGCACGGTCTCGAAGTGCCAGGTAAATTTGGGCAATTTCCCGAAAAAGTGCGCAAGCGAGCCAACGGATCCGTCAAACTTTTGAGAAGAGATCCGACGTACTGACAATAGGTTAAAGGAATATCCTCTTATGCGCGCGAATTACACGGCTGGTCACACCCGAATGGCTATCAATCACTTTCCTGCGCCGTTGCTGCCGCTTGGTAACCGATATTCCTACATTCCAATATATGTGTATACAGCGAATACAGCGAAATGGCTAGCATGCGAATGACGTACCATTGCCGAGGTCGAGAGTCCAGAGACCCGTGGAGAGCAGCTCTGGAGGTTATTATAGACAATTTTTAAGTGTGCAAAAAGGTGCTTGAGATCAGATCAGGCACATCACTTTTTCTCTTTCTAACTGTCTGCAAACAGGATAGCGTTACAAATTCCTTGAAAGAGCCACCCATATATATGAATTCAATAGCTCGTATTGGAGAGGGTGGATACCGAATTGGAGATGTTAGGATATAGGCCGGGCACCTCTAGGTAGTCAAGAACGCGTCGCGTCATGCGTTGGCAGGGGAATCAGTGGATTTAGTTGTATTGAATGCTGTCTCGTTTCTTCTAAAAAAAACCTTAGAGAACGAATATGAAGGCTAATCCGACGCCCATTGATAGAGACGCCGAGACGCCGAGACGCTTCTGTATATTTATATACACGTCTTCTTAGCTTTTACATGTCTCTTATACCTTTTTTATAACGTTGATCTTGTTGTGCTATGAGATACAGATTGTGATTTAGGGATGTGCTTCCTTACCCTAGGTTATGTTACGCTGATCTGTACGATTCCGTAAGCTTGTTTTTGTGCAATCCAATCTATTAGCAGAACTGCCAAGCCGATGAAACTTTGCAGAGAAAAAGTTCTCTGCTCTATAGATTTCCCTAATATTTTCAGAGCGCTAAACATACCTATAGCACTCAATGTACTTAAGTGTCTTCAAAGAACGCCGCCATACTTGGAAACTATTACAGCTTAACGATTACGTTATCTTTAACCATCATTGATCGTTATCCAATCCTCCTGCAACGGATACCTCTCCTACAGTCTTGAATGGGCATCCCTTATTGAGGTATTGCCATTATTTTTCTCTTCTTTTACATCACATTGACACTGTCAAAGACATTATACTCATAGTAATAAATACTTTTTAAAAAAACCTAGTAAGATAGACTAATATTCGTTATCTTCGCTTCAGAGCATTAACGTCCATCTTAAGTTGGAAGAGATTTTTTGGATGGTAACTTTATCTCAAGGTAATACTCAAAATTTTTGTACTACGCAATTCCTATGTTGCCGTTAACACTTGAAATCTCCTCTGTAATTCTTGTTTTTTTTTTGTAGTTGCAGAAAAAAGTCATGAAAATATCGAATAAATGCAGGAAGCAGTAACTGACTAAGAGTCGAGACCAATCTTGCTATGTTTGCTTTTCCCATAGAAGCAATGCAGGTACGTATTGGCCGATTTTTCGTGAATTCTATTGTACGTTGTAGGTGGGCAAACTCACAATCAGTATAGAGGATGAGCGACGCTCTGAACCAGCTTATGCTAGAAACCATAGCCGTAGGCTGAGCCCTGCTAGCTGACGTTTTGACGTTTGCCGTCGGATCAAGAGCAACTATAGGAAAGGGGTGACCACCCTCATGGGATATATCCAACGCTAAGGTATATATACGTTCCCATAAGTGGATACGGGGTTGGTTTGGAACTTTGCTATAAACAGCTGATGAAGCGATATGAGCACACTGGCTTGATACGAAAGGAATATTGGCGTGAAGGACAAAAAAGTATACAGGAAAGGAGATATCGCAGTTTTTACCGATAAAGATGGAAATTCGCCTAAACTCCCCTAAAAGTAACGGGTTTAACACATGTTGTCCCGTGCTCTGTAGGGATGGGGTTAGGAAATTCGTCGCGTTTTACCCCAAATCGCCGTTTTTGTATGGAAGGCAATAAATCAAGGGGCGTAAAATCAATTACCACTTATCGCTCGTTCAACCCTAAAACTTCCCATTTTGGAACTGGACCTGTCAGGATACCAAAAAACGCTTCAAGAATGACTTCTTTTTTTTGTCGTCCGCTCACCCCTATCCTGATAGGATTTTTTTTGTAGGAATTCGGTACGGGTTCACACTTTGCTTTATTTTAGAAATTTTCGTCGCTATTACGTGTATAGCTAAACACCTATGACTGTACTCGATCATTTTTGAAAATTGTTTTTTTCATGATGTTAAAAAAAATTCTTTTTATAATTTCGACTTATTTCTGCACGAGGAAACATTTTCTTCTCGCTTGTACCTGAATTTTTGACGCACCCTGTATAGAGACTGCTCGTATTTGAACACTGTTCTCAGCATAGTCAGGTAACTCTTTCGAGTCTTAGGTGGAATAAAAACCCCCTGGGGCAGTATATACCCCATTCGATTTTTCCAACTCGTCGCCCTGTGGGGATTCGACCTTTTATTTTGATTTATAGAACGTTAACTCCTTTTGACGTTCAGTCAAACGTGTTGAACGTGCCTCCGAATGAAACCAGAGGAAATCAAATGAAATTAAATAAATTGTAAAACCCTTACAGTTGCCCAAGCATCGCAAGAATATTTCACCATTAACGCTATTTCATTGGTGCGATTCAAATTTCGCGCCCTCTTACAATATCCCGCGATATTATATTATTAAGAAAATCTAACGCTACTTTCAACAAAACATTTATTCTTCAAGCAGAAGGCGTGCACTTTAGGAATTCACAAGAAAGTCAAACAAAAGACGTCTGAGGGTGGTGTTTGGGAATTTGGCGACTATGACGCAAGCGCCGAAGGGCATCGCGACGGCCATCGCGGCGTCTCCATGGTGACCCTGGAAGAGGACGCGGAGATGAGTAAAACGGTATTGATCAATGCTAGAAATTTATGTATTTTCTAAAAGAGTCACGATCATCATCCCGAATGATTATTTGTCAATGAAAAATTCAATATGGCGTCGAAAGCGATGAAACTCAAAAAGACATCCTGAACAAAAGGCACTGCAACGAGACGCCGGTATCGTATAAACGGAAATCCCGTACAAAAGGAGCATCGAAATCCGACTTTTTATCCGGTTTTATAATCCATAGCGCGAGCGAAGGGGTTGCGCGCGCATTGTGCGACATAATTTACTGTCTGCAAACAGACGGGGCGTCGATGTAAAACATGTGCAAACACATTGAGTCTGAGGATTATGCCAACGGTGTCGTTTCGATGAATGGCATAGGGATTTATATCGAGACGGGAATGCGTAAAATAACTCGTCGAATTGAGTTGTACCCACCTATGGATATGTGTGTGCGTGCGTGTGTGTATATACCCTTGAAATCTAACCTAGAATAGGCTGGGGTAAATAAAGCAACACAAGAGGCTGTAGAGAAGCATATCTAAGGAGTGAAAGGTATAGAGAGACAGTATGCGATATCCATAAAGGTAAAGTGAGGTTAGCTATCAAAAAGCTAGGGAGAATAAGCAGAAAAAGGGGATTCACAATTTCATACCCACTCTGGTTCACATTAGCTACACCTATCGGAAATATTCACAAGCCTCAAAGCAGAATCCTTCGTGAACTAGGACTCTGACATTTTGGAACAGTTTAATGAAGACGTCTTGTATATTCTATCTTCCGCTATTGCTTTTTGCTCTGTTGCGCTCGCTTTAACTGGTATCTACTCCCTGCGTCTATATGTGACGTGTAATTAAACGTCCCGTGGAACACGTACTCGTAGTCGCGTGGCCCAGAGGATGCTTCGTGATCCCCCGTGATGCTGGCAATTACCTAAGGCTTAGTTGACGGCCGAACGTTGACAGGGGTTCCTGGATCCCCATCTTCTATTCCGTTCATGCTATGAATACCTATTTCGCAGCACGGGGCACGTGTCCCGCTTCCATATTTATTCCGTAGGTGTGGACTAACTGATCAGCAGCCCCTGCATTCTGATTGACGTAGGAACCTATAAATCTTTATGAATATCATACCGCTCGAATTTGAATTCCGCTAATATGCATAACCTTTGCGATATATATATATATATATATATATATATATATAATTATATGTATTAAGCAGATATCGCTCCGCTAAGGATTCTGATCGGATTTTACGGCATGTAATTCATACTCGGCGCATTAAAGTGTTGTAATACTTAATATAATAATAATAGTACATATTCCTATTTCAGTGAATACCCTGTATATCGTTCATTACAAAAATACTTCCCAAGTATGGAAACATCATCATTCATCGTTGAAACAAGCTGAAGGACAGAGATCCATAACTTTTAAAATTCTTATACGAAATTATTTAAAAAATTTCGATTTTGAAGTCAGCTAGATTCAATCCGTTTTGATGTGTACTGGGTCGTCGTCGTCGTCCTCGAATGGATATTTGCAAGTAGTGACACGAAAAAGAACCGAGTGGAGTCGTGCAGCAGAAGTTCTATAATTCCGTCGACGATGAATAAGTGTGAGTATGACATTTGTTATCTCGCGAGGGCATAAGTGTCTCGATTACTTTTTCTGCATTTGGGATCTTTAACGTTACCGGGCCACGTTATCGCCATTTGTGAAGCTTCTATTTTTATACGTCGCTTCTGTTTGGAAAATTTTCTTTATTTTTACCTACGTCCAAATATTCGCATATTTACTTCTTAATCATTTTGTATACTCTAAACATTTCTATTAACACAACTTTTTTCTCTGAATTGAGAACTTCTCTTTACTCGAATTCCATCGCTTGGGAGATAATCTGAGATCGAACAATATCATAATAAAATTATATTTTCGATTAACCCTACAAGTGATACGTGGCATGGAACAGAGTAGGGTCCCTATGGACACCTGTATCCTTTTTAAGGTTAATATAATAGGATCTCATAACACTTTCTGCATTACTCCATACTCTGTTAGTAAAAGTATCGACAGGCAATTTATGTAGCATACATTCTAATTTCAATTCCGTTATTATTTATTGCTTCATAACATTGTTTTCAATCTTAAAGTAATTTATTAACAAGACTATACAGTTTCATAAAACAGTATACATATACCGTTTAAGTTGATCTGATAATCATAATCATAAGTTAAACCAGTGAAAAAAATTTCAAAATTTGAAATAAAAAAATTAATTAATAAAAATATAAGAAAAGTAAAAATTTCGAGCAGATGATCACGAAAATTGATTATACGAACAAAAAAAATATCAAAATTTTAAACCTGTTCGTAGTTACGTATACAGTATATCTATATTCTGAAAATGGACACTAAGTTTGTATATATCAAAAACCACATGGTTAGTCTCAAAAAATGCAGCAACCATCCAATACATACATAAAATTTGGAACTTTTATCTCGGAATGCGTCAAATGATCGAACCTTTCCTTATAATAAATTTTGGCTTGAAACCCTATTTACATGACTCAAAGGACTGCATCATGTGTCACATAGTCACATCACTAACAATAAATAAAATAAAAATCAAAATGTATAAATGATTTATATACAGTAAATTGATAATGCAATACGAAGTATGTATGAGATGGACGAACCTTTTTTCATTGAGTCATTGACTCACATATGGCAGGTACATTATTTTTTAGATCTTGACTGTGTTTTACATTGCAGAGAGTTCGAGACGACATATGCCATGACAGGAGTCTGCCTTTATACATCCATTAACACAATGACAATTCAATGACTAAGACTTTTTATACCTTGGCAGAGGACTACTTTTCATCATGATGATTAGGAAGATCTAATGATCCTTGCAAACGGCTGTTTGGTATCTGCAATAGAAGAATTTGTGTATAAAATCTCAATAAGAAAACAGGTACAATACCATTGAATAATACTCACCAATCCAATACAGACTTTGCTCTGGACGATGATGATGACGATGACGATGATGATAGTGATTGTACTGGTACAACACTGACGTACTTCTACTACCATCTATTTCCCTCTGGCTTTAACGACTGGCTGTCAATAGGTAGGGCCATTGCCAATGAATGCAAGCGGGGGTGTCTGCAATCTCGTATTATGTTCCATTCGCTTTCGTTTCAGAGGGTCAATATTATCCGAGCGATTGAGTTCGGACGTGCAAGCATCCCTGATTTGTTTGCGTTTGTGTACGATATATGGACAGGTTTTGGAAATTAGTCCCAATTAGACTCGTATGGCATTTTCATCCATAACGTGGAGCCTTTATACGGCCACAATACTACACCCACTATTATAAGATATAAATGACTTTTTGCCGTATGATGACAGTTACTAGAAAGGATATGTACGATAGCAGATTAGAACGTGAGTAAGCGAAGGTTGTCAATGGAAATTGACAGAGTCTAATTTTAGAGGTTAGTTGTTGAGTTCAACGTCTCTTTGACATGTCTCGAGACGAGTGTTTTACTTACTTTCTTTAGTTTGTTGTCATTGTTTACTTTTGAAAGTGTTCACTTACTAGGTGCACATGCACTGACAACAAGGGAATCGATAACATCAACTGTACCTATCCGACTAAGGAACGTATGTCCTTTCACACCGGTTTCACGCTATCGAGTAACCCTGATCAGTCCCGATAGGAAAGACTATCCATTACCGTAATCCACTCTGGCTCTTTTATCATGCATATCAAACTGTCAATCGTCAACGGGCTGATATGCAAATTGTTCAGAGCGTTGATTTCACTCAGCAACACAATGCCGAGTTTTGCCCTTTGCTGATCAAGGATCTAAAGCTCCTGGAGTAAAACTTGTGAAACGCCTCTCTCATCTCCTGGGGTATAAGCGTGCTTCGTGACCCTAACTTTTTTTCTGTCTCGCTGTATAAAACAGTGTGAGAAGTCTGACTGAGGGAATGCCTAGAAAAAAATAAGACTAAGAAATAAGGAGACAGGGACTGGTTTCGCCTATCCTCTTGACGGATCGCGCTACAGTGCCGATGCTATTCCGGCACTCTGGGGATCATGATGTTTTGAAAACATTCAAGTTGCCGAGATCTTTAGCCGGCAGCTATTTGTCTGAGCTGCGAGAAGACGAAGGTGGAGCGTGCTCGTGATAATTTCTGAGGAAGTGAGAAAATTCAGTAAAAAATGTTAGAATTTTTATTTCTTTTTGAAATATTTTTTATTGCGTCCACAAAAGAAATTAAAGAGTCTTTGACGTATTCCGTCGGACGTTGACGGGACGAAAGGGGATGTCGCGAGAAAGCATTGTCCCGTGACGTTGATTTGACGTAATTGGCACCAGGAAGGAGACCGAGCGGGGCCGAAATGATTGGGATAAGCCGGAATAAGCCGGGATAAGCCGAGCGTAGATTCGGGCCTATGTGGACCGAGGGGATGAAGAGTTCAGCCATTTTAGGGGAGCCTCGCTGGAGGCCTAGATGCCTTTTGAACCCTGCCCCACGTTCGTTCTAGATGTCCCTGTCGCTTCCTCTCTGGCTACCTCCGTCACCCTAGGAATAGTGAAAATTGTTAGGCTCTTTACGGAGCCTCAGGATTGCGAATATGTCACGAAGGGTACACGTAGGTGACACCCGTAGAAGATTTCCAGCCTAATACCCAGGTCAAATAATCTATAGATTGACGCGTGGGATCCAACACCTGAGTACTGAGTGTCCTAACCTTTAAGTATGTATCCTATACTGGCACCCTTATCCTCGGGGATGAGATCCCATACGTTTAGGGGGGACTCGATGGGAAATTCTTGTATGCCGTGACCAAATCCGCATTACTTAACGACCAGTTTATCTTTGTTTGACAATTGGAGCACCTAGCTAGGTGAGCCCTGTGTGAATCGTATCTCTGTAACAGGATAATTTCTTAAACAATTAAACCCCTTAGCACGTCATCTTCTTGCGCAGTTGAATACGATTTCACGGAAGTTCGTCGAGGTTTTGGTATCAAGACCTAACCCCTTTGGGTTGGACAAAGGGAAAGAGCGTGAAATTTAAATAAATGTCTGCGAACGCCCCAGGAGCTGCTACGGCGCGTTAGGTGACATGCTAATCTGCACCCTATTGCATTTCACGATGAATTATCGGTTTCACGTACGGGAAACCTGTACCCCTTACTACGTCATTCACGTACCTAACCTAGCCGGAGCACCTAGACCGCGTCTGATACAAAGTAACTGCATGTATTCAGGGAATCTGATGCAGCTTCACGGGCGTCTGAAGTAATCAGCTGGAAAATCTAGAGGATGATGGGTCCGGTGAGTGACGTTTATATCAAGACCGGATGTCAGCAGCATCACCTGGTGGTCGCGCCCATCTCGCGACAAAAAGGGGTAATGGAGCCAATGATGAGGAAATATTTGTGCAAAAAGGGGTAATGGATCCAGCAACCCCATTTTATTTGGAACTTGATGTCTCGATTCGTTCCTGCCACTAAACCTTTTTATTTTATTTTATTCCTTCGTTTCAGTATCGTCCGGAAATGGGGTACGCGCCTTGTTATACAGGGCGCATGTAATATTTTCCATGTAATGGAAATCTCACGGATTCATTCTAAAATTATCTACGTCGTTTTTACAGATTCGATTTCTATTGCGACCGGCCTAAGTGCACCGATGGACCGGAGCACTTCCTGAACGGAAACTATAAACTTCAAAATGAAAGGATTGGGGGAAAGTTTGGCGCCTGTGGAGATAGTAGATTTATTAGTATCTTTAGACTTATTGTAAGTGAGCAGGTTGATGACTGTGAGAGAAAATTAGTGAAACCCGTGATTATTATTATTTAGGGAGTCATTTGATTTATCGTATTTTTTTTTGAGTTACTAGTTGTAAAAGAAAGGGTAGTCTTTCATTAGCAATGGGGTGGCAAGGTGATAGGACGTCAGTATAATATATTCTGGCTCAGTTTCACAACCGGTTCCTATAGTCACGTCGTTCTATATACCATAGAGAACTATGGAATTTTGTCTAATAGTCTTATTGTACTGTATAAGTTTTCATGCATGCCATAGTACAGGGATATACAGTACAGAAAACTAGGAAGCTACTAAACACGGAATCTTCGACCGAGGCTTAATTTGGATATTCAAATGTAGTAAATGCGTGAACTCGTATCCCGCCCCCGTTAAATGCAAAACAACACATTGAATTTAGTCGGCACAGCTAGAAAACGTCATAAATCATGATAAATACGCACGTGTTCCCTCTCGTGTAGGACTAAACGAAAACTATTAACACCGTCAGAGGCGGCGAGTGCGAGGGCGCCTCATAAATATAGCCCAGTAGGGGTGTACGAGTCTTGGGGATGTTAATCTAGAATTATTTTGCATATCACATATGTCCGCATTCTGCACGCTCTGTCTGGTAACCCTATGAGGACAATTTAACAGACACAAAATTCTTGGCAGATTTATACAAGTCTGCGTATGCACATAGGTGGGCAAAGTGGAATTACTCCAGAAACTCGAGGAACAGCAATAACGAATTCCTGGCCTCTGTTAGATCCAACGGATCGTCCCGTAGGGCATGCGAGCTATTCTATTAACCCTTGGTAATAAAATAAAAGAAATACCCCTCGGTGGAGGGGCACATCTGTGCGGCGGGGGTTCGAGATGCCGGAGCCAGGGTAAAGGGCCAGGGGTTGTTTTATTAATTCACTCCCTTCGTGAAACTCTGGCCGAGTGCGCACCGACGTAGCAAAACGATAACCAAGGGCGAGTGGGTGGTCCCTACTATTTATTACCTAATTGGTCCCGAGCTCAATTGAAATAATACGGATCGATCGTGTTCACGACAGGTGCACCAGGCTAACTGGAAAAAGAATACAGGCACTGAACACAAGTATATTTAGATTTAAAGTTTATATTCAATAACAATTAAGAAATTATTTCTACTACTGTACCAGAGCATTCCTAACCTGTACTCGGTCCACGTGTTCAATGCGTTCATTGACAGATCGAAAACAACGAACTTCAGCAAGCGCAGTGAAATATATACTTTTATATTTTAGTACACAGGGTTATTCACGACGACCACGCAACAAGGTGGTTCTACCGTAGAAATCAAATGGACTATAGCAAGTGGTGCGCTTGTCAAGAATAATCCTGTATATTTCTGTGATTCTAAGGAAGATCACGTGCGATTTCTTGAGTATTGCACCGTCACAAAAAATACCTGATATCATGAATCAACTGTATCAAGCAGTGCTAATCTAGAAAATGAGTAAGTATTACCTAACTTGACACTGTTCGCCATTGATACCCGTATTATCATGATACAGTCTCTTCTCTACTTTCACCCTTCAGCCTCGATCACTCCCTCGCTTCAATATCGCCATCCTCCTCGTCGAACAAGTCCCTATAAGTGCACAGGCCGAAGCAAACCGGTAGAAGCTGCATTCAACGAAGGCGGTCATCTGTGAAACACATTTAGCTTGTTGGCACACAGAACGCGACGGGACGGCTACGGCCCTCTTACTCTCTCACACACACACAATACTAACGTGCAAGAGTCTGTTTTATATTCTCGATACTTATTTACTATAGAGCATCAAAGTTCACGGGGATAACCTTTAGGCGTGCGTACCAAACCCATCACACGAATGGCAAGTAGTTATTTATGCGTATCGATACTGCATTTTGTATAATACTGACACTCAACTGTCAAGGGACTGGAGCAGGAGAACTAGGACGAACGGAGACATATGTTCTCTGTTTCGCTAGGATGAATATTGCTAAGTGAGCAATCATCGTGGCTCCTTTACCCTCTAGGTTTCTTTGGTGTATCTAGCGAACCTATGTAAAACATTGTGCTTAGGTTAGATAACCTGAGTTTTCACAGGTCACATTTTCAAGGATATTTTTCTACGCTTGATGGAAATTCCATACGCAGTGCAGTTTACCTTCTTAGCCAAACTGCATTTATGAGTAGGTATACCTATAGGCATTGGACGATCCTCGTAATCCTCAACCTGTGGTGTATCATTAGGGGATTAAGGTACTACTCGCAACATCAAAGACCCTTGCCGTGATCGGCCTACGTGTAAGGAGTGAGACAGCCTCAGGAACGTGGGAGAATTGACTAAGGTAATCTGCTAAGAATATATATATATATATATATATATATATAGACAATCTATGAAATAAATGTAAGGTTGGGGGGTCACTTTCGCGTTTCATGTCATAGAGAGATGGCCCCTCGAAGATATATTTTAGTAATAGATGACTATAGTATACATTTATATAGAAATGATTTTATCTTATATTTATCTAGCATAGAAAGATTCTGTCAAAATATTCAAGGATCCGTGAAACGGGAATAAGTATGTTCTTACTGTATTGTACCTGGAGAAATGTCATCTGTACAATAAATACTTATTATGTAGAATCAGGATATTCCGGTGAACGAGATTTTTCCATCAGGTACGACGGGTATAATTTATTAGGCCCAGGAAGCGTGACTCTACGCTCTCAGGGTTCCTATTATGCAAAATCGTGATTCTCCCCTAATTCACCTTAGACCTCCTCCCGGTGCCCACTCGAAAATCAGAGTTTTTTCCCCCAGGAAAGGTCCCGGGGGCAAGAGTCATCAATTACTATTGGAAATAAATCGAAGGCAGATGCGACGAGTGCCTACAGGGCTCGACGGGTGACCGATTCACTCTCTCACCCCTACGGATAATAACTGTTTCGACAAATACAAAACGATACACGCAGAGAACTCATGTGTGAATTTTGTTTCAGGAGAGAAAAGGGACAAGGCTTTTAATTCTCTCTACGATTTCCTCACTTGGATTTCAATTTTAACAAATTTTGTTACATAGAAAAAATGATGCTGCTAACCAGGAACTACAATTTTGCAAGGATTCAACAAGATTTATGAATCGCCACGAAAGGCTTATCGGAATGATGAAGTAAGTATTTGACTTAAGAAAATAAAATAAATGGTACAAGAAAGGAAACTGGCAAGAAACGATAACGATATCGTAATGGTTACAGGAAACAGCTCCGAGGTTACCCGCGATAATACGTCCGTCCAGGAAACCCGGCGAATGTGAGAAAACGAGTAAGGAGATCCAGAGGCTCGGTACCTCACAGGGCGATCTATATGTCGATCCTGAGTAAAAGATCGGTTGAACGATTTCGTGGGAAGATTCGATAGGCGTCCTTCTCCATCCCTTCTTAACCTCCATGTCTCGAGCCTCGTATGGTTTCTTATAAGAATTCCACGGTATTGGCTTACATCGACTCTGATGCCCGTGCTACAACCTAATTAGTACAATAAAATTACTTACAAGAGAACGTAAGGGTAGAGAGAACTTACAAGAGAACGTACATAGGTAGGTACGTCACGTTTATCCACAAGTTATAAGAGGAACACGATGAGTTTTCTTAACATGCTCCTGTTGAATTTTTTAATTACAATTATATTTATACATGGACATAGACTATACCTGATACGGTAGATGTGCAAGTAATCTCAATCTACTATATTTTTAATTTATTTTATTTGCTCGCTGAAACGCGTTTACGCAAGGGGATGCCGAATCTACGATTGACAGGGGTGCATGCTAATATACTTGGATTTTGGAGGTTCCTCTACCGGTCCGTTACTCGTCAAAACAATCTCCCGCCGCGCTTTGCCATTCCACCCTTAGGAAACTGGGGGTAGTAACAGCACGCGTATCCCCGGGCACGAAGAAATAGCCGTCGGATCGACGGGGCGTCGTTCTGGACGGGACGCTTGAAATTTTGGCTTTTACGCGTTACCGTATTCTACAGTACAGTTTTCTTATAAATATCTGACGAGTGATTAATGGCGCTGGGCTACTAATGCTCCACTCGACCAAACATTCTTTCCTACAAGTTGTCAGCACTAGGTATGTCTTTGTTGTGGATCCTTAGATGGAGATAAAAGAGTCTCTGAAAAACATAGCGTTCTTAGAGAACTGTAATAAAAAGGTGACCTTTTTTTAAAAATAAACCCCAACAAAACCAAGTACAGTAGAAGACATCGAAAGGAAATGAAAAATACGTCATACTAAGCGATCGTCATACAAAGCATAATATTAGATAATTAAAAATTTCGTATGTTTATTAGGTTAGGTTTTCTTAGTCTCTTCGGTTTCAAAACATTTGAATTGAAGGATTCCTTAATCTGGTTCTTTTTTTTTAAAATCATTGATATCGTCGAATGACCAACCCCAAATTCCTTTGCCAGAGATGCGTTAGACTCTCCATTTTCTAATCTGCATATAATTGCACCTTTCTCTTGAATAGTAAATGCTTTACGACGTTGCGATGTCATTTTTGTGCAGAAACCACTAATATAGCGTAGCGTTAGACTAACGACTCGTTACTGAGAATCAAAACAAGGATGAGCTACGCGCCACGCACGCCCGGACGTTGCAGGCGCAGGGGAAGGGCGGGAGGGGTCCTGGAATCGAACGAAAATGTTGGAAATCATGTCGGTTACTATAACCGGACATAATTTCTCAAAAATAGGTCATAATAAGCGACATGTCACTATAAGCGAAGTCATTATATCACAACTTTGTTTCATAGTAGTTTATATGAAAACTAAACTTCGCACTGCAATTACGTCATATTAAGCGGTTGGTCAATATAGTCGGAGTTATAGCAAACGGATTATACTGCATAATAAAGACGAGTGTACTGATTGCTAAGAAAAATAATATTCGACAATAAAAATCAGATATTTCTCGACGGAAATGATATTTAATCAATAAACTCTTTACAAATATGTACATGCAACAAAATACATTGGTTATATTATACAACTAAAAAACAGAGGGGATGCCCATTTCTTGCTACCAGATCATATACTGACTCATGTCGTCGCTGCTCGGAATCGCGTGATTCGTCATGCGACGCATGACGCAACGAGAACGTGTAGCGTTACTTTACGTTCGGCACGTTCCCCGTAGTTTTATCACTATACCATACATGGTTACGTGTATCTTCCATCTTTTACATTTGTTTGACCGTGTGTTTAGTATGCCTCTTGTTTTAATATTTGTCGCGTACTGTATTTAGAATATATGTCTGTCCTACGTGTAAAGTATAACTAACGAACTCGCGCACTCTCGTAGTACAGCTAGAGAGAATTTTCTTTGGAATAACGCATGACAAAATTCAATACTCCAAGATAGATAATAGAATAAGAATTTATAAGGAAAGGACATAATCTATTATCTATGCAATAGACATCAAAATTGCATAATGTTAGCATAATCATGTATAGCAGTTCGACAGGTTTTGTATAATAGAAGGATACGGTTTTTCCTTCAAATTAACAGATATAAATATTACCATTTCTTGGTCCTGCATGATGAATGCGAATGATGATTTTTTAAAATTATCATTAGCACGTCATACTAGCATTTCACCATTATCATGTGTAATATTGCGAAAAATGACCGATACCATCATTTACGTACGGTAATCGCATATATTATAGGTCATTGTAAAGGAAGAACAAATTTTTCATTTTCTTCGATCATCTTACAATAGAACTACGTATGCGTGATGATTCTTACGATTTTTTAAACTCATTTTTCGTAAATGTGTCACTCGTGACAAAGAACAAATGTCGCGGAGCTTGTTTGAGAATTTAGAACCAGTTCTCAATTTCAAATTTTTATCTATCCCTATCACGATAGAAGATGATGGAATCCACGATTTTTTATTTGTCAAGGGCTTCTCAATAGGCCCTAAGTCTAACCTCCAACTCGGGATCCTGGCGATGAGCCAAATGAGGCTCGACACCCGTACCACCAGCGGTCGTAACATGATGCGCGTGATGCCCATGATGATGATGATGATTCAGGTTAGGCGGCTGAACGGCCGCACTCCTATATGCTCTCTGCTTCTCCTCGAAGTCTCTTATTCTCTGATTATACCGTTCAATCTGATCTCGCAGGAGAGCGTCTTCCTGAGTGGCACGTTCTTCGTCGAATTCGAGGCAGCCGAGGCCATCCAAACGTTCCAGGTCGATCCATCCTCTCCATCGGACACACACACCGTTCATGATCAAGTGAGACCTCAGATGAACCTAAAATCAAGAAATAAAATAATTATAATAAAACGACGCTCGACGTCAGTTTCCAGGGACTCGACGCTATTGCGTCTCCAGGAATTCCCTCCTACTTGATGCCATTTAACGAAAGAGACTTGAGGCTGCGGACGAGTAAGGAGGTTAGGTTAGGTTAAGTTAGGATAGGTTAAATTAGGTGAGACTGCGAGTAGAAAGAGGACAGCCGATACAAACCAGAAAGAGTCAACGTGCAATTTCCTCCCTCTACTACCTGAGCTCAAGAAAGAGTCCGGCTGGTGAGCCTTCCAATCTCTGTAATCGCTTGTTGCAAAGATAAAAAGACTAGGACAACGACGAGAATGCACAATGATGTTTCAAGTTTCCTGGAGGCAGATGAAAACCGCGAGCTATTACCATTTGATGAGGACTATTTTCGGAAAGTCCATAAAATCGTGATTCTGGCTTTGGCCTTGGATTAATCGAGAAAAAGGATACGTCTCATTACCCAGGTAACAATACATTTACTTGCTTTTAGAGAAATGTGCGTGAAAAGAAGATTTGAAAATGAGTAAGAAGCCTGAAGTCATCCTAAGAAGTCTTAAGTTTTCCCTTGGACTACGTAGACCCTGTGATTCCATGTAGCTAGCGAAGACAAAAAAAGGACCGACGAACTAAAAAGATCCCGAGAACGTAGAGGTCAATTATCTTCGGCTCTTCTCGTTCCACTTAATGAGCCTATTTTATTTCCTGCAAATGGCCCTATTTCCGGTGTGAGAGAATGCCAACGCCAAATTGTCCAGGAGGACTCCAAAGTTATATCCAGGCGAACAAATGGTTCTTCTGTTTCCTTGCTGTTCAGATTTGTATTCCATAGGACTACTTATCAGATTTTGTACGTGTCTATGAGTCGCCAATGCTTATTCACACATAGGATACCTCGAGGCATTGGTGACGATTATTGTTATACATCAAAGGAGTCAGAAGACCTTCGGTTTTTCCAGCTACGCCTCAATACGAGTCAACTGTGCAGTTTAGCCATACGAATACGTAGAAGGTAGTGCCTATATACGTCTTTCTCTCTCTCTCTCTCTCTCTCTCTCTCTCTCTCTCTCTCTCTCTCTCTCTCTCTCTCTCTCTCTCACTCTCTACTCGTTAAGTTTCTTTGTTCATAAATAATCTGCAAGAGTATTCGTAGATAATCCATTGCGAAGAATCATCGTAAAATGAAGCAGTGGCTTTTAGTGGAATAAATGTAAAATATAGTAAAAAAAAAATGTTAGACTTCCATTGGCGATCACTAAGAATATTCGTAATATGGAAAACAGGAGATGCCTGATTATTAAATTGAGTGACTATACTGCGAGATTACCCCAATAATACCTAGAGATTTCTACCAGATTACTATTTTTCATAGTATTAAAGACCCTCCACTTTTCTCTGTACACTAATGTAAGTAGCCATAGACAATAGCCGCTCCGGTACTATTACTTTCTAGTCTTTTTCACGGTTCTCACGCATGGTTAGAAAAGGGTTGCGTAAGAGAGAAAGAGAGGAAACAAGAACAAATGAAATGAAACGAAAAAAAAAGAAACAACAACACGACTGGGCGTGACGCCATTATCGTCGTATAATGTGGCCCAACGATATTTAAACTGTAACGCTGTTCCGGAAGGTCGTACGCTAAAGTCTAACCCTTTTCACAGCTCATTTGCATTGCCGGCATAAGAGTGAGAGAGCGAGAGAGACGGACAAGAAAAAAAAAAGGAAAAAGTCGAAAGACCCCGTAGCTACAGCAGCTAAGCAATGTCGAAAAAGGGGTATGTCAGTCTGGGTCGCCGTGTTCACCCTGAGTACCCAGGACTTAGAGAGGGTAGCTATGCAACGAGACAAACGACGGCTATTTCTCGAGGCTTTGTTTTAGGAGGCGTTTCCGAGGTACCTTTTTGCGCGAGGTCCAGTCCGGACAATGCCAGAGCATTCATCACTAATCCCGAAACGCCATACGGTCGCCCGGGTTATTCGTTCTGTTTCGTGCTTTTGCTCTTTGCCGGGATAAAAGTTAGGTCGTTTCTCTAAATGGTCAGCCGGGGAAGTCGTGTCTGTGATATTATGAGGACGGCTGGTAGCACGTCCGGTTTACTTCTGGCCCGCTATACATCATCTGCGCAGTCTCGTTCCTAAAGTATGCGTTCCCGGTAGAGCTCAGCTTCCATTTATCACTTATGTAGAAGGTTAGGAAACCCCTTTGCGAATTCCCGTGGGACATTACAGGTGTCTCCAGGGGGATGTTATACCCTGTGTTTTGACTATTTGGAATCCTGTTAACTCGCACCAGTTAACACGTATGTTATACTGGTAGGCTTGGTGTCAGAATACCCGGCTGTATACACTGAGATCCTTTTCATCAGCTTCGGTTTGCGATACGGGACATTAGTCAGGCTCAAATTGTTTTCCTGAGTTTTTAATGCGATTGTTAAAGGAAATCACCTGTACGCTAGACGCTCGAAATAGCTAAATAATTAGAGGCTGCTATACTTGGATCAGTCGAGGAACTTGTAAACGAAAATTAGTGCGTTGAAGATGTAAGGAATCGGTAGAATTTTATTCGTCGTAAGATTTAGTGTTACTGGGTCTAATCCCCCCCTGTCATCATTAACGACAATATAAATAATGTTTAAGTACAAGTAAACTATAGCGACGTCATAGCTGGTACGTTTCCTGTCTGCGAAGTATAAAGGGTTTAGTAGATGGCATATTGTGATTCGTTAACCCAGGGAGGGTTGTGATAAAGAAAAATATAAAAATAAAAAGGACCTGGCCAGCGATATTACTTCTCTGATTGTACTGAAGTCTCCTATCTTGCGCATGGATCTCGTGCTTAATTATTACTCGCTGCAGGAGTCGACGACAATACGAGGCTCAGCACGTGCCGGTCTTCATTGTCGTTTTAAAACAAAAACCTACGCCACGGGCTACCCTCGTGCAGCAGCTTCGCGTATTGCAAAAATAAAATAAACGATTAGACTAGCGATAGGGGGTGCTTGTACGAAGAGTCTGATGTTGTAGCCAGAGGTTCCGCTAGGTCCAGAAAAAATGAATGGAGCAGTAGAGATGTTAAAGGAATCACGTAATCCTCTGGAACAGCGTAAGGGCACGACCTGGGGCCTTCTTGGGCAAGAATCCTCTAAATTCTTGATGAACGTAGGAGCTTCTGCCCGTTGCGTTTTAGAGCTGGAGGAGCTGCGAGATTTATGGCCTCGTGTCAACCGTCCTTGGCCCTCAGGCATCTGCTACGTCGAGGGTGTTCGATGGATTTAGGTAACGCTAATTGCTCGACTATCCTGAGACTAGACCGTACGAGCGACACTTGTGTCGAGGAATTCTTTCACATGATTATCGGCATCTCTAGGGTTTGACGATGATGAGTTCCAGGACGGATCCTCGAGAGAGAACTTAGGCTAGTGCGAATGGAACATTGAGAGTGTTCACGATCATGGAAAATGGAGACTAGGTTCCTCGGTTATCTCTATCGATCGCGATGGCGTCGGGACGACAAGGCGTAGCCGTCGTTTATGCGCCGGCGTATTCCTCGGCCTCTTTGTGTCCTCCCTCACGATCAGCAAATAGCCCAACTACCCGGTATCGACAATTTGTTTCTAAACGGTGGAGTATAGTAGAATACTGAAATCGTCCCCTGGATGATGCGCACGACTATTGTCCAGGAACTGTTTCTGAATAGGGCAGCGTGTTACGGTACGGTGATATAATAAAGGTAAACAGCGAGATAGTTAGCCTTGGCATCCACGAGGGAAATGGTGTCTAATGTGCCAAAGGAAAGAGCCAATTATCCGCCTGCATCGGTTAGTTCCGGTAATTGCTGACTCTCGTTCACGTTATTCTTCTACAGGTCATCCTGGAGTGATGAATGAGCATAGGGGAAAACTGTCCGAGTGCAGACATCTGAACTGGATAGATAGACAGGTATTAATTAAGTATATTTACTTACTTTGCCATGCTCCTTATCAAAGTCACAATCGATTGGATCATTCGCATAGTTTCCAGGTGCAGGACCAAATACTAGTTGAAGATTGGTCCCGGTAGCTGTGAAGGCAATCTCCGTGTGTCCTTCGCGACATCCATTTTGAAACCGGACCTGTCGTTCTTCGACCGGCCTGTCCCGGTATCCGGTATATTTCACCTGAAGAAACGAAGGAGCCTCGTGTAGAAAACATATGCATCTTGATCTACTGTATTAGTCTTCGGGTGATTCATTGACTACGGAGAAATTTAAGTTGGAGAGGTTGCGCAAGACGAGGATAAGGACTCCAGCCTGGGAACGATTGCGAAGTAACATTCCTTAACGATTGCTCACTCTGGGATTTACATGAATCCCATTGATATATCTAAAGTAAATATGATTTTCATTCTGAATGGGAATACCAGATCTTTCGACACTACTATACGTACAGCGTTGAACGTTACAATTGCTTCTATAATTAAGTACTCTAAATATTTAGAGGCAACGATAGGTCGCACCAAGTATTCGATAAAATTTCTAATCCTTGAACTTAAAGTGAAAATGATTTCTAAGGAAAAACAAACCTCACTCTCTCGACTTAATCTTCGGAATAGTTCATCACTTTCAAATTTTGCTTTCTGATCAGGTACAACACGTGGCATTTTGAAGACAAGTCGTGGTCGCGGCTGTTCATACAGCCCCATACCATCAAATGGTAGAACACCAACCCCAAGACCCCCCGCAGCCCCAGCGTGTTCACTCATCGCGTGCATCATTTTCGCGCACTATAACATAAACTGTCAGTTTTACAAAAATGTTCAATTTCGTAATTTCTCGCCCTTATCCGTTTTTCTTAATGTCCCACGCTTTGATCGTTTGTAGTACAGAAATACGCGTGGCGGATTACAGCACTTCGCCACGACACACGTGCCGCACACACCGTACGACGTGCCAGTGAAGACTGAAGAGATTTCGGTACCCCTGTTTGCTATATGTTGCTACTAGCCTAACCCTCCGTCTTTTCGCCCCTCCTTCGACACGCCTCTGATCCCCACTACCTAAACTCCTGGTGCGACCATCCCACATTGATGGAGCAGCATACTTCCTCGCTCGGGATAGAATCTCGTTTATGAGAATTCTGACTGTACCAACTTATATCAGGTTACAACTGTATACTTAAGGATTTCTTCATTTTAAGGGTGCGTAAGTCTGGCCCAATGGTACTTCTGTAAATATTTCTAGGACACTTCTCCTCCTGGATGATGAAGGAGTGGAGTATCTGGGGGTAGAAATTTTGGAGCATGAGACTTCATAGTGATTGGTAGGACTTACCCTACTCTAAGGAATCGTGCTAAGGGTGTTTTATTCTTGAACCCCTGTTGGATACTATAGTTACCTATATTATGTTTAATACGTACTACGTACGACGAGGTTGGCTCCCTGGCTTTAGGCCATCCAGAGATCTTCATCGTTCTCTCGACTGTCCGGGATCATCCTTTTGAGAAGATCATTGTTGAGAGACTCAACGATTAAGATCAGTGATGCTTTGCCGGGTGTTATATGCTACCAACCGGATACCTTTTTATCTTTTTCATTCTTCTTTCTCGTAGCCTGTTGGAACATTTATTTATTATGTTTTTTTTTCGGCTGCTTTCAGAACACAGAGGATATACTGTAACACGAAGTAAAGTACGTACACGTGCTGAGACTGTTCGTGAAGAGGAACATTCTGGACCGTGGATTATTATTATTCTTCTGCAAACTCTTGCGAAATCCTCAGCGTCGCGTTATCGATTGGCAGTAATGCGCATACGCCATAGAATGTTGATGGAAGGTCGTAGCTACACATATCCACCATACTTGTGTAGCTGCTTCTCTTTGTTCTCTGCAATTTTATTTTATTATATTTTGCCAATAATTTTCACGACTCACTAATGCTTATTATTATTATCCTATAAAATTTACTGTAACAATCTAATGTAATATTGTTAAAGTATGCAGAATGCATTTTTAAAACCTGGTGCGGTTACTTTTCGGTAAACAATATATACCTAAATGGTTTATAGACATTTCTCATGAGTAAACTAAAAATGGTCAGCAGCGGTCAATACGGTATCCTCGCTATGCTTCCATGCTTTTAATTTTGAAACGTGGTTTATTTTATGGTCCACCTTTATGACGGGCTATCGTATACCAGACCACTATATCCTGGACCGTCTTTCGACCATTTTTATTGAACGCTCGTTCTGACTAGTTTTCGTATTTTTACGTTTTTATAAACCCACCGAGAATCGTCTAGAAACTTTTTCAAAAAGCATCCGCCGTGACCGTAATTATACTAGTTAAACGTGTAGAACCGAAACGGTACATCTAAATGCTTTCTATTCATTTTATTAAATAACTTAAACTTGTACCAAAATGGACTTTCACCAGTTTTCTTGTTCTTTTAATAGATCTTTTAATAGTACTGTTAATTTCACCTTTTTCTAAGACTAAAGTAGTATCACTCAGACATCTGAACATAAAATTCGGACGAGAGATGTTGGAATGGATAAGTATTGACGTTTTCACATTCACAAATTCAATGTGTCTTTTAACGGTTCATAAAGAATGCAATCCGTAGCAATTTACACGTGGTATTTTCCATCAAATCACGGAAACATACGCTAAAATAGAATAATAAAATATATTTCAGTGCAAAACCATACACATACATTACAAGAAAAATTGTATGTATAGAGGTACGTGAGTTATACGAGACGAGACTTCAATTTCGACCTGTCAAAAAAAAACATTGAACTGGAACTATAATCTATTAAATACATAAATTTTAATTGAAATGGAGTATAGGTACCCCTGAAAGAAAAATAACCTATTGCCCTTAAAAGAGCTGAGTAGGAAGTAGATATTTTAAACCTTTTCAAAGAGCCAGTCCTAGAGGCTGTTAAAAATTCCCATAAAACAACCTTTTGTTGTACTTTCGGCACGTTCCTGCCTAAAATGTAATATGTCAGAGCGTTCTTTTCCTACCGGTTATTCTTGTAGTGTCGCGCGTGAACGCGTGAGAAATTACTGAAGAAGAATACGATACCCGCCTCACAATTTTCATTGGTCCAGCATGTCCGCCAATGAGTAAGCTGCGCATAAGGCAGCACAAGCCACGGGAGCGTCGGGACGCTGACGCCGACGCCGTCACCGTCCCCGTCCGCAGCACATTTCTGCTGGCGTCCAGCTACTGCAATGTATGCGATAAAACATAAAGAAACCATTTTACCCTCCACATAGAACATTCGATCGATACTTCCTTCGTTGCCAGAGACATAACTGTAAACAGGATGTCGTGGTTACTAAGGATATTACCAGGGCAACCGAGAATATCGCCAGGGTTTTAAAGGATATCCTCAAGTCACTGATAAACATTCTTATTAACAGCATAAAAGATATAATGCTAACAGATAAAAATACCCTGAGTACAGGATCTTTACAGCGACGTGCTTATGAGCATCATCGATCAAGAGTGAGTAAGAAAAGAAACTAACCTTAAAAATATTTTGAAGTGCTCCAGTTGTTGTGAGAATCGTTTCATTCAAGGTTAAGAATGCTACGTCGACGGTGGATGTAAAGGCACCTCCAGGGAGACCACACGTTATTTTTGACGCGAAAAGGAGTCAGCTCGAAAGTGAAAGACAGACTGAGATACGGAGAGAGAATTTTATTCTTCTGAAGAAACTTCATAACATTATGCACAGACGTGAAGTTAACGATCTCTCCAGACAGAAATCAGGTTGTGTTAGAACACGATGATCATTGTTATAGGCATTGCAATTGGATACAACTATCATGAATTCTCGATTGATGTCATCAAGCAATGAATAAATAAAATTGACATACGTGACAGTTTTCGATATTAATTCAGAAAATACTTCCTATAATGTCTGAAGATTCCTTGGACTTAGGTATACAAGAATTTGTTGGAGAGGTGGATTTCTCTGGAAATGAGGAAGAAGGTGTGGAACAGGAAGTGAGTTCTCGGATTCTTACCCGGGACGAAGCTTCGAAGTGTCTTTGCAACTTGGGAAAAATCGATTCTGGATTAGGATATGCATACTTATCGATTAAAGCATCGGATATGGGATTGACTGATATCAGTGTAATACCCTGCTTTAGGAATGTCATATATGTTGATGTCTCGGGTAACCGATTGACTCCGGATGCAATGTCTATACTGACTTCAATGACATTTTTGCTAATGTTACAGGCCGATAGAAACGGCCTTCCAACAGGCAGCATGGAGCCTATGCTTTATCTTCAAGTTCTTACATTAAATAGAAATAATATAACAAACACGACAGGCATCTCGCATAAATTGCTTGAATGCCTAGAGCTTAATTATAATGGGATAAAAAATGTATCCTTAAATCCGTACTTACTGAAGAATCTAAAGATCCTTGAATTACGTGGCAACGTAATTTCCGGAATGGCTGGCATATATTGTCCTACACTGGTTCGCTTATACTTGGCTGAAAATTGGCTGACCATTATCGAAGGACTGGAGACTCTTGTAAATTTGAGTGTCCTTCATATTCGTGCCAATAAAATAGAAGTACTGGATGGATTCGAAAATCCTCACAGCTGTCCTAAACTCACTTATCTTAATTTAAGAAACAATTGTTTGCGTGGAATGGACGAGATAAGGAAGCTGCGCTATCTGGTGAAATTAGAAAGTTTAATTATTATGGAAAATAATCTCGATATGGATGAGGAGTCTGCATACAGAATTCCTGTACTTAGAATATTACCGAATCTCAAGAGAATTGATAAAGATCCTGTTCTAGAGGACGAGAGGGTCGAAGCATCAGATATACTCCAATGAATAATGAACTTAAATATAGTCAACTGTAGAACAACTGTAAGTAGTGTTTGGATGGTTTTCGTTAAATGTATTTTGCGGTCCTATTTCGTCCGTTCCAAAGGACCGCAATGAAAGAAATAAATGTTCCACCTCCACTATTTGAGAATCACTGATTTGAGAAAACTTTTCGATCCCCATCTTTTAAACAAGTTGCTCGGTCCGTAACTCCTCTGTCGATAGGACACTGTCGGTAAGGTCACAATGGGTAAATACTTTTCACCAGACCCACACCGAGTCGCTTCGGACGCATTTTCCTTTATACTAAAAACGCTACGTGGCGCTACTATACGCTCGTATGCTTAAAAAAGCAGACGGTTCATTATCGTTTGCTAGACCTACTCAGTGGTATCCGCGATGTTAGCACTTCTTTAAAGCCGGCTCCTAAAATCTCGTATCTACCACTAGCTCTCTCGTTATCCATTGTTTTAACAAAATTTCTTCGATATCCACCTTCATTCAAACAATTGAAAAATGTCTAACAAGTTGTCGTACAAAGTTGGTAAGTACTAAGATCTTCGTATAAGATTGGAGCACGTGTTAATCCCACGCTGCTCCGAAATTCACGAACTTGGTAGACGATTTGAAATATCATTAAATTGGTATCATTGTTATGGAAATCCAAATATTTCTCAAAATTTATTAAATTTGTATTCGTATTCATATTTTATTAAATTTCTTGACATTTGTTTTTATTACAGCGGATCTCTCGCTAGCTAATTGGGGAAGGAAGGAAATAACACTGGCTGAAAATGAAATGCCTGGTTTGATGTCTCTACGCAAGAAATACGGACCATCAAAAGTATTAAAAGGAGCTCGTATTGCTGGCTGCTTGCACATGACAATACAAACTGCCGTACTTATTGAAACACTCGTGGAGCTTGGGGCTGAGGTATATATACAATTAAATTTTTTTTGAAATATAAGATATTTCTATATTGGCAAATATCATAGAGAGTCTTCTTGCCTTGACTTTTGTCACAGCCTCGACATTTTTTCTTAAATCAAATAAACTTAACTAAGCTGCTAATTATACTGCGTTTCTTTGATAAAATTAATTACATTCGCTACCTATACATATTATACGTAAAACGTCTTGGATGTATAGTAGTTCTCTCCGAGGGAAAAAGATAAGAGTGAGCCGAAGATTGACTTTTACTGACCCACTGCACCTATCAATGGACTAGAAACGGTTTGCGTGATTCAAATGAATTATCTGCGATGTATAACTCATGGATAACGTAATTACTAATAAACTAAAGTATAATCTATCTACGGGTAAAATGTGAGATGTAAGGGATTCTTTTAATTTGAAACTGATCTTGAAAAAACCCCTCTAAATTATTACTCCAACACACTTGCATATACGCAGTGTAACTATTGTAATAATGTCGCACTAAAATGGTGAGTACGGAAAAATTGCGTAAGAGATATTTTTCTCAAAACTGTAAAAAGATCCAAATTCTAAGAACGAAGTTCTTAACGTTAAAAATACTTATTCAAATTCTTTATTGTGTGAAGAGTAAAAATGATGACAATATTAGAATCATACTGGGTCACCGATAAGCCGAGCGTGACGACTTTTGCCGACTATGATTAGCGACTTTTGTTATGATAAAAACTACATAAGGTTATCGTGATGCATGATCCCGAGCGAGAGCAATTCCAACCACACTATTCCGAATTTTTTATTTGATTTATTAATTTTTCATTAGGTAAGGTGGTCATCGTGCAATATCTTCAGCACTCAGGATCATGCGGCTGCAGCTATGGCAAAGGCTGGAATTCCCGTATTCGCATGGAAAGGCGAGACCGACGAGGAATATATTTGGTGCATAGAACAGACGCTAGTATTCGATGATGGAAAACCTTTAAATCTCATCCTCGATGATGGTGGAGATTTAACGAATTTGGTGCATCAAAAGTTCCCTCAATATCTTAAAGAATGCCGGGGTGTATCTGAAGAGACTACTACGGGTGTTCATAATCTGTACAAGATGTTGAAAAATGGTACACTCAAAGTTCCTGTGATAAATGTCAATGACTCTGTTACGAAGGTTAGTACCCGGACCAGATAATTGTAACATCAGAGATTGTATTAAAGCATACTATCTATTTATTTTTCATGACCAGAGTAAATTTGACAATCTTTATGGATGTCGGGAGTCTCTGATTGATGGAATCAAAAGAGCTACTGATATTATGCTCGCGGGGAAGGTCTGCGTTGTCGCAGGATACGGAGACGTGGGCAAGGGATGTGCACAAAGTCTTCGCGCTTTGGGCGGTCGAGTAATAATCACGGAAATTGATCCCATAAATGCTCTTCAAGCTGCTATGGAAGGATATGAGGCAAGAATTTTATTATTTGAATTTTTATATATATGTATAATAATTTATAATTTATCCATTACCTCATTGGTATCCTTATATATTGTTAGGTTACTACAATGGATGAAGTGTCTCACAAGGGTCAGATATATGTCACTACTACTGGATGTTCAGATATCATATTGGGATCTCATTTTCTAAATATGCCCAATGATGCAATTGTCTGTAATATTGGGCATTTTGACTGTGAGATCCAGGTTAGTTGGCTGGAGAAAAATGCTGTGGAGAAGATCAATATTAAACCCCAGGTTGATCGCTATAAGCTTAGCAATGGCAGGTAAGTTGACAAAATTATAAATTCTATGAATATGTCTTATTTTTTTTATGTTACAGGCATATTATCATTCTTGCTGAAGGCCGACTAGTTAATTTAGGATGTGCTACAGGGCACTCTAGTTTTGTTATGAGTAATTCCTTTACAAATCAAGTACTGGCACAAATTGAACTTTGGACTAAATCTGATTCCTATTCAGTTGGAGTTCATATGTTGCCCAAAAGGGTAAGATACAATTTATTCCTGGCACGCATTTTGCTGTCTGTCTTCACTATCATTTTTTGGTACAATACAATATGTGTATTTTTGTTTACAGTTGGATGAAGAAGTAGCTGCTCTTCACTTAAATCACCTAGGAGTAAAGTTAACAACACTTACTCCAGAACAATCTAAATATCTGGATATACCTATTAATGGTCCTTTCAAGCCTGATCATTACAGATATTAGAAAGCATGGAATAAACTCTTTTGTCATAAAAAGAAATGAAATCTATAAACGAAAGTATATCTTCGTTTGATTAATCAAAAATTTATTTGATCACAGTTCAAACAGTTTGAGAATCACATTTCAAACATTCAAAGATATTATGTAATTGGCAACTATTCAAATTGACTTGTATAAAACAATGGTGAATAAATAAAAGCGTGAAGTGCCTCTTTCATTTAAATAGTTTTGACATGTTCCATTTCCATAGTATAATTATCATACAAATAATTGTAACATGTCGTAGTGTATATACTATCAACAATGACAATATACCAATGTGGTCATTACCATTGAGAGTAGAACCTTTAATTAAAGTAATATAAAAGATTACTTGTACATATTAGATATTAATGAAAACAACTGTCAGCAACGTAACCATTATTTCATATTATTTATCTATATTTCCAAGCTCTTGAGGTGGACTTAACTACTAGCTGGAATATTTTACGGTGCCTCTAAACATAGGTTGCTATTAATAATTGCACAATTAAAGCGGGAAAGAGAGCTACTATCAATACGGGTAAAATTGATAATATTGCAAGTATTTGAATTATTTGTATCCGTATGAATATAAAGAATTTCTCTTCGGTCAAACTCCTTGAATTGAAAACATTATTCTTAGACACAGGTGATACAAGCGAGAAGAAAGAATCAAACTTTACAAAAAAACAAGTTAGTACAGAATCAAACTCCAAAAAATCTCTAACTACTTTAAGTATAAGAAACACAATTATAAAAAGTCAAGGATATCCTTATTATAATTTATTATCATTTCTGTTTAATGTCTCTTATCAAGTAAATTATGTACATTACTACATCTATAACGTTCACATTTTAGAAAGTGTAGCAGTTTCCTGCAAACAAGAGCAACCACAACCTGCAGGACATAAAGTTTCATTAGCAAACCAAGCAGCCAAGTGCTGCGTGTGTCCACCGTGTCCACAGACTATACAAAAATTGCTGAGTCCTAAAAAATAAGAAAAATAATTATGACACACATTATCCTGAGTGCTTTGCTAATTTATTCCAACTTATCATATAAATCTAGCTACTTACCACGTACAGATATATGACATACAACGCATTCCAGGGTTGATCGCCTACAGTTAAAACACTGTGGACTCCTACTGGCTTTGCTACAGGCATAACATTCACTCTGGAACTCGACGCCCTTATGTGTATCCGATGGCGTTGCGTTTACATGTTTTAGGACTTGTGCCCTGGCATCTAATAATCGCCATCGGTGCAACACCTCCGCATACGCTTTCTTATATCCGTCGTAGAGTGTGGTATTCTTCTCATCCAACATCCTAAGTGCGTTAATAAATTGAGGATAAATATCCACCAATCAAACTTATGATCATACAAAAAAGTACCTAATATTGCGACCGGTGTCCGTGAAAGAATCCTGCATAATTTTAAGATCGTCCAAAGATTCTGACCAAGAATTAGACCTGTGTTGTTTGAGATCCTGGAAGTTCCATCCCTCCAACGAAGTATCCGCTGGATGTATTGTATGGTACGGTGAGCCCCCAGGCTAGAAATTATTATTTATTAATTAAAAAGGATATTGAATTAATATATATATATATGTGTATATATATGTATATATACACACACAAACACATACATATATATACATATAGATTGTAAGACTGTGAATATCAAATCATGGTTCGCAATTCAATATAATACATAGGTAGAACATATTAAGATGATAAATGGGAATGGGTGGGTATTTGATATAGTGCTTGGGAATGTGTAATGAGATACCACTTCATCATAGTGCTGCACTGAAAGAGTATTAAGATTCATATAACATATACATACAACATAAAAAAGGAAAATCTATTGAATATTTCAATTGGCACGACAGAGAACCCTAAGAACCATTCTATCCCAAGACTGATGTATAACACAGAACATTGAAAAGCGAACCATGCCTTACCTTTAAGCACCATTTTCCTATGGAAAGCCTCTATAACAAAGATAATGGGTTGTGAGTTTTGCTACCGATTATGATAACATCTTGTATGTGGTATAAAATCTTGCATTATTATCAAACTGTGGGCTATTAATTAACCGTGCGTTACGTCGGTACAGTATTGATAACTATAATATTCATCCTAATTAAGAATCAGTTCTTGGGGTACTCAGTCGGCGCAAATAATACAACTGATTAAAATAAAATCGATGATAATAAAAAAATGTACTGCAATTCCAATAATAATACTCATACTATACCGTCGTATCACAAGAGATGCTTGTCAGAAGGGTTGTTTATAAATGCATGGTACTTGTTAATGTATTGAAAAATAATGCTTCTTTACAAATGTTTCTGAAAGCATCTAAAACATTATGAGTTCATGCTTTTTTTTAAATATTTAATCGCTTCCAGATAAAGTTTCTGAGTAATTCTGTTAAAATATGATGATATTTAAAGAAAAAAGTTTCCAGACATTTGGAACATTTCACAGAAAAATTTACTGAGAAATTGAAAAAGAATTTTCTATGAAAGTCTGTGAAATCTAATCGAAATTATTCCGCTAAAAATCAAAACAAATTTCATTTTCGATTTTAGAAAAATTAGACAAAGTTTGAGACAAGTATAGAGATAATCAAGTACAGTTTTATCAATTTTTTCTGTTTTCATCTGACATTTTTCTTTTGAATTGTTCCAAGTATTTTATTTTTTCAAACTTTAGGACAATATTTCACCAGAAACGGTACATAACAATGATAATAAATATAAATGATAAATTAGTTTACTCACACTAACGTTTACAGATTTACTAATAGATCGTCCCTGGATTGAATCTGAATTCTCAGATCTGTAACTAAAGGTGCAACTCAGCATCCCCGCCATCTGTATATCAGACTGACTGGCATAATGTTGTATTCTAGAGATGAAAAAATGTTTTACAATTAAAAGATAGATATAAAAATAAAGAAAGTACTATATCCTTCATTGAACTTACAATGAATGTATTAAATTTTGCCCAAATGGATGTAGAGGCCATGTTGCATCGATGTCAGATGACTGGCAAGAATTTTGCTGAGTGTTCGTCAGTGGTTGGGCTATAACCAGAGCTGCTAAATACCATGCCTGGACCAAATCAGGTCGTTCTAACGAAGCAGCAACATTTGCATTGTATCGACACATTGCTGGGATATCCGTTATATTTATACTGAAAATTAAATCTTGAAATTGGATCAAACTTATCTAGAGAGATCTAAATGTTTTTTGATATCTTATACTCACACGTATTTCTCGGCCAGTTCTTTGCTCACGAAAAACAATGATGATGCATCGTATATCGTGACCATGGAATGGTAATTTCTACAGCAAGATCTATTGTGAGTTTTACTCATACCATGTACACCACGTCTTGTACTTTTCTAATGGTATGTTAAAAATTATTCATTTGTACATAAAAAGTATTAATGAAAGTATATTATAATATGAGCTTACACGTTCTTGAAAATAAAAAGAGCTTATGGAAACATTATCGCTTGGCTGCGCATAAGCATTGGAGTATATGTGCATAAAGTGTCCTCTATTATTAACACCATTTCCCAAGGCAGATAGTGCTCTTGGAGTAGCTCCTTCTGGTTTTATGGAAGGCCGCCTGACATAGGAAGAGCGACCGAAGCAAACTAGAATACCTTTAATAAAAGATAAATTAAATAATGTCCAATTCCTTACCATTAAACTAATGAATGAAGTATTTATTACACACCTACGCAACAAAACTTGGCACCTGACGTACGTGGAAATGGAATATATGCATCTTGATAATTTGTAAAGACTCCTGTTGAATTTAAAAAGTTTGCATTATGTTGCATATATCCTAAATGCTTTCCTTCGGATTCATCAGTAGCGCACATCTAAAAAATGGACCATTTTATTTATATGAAATATTAATAAGAATCTTATTAAACTACAGACTTGTTCTAATGTTATGATGAGCTGCCTTAAACATGGTTCCAAGCAGGAACGATTTTTTCGAACTCTCTGTTGTGCTGTTTGCTTTAGAACTTTTAATAGTTTTGCCATTGTTGGGTTATCCACTGTTGTTCCTGGACAGAATTGGAAGGTCGGCTGCGCGCTGTATGGGTAATTACCAGGAAAGTTAACTTTCAGTATAACATTGTAATTTTTATTAGAAGCTGTCACGGTACAGCTACGTTCCACCGCGTCCATCGTGTTCACCTAGAAGAAAATAACGATTTCAAAAGTCTATTTGGAAAATGCATGCCATTAGCGAAGTTATTTTTTATACCTCTATATTTGGTATATTCATATTGATTAAGGAAAATTCCTGTTGTAATGTCTTTGGTTGCGTTGGGGATGGCATTTCCTTGTCGAAATCGGTATAAGTACTGACATCATGCTGCAACGATTGGCTATCCATTTTTGAAGAAACGCAATTCATTTCTCTTTCGTTTTGAGTATCGTGAAATTGAAGCTGCTGAACTGAATTTAATGTTTCTGACACCTTAATTATTAACTTCTTAATCATGTGGTTATAATATATGAAAATTTGTATTGTAACTTACTGGGATTATTGTCTTCTGAATATTGAGTATATACAGAGGTACCATCGTCTAGATCGTGACCACATAGCTAAAAAGAATAAGGAAAGTGTTCAATTTACCATTAGATTTAAATAAAAATTCAATATCTGTACCTTCTGCAAGAATGGATCGATCTTGAATATCCTTAGACATTGATCCTTTGACCACGTTATTAATTCAAAATCATTAGATTCTACAAAACATTGTTATTATAAAATAGCTGATATTTTTAACGAAGTGAAAAATTTGATGTATACTGAATGTACCTAGTTTTTGGTGCCGCCACTGAAATTCTAGGACAACATCTGTATGGCCTACAAATGTGTAAATAGGTGTTCCAAGATTAGAAGTATTCCAAAGTAATAAACTATTTTCACCACGTCGCAATTGTGGAACAACTATCGTAACCAGTCCTTCTCCAAACGGCTAAATGATAAAATTTTAGGCAGCAGAATGAAGAAGAATCTAACACAATATGCAATTTCATGAGTAAGGAATGATAACAATATACCGTATATCTAGCTCTCCATACAGGAGAATTTGTAGTGAGAATACTTTCCGCCCTTCTAGGATTACTAACATCAAATATCTTTACGGTACAATCTTGACTGGATGTTGCCAGTTGATTCTTTTGGAATGGGCACCAGTCCAAACCATGAATCTAGAAATGATTGTCAGTAACACTCTTTCTCAATACTGGAGTAACTAATTATTGTTTTGCTAGCCACTTTGAAAAAGTATATAAAACACCTTTGTAAGATGGGCAGCTATGTATTGCACAGGACTATTTCCTTTACGCTGATCCCATATCTTAACATCGCCATCGTGAGCTGTAGCCAATGTATGCGGTGATAAACCATTCCATCTTACTTGTGATGACCCTGCTAAAATATCATCCCATGTGTTATCAAGTGCTGTAAACTATTATTACGATTGATATAGCATACGGTAAAGAAGTGTATCATCAGTACTTTCTTGATGACTTACCAACAGCAGACAAAGATAAGCAAGGTCTTCTTTGATCCCGTATATCCCAAATATGTATAAAAGTATCAATACTGCAAGAAGCTAAGATATCAGGTTCTTTAGGATGCCAATTTAAATCACTAACAACTCGAGTGTGTGCTCTTAAGCTATGAGTCGTACTCAAGTCGTATCCTCCACCTCCAGCAAAGCTCAGTATCTCAACACGAGTATTGCTCTGTCAATATCAAATATTTTATAAGCACAAGAACAACAATATTCTAACAACTGTAACAATTTGTTTTCAATCATTAAAACTTTCTTACAGATATTGCACACAGATGACAATTGATTAATGTTGGATTCCATTCAGCAGATCCAACCTCGTACTTGCTCTGACGCTGAAATTTTCTTAATGCGTCAGTCCCTTCATCAAGTTGTTTAATAGCAAAGTATCTGCGTCTGGAAGGGAGGATTGTGACACTGGGATTTGGTCTCAAAAACAACATATTGAGACTTACCCAGCTAGTAAAACGTAATTACCAGTCGCATCCACAGCCATAGTATTAGCCTATAGGAAAAACCGGAAGATATGAGAGTTCTTGTATAGAAAATAAATAAAAGTAGTTTAATGTAATTATTTAAATACTAGAATTCCTTAGAAAACAAATTACCTGTAAATCTCGATGCTCCGTAACCACATAGTCATTTCCCCAACGTTTTGACATTTTAACGAATACAAGCGGCTGACAGCCATCAGGTTACGGAGCACAATAGCTATATGTTATGCTCTGTTCACAATCCGACTATATTAAAAATAAATGAAAACATGAGAACTGCTAAAAGTACGTGGTTGGTCTTGAAAAAATAAAAAAAGCAGAAAACGTACGAAGCTTTATATTTTATAAAATCATAATTCATTTTTGTTCTCCCTTTTTTAATATCCCCAGTTATATATCTTATACACTTCGATTGCTAATCTAATGCGCAAAGTTTTAGCTGGTGCCATAATAATTGTGAAGTCGTATCGACCGATTTACGAACATATCAGAAGTCCCTTTTTTTTCTGATTTTCCAACGAAGAATGATATCCGGACGCTACATTTGCTATTTCTGTCATACAAAGAGCGTATAGTGTGGCATTGTGTGGCATACATTCATATATGTATATATCGTGTGCGCTTGTCTTGTCTAAAGTCACAAATAATTGGTAGTGTCTCAACGACAGTGCACCTACGGGTAAAAAATTTCTATCGAGAGAAAAATCAGTCGAGGAGTGTAAAAGACGAATAAATAGTTTGGAGGCGCGAAGCTTTGTGGTGCATACTTCTATAGGGTGTAATCGAACATAAAGAAACGACAATGTTCGTGATTATGGATTGTTTTCTGTAGTAGCGGATGTGAAGTAAAAGATTCTCAGGTTGAATATTTTCTGTGAATGATAATATCTAGGTGAGGGAGTATACGGTCAGTCTGAATAAGTAGGTTGCAAACAAGTAAAGAAGGAAGAAACGTAGAAACGAAGTCAGCTCAGGCAAGAATAAACAGAGGCGGACTTTGTTTCAAGTCGAGTGGTTGCTTCTCTCCTTCTTTACGTTTATTACGAAAGCGTCATCAAGTTCGTCTGTGCATATTTCTGACGCGTACCTGCATTTTGAAGTAGGTGCGCGTAAACAGACATTAAGGACAAGAATAAGAAATTAGTACCTGCATTATCAGTTACAAGGTGAACATCATTGCGGTGGAGAAACAAGAAAAGAAAAAAGAGAGACTTACGAGTTTATAGATCTGACATATATCGTTTGTCTTTGAAATCCTTTTCTAGTGATCTGTAATGTACCTCAAATATAGTTCCGAGGAAAATGCCACTACGTCCACGATAAATTTTGTACACTCGAAAAGGAAAGGAATTTTCATATACTTGAAAAAGATGTTGAAGAACTCAATAAGTCTTCGAAATCGTATAAGTTTTTTAACGCTTCGCCGTTACTGAGCATACATACTGTCTTGAAGGAACAGTTATCCTGATATCAAAGATCCAAATATCAATGGCTCATAGCACAATTTGGTCTCACTGAGCCAAGTATTCAGGTATATAAGTACAGCAACATTACTAGCTATCTGTGAAGATTAAGATCCATTGAAAAGAGCGTGGAATACTGGTGCAATCATGAAGCTTTTGGAAAGTACCCGCTTTGAAGCTATAAACAGTGCCTTGTCAATTACAACCGGAGATAGTAAAATACTAGGAAGGTGAGACACTGATTATCCATTCAAGGCAGAGTACTACCATAAAAGACACTTATGTTCTAGAATTGAAAGCTACTCGTGCAAAATGGCTGGCAACGACAAGCAACTGTACAAGCGTTTTAACTCGGAGCAAGGAGTAACACCACACGACCTTCAAGCTTTGTCGCCACCTCAGACGTCTCTTGGAGCGTCACCGGCACAAAGTTACTTTAGGTATAGATATCTTTTTACTTATATGTCTCCCTATTATGCCCGACCGATTAGCAGTCTGTCTGTGGGTGGCATACCATATCCCCAATCTACAGCCGTAGTGTATCTGGAGATGAAGATGGACCACTGTGCGACACTATCAGCCGCAAGACGCTCTTCTATTTGATTGCAACATTGAACTCAGCCTTCCATCCAGACTATGATTTTTCTGATGCCAAGAGCCATGAATTCAGTAAAGAACCGAGTCTTCAATGGGTGATGAATGCAGTCGACAGTAATCTCAGCGCTACTGCGGGAGAACATTATCGTACGCTGCGTTCCGCACTATGGGCAGCTGTAGAAGATGAAATATCAATGGGTGAATGTGATATTTACAGGTGATTGCAGGATTTCTATTATCTGGATAATCCTCTATACTTCATTCTTTTTTTAAAAAACTCTTTCCATAATAAATCTTTGGCAGTTACAATCCGGACCTGGCATCAGATCCCTTTGGCGAGGATGGATGCTTGTGGTCTTTCAATTACTTCTTTTACAATAAAAGATTGAAAAGAATTGTATTTTTCACCTGCAGAGCAATAAAGTGAGTGCAAATACCAACAAAAACAAAAGAAGCATAAAACCATCCAGCTCAACTACGCTTTTTGCAAGGTAAAATAAATGCTACTTTTCTTTTTATTCCAGCCCTATGTATATCTTGGATTCCGGGATCGGTAGTGATTTTGCAATGGACGAAGACGACGAGGAACATTACTGAACTTGATTAGTAGGGGGTCATCCCTATTATCATGAACGTCGGAAAGTTTTCTTTTTCTCATATTTTTTAGGTTTAGCCTTCAGCTTATCTCGCGTCGAAATATCAATTTTATTTCCTAGCGACGAGGGCCGCAGTGTGTTTTTCTCAATGTCGCCCGATATTTCACAATACTATACTTTATATATTGATATAAACGTCAAGATGTTTACTATCCATACAATGTGGCAGAGGTAAGGGGTTTGCAATTAAGAAAACAAAGAATCGGCGCAAGTCACTCTAATTGCGAGGTCATACAGAAGGTATTTTCAGCTAACTTGATAAAAAAAATACGTATCTTCATATTCTCATGCGACAACTTTTTACATAACAATAAAAACGCCTGTAAGCTTTTAGTGTTTCTCGTCAATCTCTATTATTTTTATTGTCAGGAGATATTTTACCAGTTATATAACCGTATTCTTTGTATTTTGAAACAAAAGGATATATCGACGTTCGTATATTCATTACAATCAGCAGTATTAGATATCAGGTTTTTTGGACAACCGTACCAATAAACCTTCCTCCTTGGGAGATATGGAAATTTGTAGAAAAACTGTCGCATTTTCATCTTCGTATTTTCAATGTATATACCGTTAATTAGAACAAAAAATATTAAGGGTGTATCCACATCCACATCCACATTTAATGTTTGCGCGACGGAGCAGTGTCGCCACGATTGTTGGCGTTAATTATGATAATAATGCACGTCTTTAGAATTAGTTAATCCACGATAAAGCATTGTACAATTTAATGCATAGATCGAATCTTCGAATCCTTATCACTAGTAATAAATATTCTCAGTATGATAATCCGTACACCATATGATATTTTCTTTGATAGAATTTTGATTGATAACACGAAAAACCGATTAGGTCATACAAAATTCTTATTTTTCAATTGCAAGACCATCGGACTGTTAAATTTCGTAGATATTGAGTCATAGTTATTGTTAGATCTTAAAATTTCATTATCTTTTATTTCATTTTTTGCTTCCTCAAACACGGAAGAGTTCATTTCGTAATGAACAAAAATGTGTATTTTTACGGACGGGCAATTCTCTATAATTCATTCAAATATATATATATATATACTTTACGTAACATTTCTTGCTGTGACTCATTAGAGATAAGAATTGATTCTTCTTACATGATGGTAGCAACCGACTATAATGGAGTCACAATACGGCGGGTCGGTATCCGATATCGTGATATATGTTTACGGTATTAACGATTATGACCGTTTAACGGGTGTCATTGATTTTTGATTAAATACAACAAGTCAGACTTTGTTGTAGCGTGAATATTATTTAAGTTTACAAGAACAGTAACAATAACGTGCATTCTGTGTCACATTGTAAATTTCACGTTATATGAATAAATCCTCTTGACTTAACAATAGCTAATATTTTTGTACACAGTTGTCAAACTGTGAATATTATTGACTTTATGTTATCGTCATATTCCACATTACGAAACAGATCAGATTGACATCTGCATCAATAACGAGGGACGATAATCAAAATACGAGCGCATAACATAAGCTATGCAGAATTTCGTACAGGATGCGACTTACCCAATTCGCTCTGATACATTGAATTATTTGTACATCATCACATCCGGTGATTGATACATACACATGTAAGCATCACAGAGGAGTCGCTTTGCGTGTTCTGGTAAATGACGATCATCAGTCAATTCCGTTAGGTAGTTGACACCTTCTTCGCTCAGCCAATAAGGAAAGTCTGGACACGGTACCATTTCCGGAATATTGTAGCCATTTTGCTCACCTGAGAAGATAATCAAAGTAATTAGAAGAATGTAATAAATGGCACATGATATTTATTAGAAGAATAATAAATATATGAACCTTTTCTGTCTGCCATTGAATCGAAGAAACACCACGGAGCTTCCGAACCTGATCCACACTTCACAAATGATACATAGTGAGATGTTTCTATGCAGACTACTGCAGAGAGCTCCAGGTAGAGTCTTGGCACTGGACAATGTTCTTGCAAGATGGCGAACTCCATAGGAACGATAAGCTTCTTTGGTTCATGATTTGTTCTTCGTTCGTGACGATGTACCTACGTTTATACGACTTTTCGTTGTAATTATGATATTTTTCTGTGAAGATTATAACTTACCTTTTCTAAGCATTGCAAGCAGAATGCTATGCTCTCGAGACCCACTCCACATTGTCCATAACATTCCTTGCATTCGAAATCGGCTAGCTTTCCGCATACGGTGCACTGTCTCGGAGCTAGAGCGAATAAAAAGACATTGTTATTCGTTAGAAACGAACTTTCCAAAATGTCTTATTAAATGACCGAATAAAACGGTACTTAACAGTCTTCAATGATGTCAGTAACGTCGAGTAATAATGTAGGCTGTATTTTTGGATACATTTTGAAGGACTTTCCAAAACGCGGCATTTGAATTATCAGACAGGAAGGAACTTCTTTTAACCGAATATTACTCGTGAGAAAACTCTGTTCCAGTAACTGCTGTACGGTTGGTAGATTGAGATGATCATCCTTCTCCACAAAGAGCTGATAGTGATAAGCATCTTGACCCGAGCTTAATTTTAGAAAAGGTTCAGCGTTCAGGATTTGCGCAACTAGTGAGGTTAAGAATTCTTCGGGATCTAAAAGAGTTAGATATGAGGCATATTAAGTCCGTGAAAGATAAAGTGAGTAACTCGCCTTTTTCTTCGCTGGTTAATCCTGAGATAGATGATAATTTCTCAAGCAACGTTCTTAACTTCATAACACGATCTGCTCTGACAAACATATTTCTTCGAAGAGGATTTACAATTTCCTCACGTAACACTCTTTGAACCTCTTCGTATTGTGGACAATCTTTCTCATTAGGAGGTCTGGAATACGAAATCAGTTAGATATTTAGAAGAACATGAATTCAATAAATGTTTTACCTGAATAAGAGGTTATCAAAGACACTGGTGAATGCAAACATGCTGAAGAGTGTAGCATCTAAATAACAGGAGTTATGATGACCCTGTATTCCTCGATACTTCCCACAGATGCTCTCCAGATCCCCTTTGACGCAAATTGGCCTGATCATACCCATCACAACAGAACTCTCCATGTTACCAAAATTATTGACATTAATCATGGCCCGTTCATTGACCTTTTCATAAGAAAATGTTACAACATTGCTTTTTAAACATTAAAAATTTCAAGAATAAGTAAAATACTCACTGGCATCTTATCGCCTTGACGACATTCATTCATGTCCGTGAATATTGCTCTTCGCGGCAAGCAATGGAAATACCTGATATCGTTATAAGTTCCATCTGTTCCCAGGGGATGACCTTCATCCTAAAAGGAGCGTCCATTTGTCAAGATAAGAGTACAGGACCATAGTAGGAAAAATACTCGTCATGGAATTGTTATACCACTCACCAATTCAACAGCTGCCATCAGTTTACCAGGTATAGTTCCGGGAGGTGTACCGATCCAACGTATCACACCCTGTCGTGTATCTGTGTCTACGAGTATCTTCACTGTAGAGCCAACCCTGAGATCTCCCGTATTTTCAGGCCGCACGGTTATACCATCATTTTTTGATACACTGTCTGTTGGATTCAAAGAAAACTTTATAAAGACTCTCAGGTCGATGTAGGAAATAATTCTATGTATTTAGAGGAATCAATGAATAAAATGGAAGAGTAAAAGTTTAATAACACAGCATCCTTAAGTACCACATAAAATGTTGCGACCACGTGAATTCAATAAGACGAATTTTGTGAACATTCATGATCATTTTGCTTACTGTGATTTGGGCTTAGGGAATCGTGGTTCACATCCAAATTGCTGTACGTGTTCAAATCTATATCGCTGCTCCATTTGTGCTCTAACACAAAAATCGGAATGTCTTCTAAAGCTGCAGCCATTTATATTAAGGAATTACTTTTTAAATCAGAAGCCCTTTGCAGCTTTCCAACGTCTCCGAGATAGGCTATGTTACTGGCTATTTATAAAGGCCATAGTTATTATTAACTCTGCTACACGAGAAGTGAATGTTGTTGAAGACAAGCGATATTCACGAAAACCCCAGCGATACAGATGCATTGCGGAAAGCTTTAAAGCGCTGTATATAGGCTGATTATGGTTTGTATTTATTTACCAATGTCGAAGAGTGTATAGCTGTTCGTGTTGTGACTTAAGCTTGAAGCATCTCCAATTATATTCAATGATTTTGCTGATTGGTAGGATGATTTAGACACTGCTGACTCTTTTGATACTGGTGGAGTATTAGGATTATTGTTTGTTTTATCATCAAATAAAGATAATCTATCAATATATGCTACACTTGAATCCTGTGGAGTCCGATCAGTACTATAGGAAATATCTTCGTTTGAGAAATCAATAATTTGCTTGTGGGACACAACTTCATTGCTTCTGAAAGCTGTAAAATATTGCAGTCACAGTAATCAATTGGTGTAAGGCTTGAATTATATTATTTCTATACTTTGGTTATTATTTCAATCACCTTCTCCAGATTCCGCTCCCTCAGCTTTGAAGGGTTCCACATTGCTCAGGGTTGCAAAGACTCCGTTTGATCGTATATATGAAAAATATTGCTGCGCAAGTTTTGAGGTTTTTGATACTTCTCTACTATCCTGCAATAATAGCATGGATGTAGTGATGCAATACATTGATTTGTATCATAAGCTGATGTAACATTGGACTTAAATTTACCAATACATCCAGACCAAAATATATTCCTTGACCAAGCTCTGTTACTGGACCAATATACTTAACAATGGAGAGAAATTTTGCAGGAGCTCCAGGATCTGGTCTGTACCAGACTTTATCATTTAAACAAATATCTTTAATCTCCTCACAGAACTGTTTGTTACTTGCCAACCGTACTCTTTCTTGTGGTACTGGTACAGCTAATAAATACTGCCATACAATTGGTGATACTGGAATAAGATCATATCTATGGCAGAGCCATTCTGTCCTTCTCCAAATATCCGATCCATTAGGATCATCAACTCGTATCCTCAAACCCCCATCTCTTTGTATCTCAACAGCCTTGACAAGCATTCCCAAGCGCAGAGTACTGATATTAGCATTGCAACTGCCTGAAATTCTATTAAGCACTGTGTTCTGTTTAGCAATATAATGCTGTAAGATTTGACGAGACTCGCCGTTCTCTGAAACACGTTTATCCATATTCTCTTATTTTTCGTGGAAGGATCTTCTTTTTGATCGAAGCTTTTAAGATTCACATATAATACTGAAGATCTGCGTGTTACAATCTCAGTTGCTCTACATTCTTGAGAAATTTAACAAAACGTGGTTCACCTTGTCATTGTCAACGACGCAGATGACAGAACCCACGTCGTTAATTTGCAATCTACAACTTTGTAATAATATTTCTAGTTGATTCTTACTTCATCGGTGACGAAATAATAAATTTGTATAGGTTTAATTACCGTTATTAGTGCACATTTGTATCTTGTTTAAAACTCACAGATGTTTCATTCAAGCATCTCACAAGTGTGTGACTTTCTGCCGGTATCAGAAACGTCAAGAATGTAGTTGAGTGTCTTCTTCAGGGTCTTTTGCAGGGTTCCAAAACATCGTTGGCCACCATGATTGCCAGCGGATAAAGTAGTGGCGGCATTAAAATGTGATCTGTACTGATCTGTACGGACCATCAGGGTTATCTCATACATGATAAAAATAAATTGAACAAGAAAAATTGATGTATTCTAACTTTTGTATACCTTTTTTTTTAAACAGAAAGGAGCATAAATGCGGATGAATGCGATATGTGCTCATGATTAAAACTTTTTGATTAAAGAATATAATGTTTTTTCCCGCGTTTATGAACTTATACTTTCCGACAGTGTATGTCAGAATTTAGGTACGAAACCGCTGACATACAGTATGTGTTGGCGAAGTTGTGATGTTGGGAATGCTGACACAGACTGTATGTGCGATACCCTACCGAGCTTCCGTAAATTTGTGCACGAGTGTTGCTGTTGTATCCTGTGGATCGTGTGCGATTTTCTATATCGTTGAGTGAATATAAACGGAGATGGGTGATTCTGGATTTAGCGATCTTTTAAGATCTGCTGAGCAATTATCTGCTGCAGTAGAAGGAAATGGGGAACTTCCACAAGTGGAGAGAAATTTGCGTCAAATATTGGATGCGTCTAATGAGCTCTGGTCTCGTGTTACACAAACCGGTACACAGGATAACCAAGTGCAAGCGTGAGCACTACCGATTTTCATGTTTTTTTTAATTAAATTTTAATCAGTTAATATTTAGAATAATGGTGGGCGGTATATTGTATAGTAGTAGCTTAATTTAATCTAATGAATTTGACTTACGATTAATTTTGTAAACTTCTTATTTCTTCATGGTGGTGTCTTTTTACAGGCATCTTCTTCTAGGATCTAGAGGAGTTGATTTACCTCAGATATCACAGAAATTAAGTTCGCTAAGTGCAAGACGTACCTTTGAACCCTTGGACCCTATTGCTGATACAGATATTGCAAGCTATTTGAGAAATGAAAAGCAAAATGCTATTCTCTCAATCATTGAGCAAGTACACAAAGATGTATGTTTATTTGGATTTTCTTATCTTTAATTAAATAACTGTATTTAAATTTTTAATATCACTTTATTTGATTCCTTAGACTTTTGAGTTGAACAGAGTTCAGCAATTAGAACATATGTTGGGTGAATGGAAGCAAATGCGTTTTGAGATAATGAACGCAATGACTGCTCCTTCCGGAGAATTAGTAGACTTACGTGGTATGTCACGCCGTACAAAATTAGCCGGATCCACTGTCACTGGCCTTTCAAATATAGAATCTGCCTATGCCAAGGAATTAAAAAATTACAATGATCATGTGCTCAGGGGTATAACAAGACCCAGTCTATTTGCTGTATTTGCTAAGGTTTCTGAATCATTTAACGACAAGAAGGTCTCAGACATGTGGCAAATGGTCAAACGTATGGTCGATATCCCAGCAACTCCAAGGGGCGATCAGATTAAGTCTCGAAACAGTCCTGTTGTAGAACAAAGGATTGTCGAACAAGCTAGAACCTATCTTGAGAATAGATACAGAGAATTTATGAATTCCATTATTAGTGAGAATTTGGCTCAAGCCAAACGTGGTGGCATTCCAGGAACTTTACCATTAGTCAAAAGTTTTGTGGGTGTAAAAGTCCAGCCCAGCAGAGACCTGGAAGATATCCATCTGGACGACAAACCTTTATGGCCTTTAATTTACTATTGTATGAGGGCTGGTGACTATAATGCTGCATTGCAGTGTCTTCACGAAGTGGGTTCAGTCTTTCCGGAATTTAGATTAGCTCTCAAGGAGGCATCTCAAGATCCTCGAAAACGACCTAGCAGCCGATCAGAATCTGTATTAAAACTACATTATCGGAAGCATGTCAGATCAGCAACAGATCCCTATAAAAGGGCAGCATATTGTGTACTTGTCCCTTGTGATCCTGACGACTTACATTCTGAAGTCATGTCCACAGCTGATGATTACTTGTGGCTGAGGTTGTGTCAAATTAGAGATCACACTGATTCGGAGCAAAAGTTAACATTGGATCATTTGCAAACGACTATCCTTGAAGTATATGGTAATACAATTTCCAAATAACAAATGATGATTTGTTTTCGTCATTATGTTTATGTACTGTAATGTAATATAATTGTTTATATTTTTAGGTGAATCCTATTACCGTGCTCACGATCAACCATTCTTATATTTTTCCATGCTCTTTTTAACTGGCCAATTTGAATCGGCCATTGAATTTTTAGCTAGAGGTGCTGGCGCACGACATCTGTCCCATGCAGTACACTTGGCAATTGCTATGCATGAACATAATCTGTTAGCTGTTAGTCAGAGTGTCTTAGCACCACTGATAAGTGTTGATATAGGTGATAAGCCTCCAGCAAAAAGACTAAACTTCGCCAGGTTGATTTTGTTGTACGTGAAAAAATTCGAATCATCTGATCCGAGGGAGACTCTACATTATCTCTTTTTATTAAGGTAATTTGTTTATTGGAGAAGGCATACGTTTTTTTTACTTTGTTGTAATGATTTTTTTATCAGATGTATGAAAGATATTCGCGATCGGAATATGTTCGTCTCGTCAGCTGCGGAAATGGTGGTTGAAACATCTCCAGAGAATCGTACGTTACTTGTGGGACGGATAGACAAGGATCGCCGGCTTCCTGGAATCTTGGATCAGTTCCAGATAAATACTGAAGACGTTATAAACATTTGCGCTGAGACTCTGCATCGCAAGGGTCTACTGGAAGATGCTGTGGCAATGTATGATCTCGCTGAAAACCATGAGAAGGCCCTTAACCTGCTGAATATACTCATGGCTCAAGTTGTCAGTCAAAAAGGACAACCAGGCTCTTTAAGATCACGACTTCAAGTAACTGTTGCTGATATAAGCAACAGGTACGTGTGTAATCAAAAAATTTTTAATTATTATTTTTTACTTCAGGACGAACCACATAATTACTATTTTTTATTAACAAAATTTTAATAGGAAAACTGTATCTTTTTTTAGATATCAAAGCTTAACAGTTCAGGCCCCTGCTGAATCTGTAGCTGCTTTCTATACATTGCGAGACCTGATGGTGTTCTTCGATCAGTTTCACAATGATCAGTATCAAAGTGCTCTAAGGGTGATTAATTTGGTTTATATTCTGTTAAAAAAACATAAGAATTGAGTGAATAGAATTATTTGATTCTAGACAATTGCGGATTCGAAATTACTGCCGATGGCTGTATGGGAGGTGGATGAGCGAGTAACTGCTCTCAAGAGAGTTTCACCTGAAGTAGCGGGGGTTTTGGCTGACGTACTCTTGGCGACGATGACAATTCTTTATCGCCAATATCAGAAGCTAAGATCAACGGATCCTGGGGATGAGGTTGCACGAGAACAGCAACTTCGAGATCTTCGTGAACAGGCCAGAGCACTGACTAGCTTTGCTGGTACTCTGCCATATCGTATGCCAAACGAAACTAACAGCAGGCTTGTGCAAATGGAGATACTGATGCACTAAAATCCTTTGACTGTCCTGTGTAAATTCCATGGTCACCTCACAAATCCTTGTATAGTCCTCGAAGTTCGATAATGATCGAATTTCACCAGCGTGGAATGTCTTTTGATACGGCTGATATTCAAGTCTCTTCCTTTGGGACTGTTTCGTGTTCCACAAAGAGGCTCAAAAACCGGTACTCCTCTTTTTTGTAATCAAAAGCAAAGAAAAATTAAGTGGGTATGAAACATACTTCAATTTTTTTTTTTTAAATACTGTATATCTGTGAAGAATTAGTGATGTATGCCAATGTTAGTTTTTATAAACCTTTTTTTTTACTATTTCAAAAAATAATACTGGTCTCCACCGAAATAAATGTGGAATTCAATTAATTTTTTGTTGGAATTGAATAAATTTATTTTTGTGGTTCATTTGAATAAATCCTGAGACACAAAGTACAGATACATGGAGTAACTCGCTTTTATCGCCGAGTATGTTGGCGAGATTGAGAAATGATGATCGGAAAGACGACCCATTAAAATGTTAATAATACACGGACGAGTGACATAGTGCTGCTTTGTCATATGAATAGAATCTTATTTCAATTTAGAGTAATGATAGAATGTAATATACTTGGATGGATTGCTGTTTTTACGCTACATTTCTGTGCCATTTTTAGTATCATTCTACTTGATTTTGATCATTTAAATTAATGGACTTTATGGATGTAATGGAAATCCCACTACTGAGATCTTGCACTCTTCCTTCTTTTAACTGTAAACATGTAACAATGATTATTTTATAATATGTAACAGACTATTTCATATTTTCTATTGAAATACTTACTGCTCTGTAATCAAGAAACATTTCCTTAAATGCTAAGAAGTCTGTAAATGTAGCTAAAATTTCAAAAACTTCCCCATCCAGTTCTGAGCGCTTTTCACTGAAACATGGAAAACATTATAGTAGAAAGTTACAAGAGCTACTTACACAATTCTTACTTCAACTGATGTAGTAAGGAATCCATGGAAAAATGTGGAATGGCCTTTTTTAAATTGCTTTCTATGAAAGATTCGATAGTCTGATTCTAGAAATAATTGACATTTATTGTATTATAATATACCACTAACTATTACTTCTTGAACTTACATACTCATCGAAAATATCCTTATAAATTAATTTATTTTCTTCAACTGGTTCAAAGAGATACCAATATTTCTCCAAAAAATTTTTTTGTGTCATCTGAAATTCTTCCTCTGAAATAACAAGAAATATTCTTATACCTATATGCTTCAATCACTTAATAAAGTTTTATACCCATTAGCAAATCCTCTATGAATCCAATGACTTCATCGAAGGTGGCGTCATCGCCTGATCCTTCAGATATTCCTTGCATAAGATTCTTTTCTGCAGACATTACAACAAAAGTATCTGCTACATATACAGAAATGAGTTCGCTGAAACTAGTACAACACGATAATATTTGAGTTGTATAAAATATCAGTTATTATGACAAACCAACGATATGTCGCAACGCATTTTCACTGCGTCTATACATTTTTAATTACGGATTACAAACATTCACAGCTCATAGAATAATGGTTAAAGGGAAAAAGGTTAGCTAAGAGTGAGTTTGTTGTTAGGATAACAGACGCTATCAATAAGTTCTTGTTGATATGCATACGTATATGTTTACACGCATAAAGGATATTAATTTATATCCAGAATGAGGTGCCTATAATTGCACATTATAAATGAATAAATTTTAAAGAAGCACCATGTATGTGTAGTACTTTATTGCTGCATTTCTCCTTCTCTTGAGGAACCGGCTTATTCAGACTTATTACCGTTACGCCTGCGTGCGCCATCATCTTTAGCTGTTTGAAAATGTATTTTCTGACGGCTACAAAGTAATTTTGCTTTCTTCGATAGATTTCTGTCTAATAAGTATCTATTTATTACGATATTTGCGTACGTTTGTATGAATCCTTAGCTTGTTTGTCAAAAAAAAGTGAAAATATAAAGGAGACGTGTAAGTTTTTCAGAATATAATACAATTTTGATATTATACAGTAACAGTCACGACATTCTTCAATGTATTTGACATTTATCTTGTTGGAGTCATTATTAATATGAGTATTTTTGTTCAAACTAGAAAGCTACTATAAGTGCCAATGGAGATATACACGTTTGATAAAAGTCTTCAAGAACGACTTGTTGAATACAGTGCAATTCTGTCAAGTCGTGGTGAGATTGTACCAGCTTCTCAGATAAAGGCAGAGTGGTCATATCATGTTGAGCTTGTTATCGAGCCTGTAGGATGGCGAGCACTTTGGAAAATACCAAAGCTTACCTGTCAGGAGTTTGAGATACGTTATCCTACCGTCGTGATTGTGGATATTGAGCAGGTGGACTTTTCAGAGTTGTCTGCTTTGGTGAAGATCATCGCTGTACAGGATGAGATTCATCTACCTGAGAAATATGATGTTTCTCTGACAGAGTTGTATCCTACGCATAATCAGGAGATTACTTCTTTGGATATGATAGGCACTGCATCCTGTGTAGACCAGCTGCGGTTTTTTTTTAATTACTTGTGGATGCCATGGGATGCTGATGATGATGATAATATGGACTGGGTAGCTCTTCATTTGGAATCCAGGATTAGATTATTCTTTGATATGAAGAGAGGATCTATCTGTGATGAGACTTGTGATGTTATTAGAACATTAATGCGTGAAGGCAGAGAGATTCAGGCAAAAATTTCAACATTAGAAGCAGATATTTCTGATGAGGATGATGAAAATGAAAGAGTTCTGGATGAAGGAAAAACTTGTCAGCTAATGAAACTCCATTTTCGACTGCAGCAAATAAGAACTGAAATGGAGGTACTTGAAAATCCTGCTATGAGAGATATGTTAGCAAGGAATCGAGAACCAGATGCCACTAACACAGAGCTCAAGAGACGGGAGAGTCGAGGGAAACGACCTGAAGGATATTTTGTATGGCTAGGTGGCTCTGTAGAAGAAACGCTAGAGTCCTTGGCAAAAGTCAAGACGTTTTTGTCACCTGACACATTCCTAAAGTAAGTGTACAACGAATTTGAGTTATTTCAAACATTAGATACTTAAAAAGCAATATCTTTCGACAGGACAATAAATTGTCTTCAAGATGCTCTCTATACTTCAGACACAAATGATATTGTGTTGATCGGTGATGGAGAACATTTAATCCGGGGAGCTGGAGGTTTAGAAGAGGGTGGTACAATGAAAGGAATATGTTCTACCGAACATACGATACTGATACCAAGAGAAACGGAATGCGGACCTTCACTACTAGATTTTTCAGGTGGAGAGGTATGAAATGCCTTAAATTTCTTTGCGACTTCTCAAAAATAATTCACTTTTATTCGATACCTGCAGGTTATCCTAGAAAACATATCCATTGACCTAGGTGAACTTCGAGCAGGTATTTTGGTTAGAAAAGGCATTGTAAGAATCTCAGACTGTCGAATTTTCTCCTCAAATAGCAGTGTAATCAAACTTGGCATCGTCGTGTTATCTAATGCAAAGTTAATAGCGGAGAAAACCACATTCATAGGCCTTGGAAGTGCAATTGTTGTTCATGCGAATGGATACGCATCGCTGAGCGAGTGTAATTTTCAAAATTGCACAGATGGTATTCAGGTAGAGGCATCGTTATCTTCAGGATATCAAAAGTTATTTTTACCAGAATTATTATTAATAAGAAATATTATTTTCCAGCTCCATGATGACTCTTCAGTATCAGTAATAGATTGTGCCTTATCAAACTTCAAGGAATATGGAATTCGCATGGAGACAAAAAAATATATCAATGGTTCAGAAAACAGTACAGGTGGTCCTAACATTCTGGATAATATTTCTGAAGTATCACTAAATAATTGCAAATTCGAAAATAATGGAAAAGGAGATGTAGCATTAAGGCCAGGTGCAAATATAGCTCTGGCAATTAAGCAAGAATTAACTACAAGTCTTGCATCTTGAGAGATGTGTATCTCAACATTTAGCATATTAATTTGAATTCTCAAGTAAATAAGACTGTTGTATTTGCATTCGTCTCGTTGAGAGATAAATTTAGTATTACAAACATTGAAACTTAGGACTAATGTTAAATTCATATCAATTTGCCATTCCTTCCCAGAATAGCAATGCGTTATTAATCGGTAGCGAACTTGAACGAACTTCTATAAAATTTTCTCATTGTGTAGTGCTGAGTGTGACCATCAGATGGCACTACATGGTGAATTTCTAACTAGTACACCACAAGTCGCATTTTCTTCAGTGAGAGTGTAAAAAGGTTTATTAGGCCGAATGAAGCATATAAAGTTATTAAGATTAATGAAAAACATCTATAGATCAATCGTCGAATCAGGAGTAATAAATTTATTGTAAATATTATTCCAATTTACTCGTAGTCCAGAGACCCAGTGTATATCTCAAAAATATCAAGTAACTCGTGCATTTCTCATAACCTAGACGGTTGATACTATCGCATGCTTATGAATGAAATTCCTTAAAAATTCGTCAATTGTTTTATGAACCGGATTCTACCCTTCGAAATATACAATTTCAAGAATTCCATTTCGTATAATACATTAAACATTCAAAGAAAAACCTACTAAAGTTTACTCTTTGTCCAAAAATTGGTCACGTTTTGATTTCTTCAAAAAATCTGGCTTATAAAATATCTACCATGTATGTATATACTCCATATTTGTTTAAATGATTTTAAACGAAATGTACGATAATTCCAACAAAGTTTCATGCATAGACCAAACGCCACGTAAATTTACATACGATTCGATTAAATTGTATTGCTCTAAGCGGCACACGGACAGAACCGATAAAATAGGCGCCGAGACACCAAGAACAATATAGCACCGGATTTAGATAAATTTATCGGTAACAAAGTACTGTCGCTGCAATAACGTAAAGAATGAAAGGAAAGAGTCAGGCAGATTGAAAAAAAAAAACATAAAAAGTGGAAGAGATAGATATAAAATAAAAAGTCAAATATACAGTTTTACGGTGACCGTGTAGGCAGTATTGGGTCTGAACTTTATAGAAAGCCGGCTACATCGGGCGGTTGTAAAACCTATGTTTCTGGTATCGTTGCAGGTACCAAAGAAGTCTCAAGAATTATTAAAGGGTGTCCAAATAAAACGACACTTCTTACATAAAGCGTCAAGGATGGTGGAGACAACTACGCCAACCCAAACAACAGATGGACAAACTCAATTTGGCAATGCGCGTACATTGGAGCTGTCCGACAGCATCTTCGTCTTTAAGGATACCGAGTCTGATTATGAAGAACCACCATCTGGAGATGAGGTAAGAAAACCAGTTGTATATTTGACACTGTATAAATATGAATGTAATTATGGATATAGAATAGTGGACTTTTAAACTCACTAAAACTCAATAAATCTACATGCCTTGGCGTGCAGGAGAAATAGACACAATGCAGTACATAGGTACTTCTGAAAATATCCGCTGTCCAGACTGAGTGATGATCAATCACTCTCCATCTCGAAGTAAATGTAGAAGTAGAAATGGTGGAAGACGTGGAAGTGTAGGAGGCAGCCAGAGGAGTAGAAGGCGATTGTGGCGCTTGCGGCCTTTGCAATCGTTCGAGTCTCTAAATAACCCGCGGAGCATCAAAAGCATCGAGAATGACGAGGGTAGTCCCTTTCAAGCTGCATCGAGAGCAGATCGCTCCGTAATGTCTCCGACGATTTGCAACAGGAAGGGAGACAGGAGAAATGGGTCCTGACTTTATAGATAAATAAACATATAACGTAATCGCGTACCCTTACAAAAGTAGTTCGTAATTTATCCGGTAGATGGTACCTGAAATAAATTCCTGCTTTTCTTTTCTCTCTTGTAAACTCTAAAAGTTACGAGAACGTTCGCGCACTTAATGCTCTAGAATTATTTGGATCTTGTTTTAGCTAGTATATAGTAGATGCATTTCTCCTCTAAATATAAGTACCGGGTGTATCCTGGGATTGGTGTTGCGGACAGTTCTCGTGGCCACCTTCGTGTCGTGTTCAGGAAATGGGAAGATTTTTCGGGGCAGGCCCTTTCGCAGTACCGTGCCAAATCAAATGTCTATATCCGTATCTCACCGCAGAAACTACCGGTACTATTTCTCTGTGACACGTGTTACCCACCTACCTCAGTTTCCTGCTTCCTATTCTAGAACAGCATTATACTCTATAGCTAAACACAGGGTAGGGTGGTCGGTTACCTATGTAGTGTTACCTCAGGGCGACGATCATTAGGAATTCAGAGAATGGACATTAGAAAGGAACTTTGACCCGTGGACGACGCTTTGGCCTCTGTGACGTGTCGTGTCGACGTTAGTCGCCAATCAGTTGGTGAACTTGTGTTTCTGGCGGGCTCCAAGACATTATACCCAGTGTCGTATAATACGGTCGTGATTATGCGGTTGGCACTATGAGATTGTCGTAAAAGTCACGGAGGTCAAGTACGTTAGCAGAGAGCGAATCGGCAGAACGTCTTCGTTACCAATGAATATTTAACGGTCACTGGACGATCTCGTGAACGACCGAGCGTCTCTCCTCTTTGGGCTTGCATAATATACGCAAGATGGAATTCATGTGATTTTTTTCTTTTTTTTCTTTTTTTTTTTTGAGAGAAACCCATCAAAAAATTTTCAATCGACAGTAGGAAGGCCAACCTGGAGAACTGAGATTCATTAAGCGTTATACGTTATACCGCATGCAAAGTTGACTTTTATCATTTAAACAGCAGGAATTTACACCTTAGTCTAAAATCCAAAACGTCTCGATTGGCATGGATATTGTTTTTGGACAACGTAGATTCCTTGGCGATCTTTCAAGGGACTCCTTACTGAAGATCTGTTCAAGTTTGAAGTGGTCAGAACTCATTTATTATAATATGGACGCGTGGAGCGCAGCACAAGCCCGAAGAGCACGGTCGGCTCACGTGGCTGGTACAGCCAGCGATGTTTTTTTCTCGTTATTCCTGTCTTCGTCGTATTTCTCTTCCTCAGCATCCGCCTTCACTTCACCATCCAGAGCCTCCTTTACTGGTATCAATGTGTTCCTTGGTTCAGGCGTTATCCGCTCGACTCGAGCCAGGACCACGATGAGCAGGCACAATGCCGTCGGCGACGCTCGAAATAAACCACAGCTGGAAGGTTCGGAGCGCTAAAGGAGAACAGCAAGCGTGAAGATCGTCTTAGACCTAGAGTCGAATATCCACGGATGGACGAAAGGAGACTTTAAATTTTTCAGTCTATTATAAGCGTTTAAGCTGGTCAATGAGATGAAAGCGTCCCGGCGCTGGTGTCTCTTGAGAAGAATTCAGAAGAGAAGCGTAGCACGGGAAACCCTCTTAGGAGAGACGAGTGGGTGGAAATTTGGCCGTTTCATCGATGACAATGTTGCCGTCGTCGTGGACGGTTTTCGCGAAATTCTTGACGCAGATACTTCGCGTGACGTCAATCGACATAACGTTCCGAAATGCGTTCCGTGGTTGCCGTTACGTAAAGGTCTCCCTGAAGAACGCGAGTTCTCGTTCCACGAAGCTTTTCCTCACCTAGCTGGACCATTCAAGTGCTATCGACTTTGTCCCCATTTTAACAGGCGCATGTACTCGTACCTGTCAGATCATTAAACAGTCATGAGATATTAAGTTAGGTTAGGTTCTTTCCTATTTGCACGTAACCGAGGACGCTGCTGTATACCAATACCAGTGAAAGACTCGAAGCATCATCCACGTGGAGGAGGTGGAGTTACACGACGGTGCGAGGCATCGCGTGGGGGAGCAGCACTCTCCAAGGCGCATTGTCGGGGTGGCACCCGGCGTGCTCGTCGCCGCGTTTATAATTATCTCTAAGTTGGGCTGGTAGCCACGTCGAGAAGAGAGGCCAACACGTTGAAAGCGTTCCTGGTTGTTTGCGGTACTATTTCTGTTCGATGCTAGATGCGGTACGATCACTGCTTGGGACATCTTCGGTCCCCGTTATGCCCCTACCTTAGGTACTTATCTATCTGTCCAACACCAAATTACATATTTACCTAGCTAGTCTCGTAACCTAACCCAATACCGATGCACCTTGCAGGAAGATTCTGCATGCTTCACTGTAATCTGCTCCTGCCAGTCATTTTGGATTAAATAGGATTCTTGGTCAGTGCAACGTCTCGCTTTGCCACTTTGCCAAAAACGAGACGTCGACGTTTCACTGGGTGTCGGCTTCGTTGACGCGGATATTCCACGTTTCCTGGTTGTTCGTCAAAGCCGCTATTACTCGTATTTTGGCTCGGACCTTACGTTCACGTTCCTAATTATCTTTGTTCTCCACTGCGGGTATAACTCGGAAAAGATTTTACGTCGTCACGAGGACTCTGAAGATTATTGTCGATTGTCTTGAAATAGTACTTTGCGATACGAGTGCGAGAAAGCGAACTTTATAGGCATGCGGTGAAGTTGGTCGCACGAGCCGCACACAAGTAACACAGTAACACTCGCCTTCGGCTCGTGCCGCCTGTGGTACGAGTGCGGTGCGTGTGACAAACTTCACGACCTGCGTATAATGTTCGCTTTATTGCACCAGTATCGCATAATATTTTCTGTAACACATGCATGAAAATTGCTATTTTTTGTGCCTCCATAGTGACTGGCACATCTCCTCATTGGAGGAGGCAGCCATAAGGAAAGCAAGGAAGGCCTCCAAAGTGAATGCGTGTCATGACAATGCGCAAGAACAAAATTTACTTTATTGCACTAGTGCGATAAAGAAATTGAAAGATTTTAAAATCGACTTGAGAATACTTGTTGTGCTTTATTGTAAAGTCATTTATAATAAAATTCTATACATTTTCAGAGTTCTTCATCAGGACTACGACTGCCTGTAACTTGTCCTAATGGATACGATTAGCAATGCTATGTTCGGCACCTGTTGAGTCGTTAGAGCGTCTCATTAATTATAAAGTCACCCTGGTTGTTCTGGCTGTTGGCGATGCTGGAGCTTGAAATTTCGCTGCTGCAGAGAACGAGAGAGAGAGAGAGAGAGAGAGAGAGAGAGAGAGAGAGAGAGAGAGAGAAATGGAGCGAGAAGACGCTCGCGCATATACGTAGCTGGTAATGCGTCGTCTGCGACGATCGTTAGAGAATTTAACGTCGTGAATTTGCGGCATTCTTGTAGAAGGACTTAAGGAGACGCGCCGATGAAAACGATCGCTTATCCAGTCAGGATTAACGCCGTCTTCGACAGCTTTAAGCTTTGAAGCTTCAGAGGGTTGATGAAGCCGGGGAAGGAGGATTAGGTGGCGTCTGTCTGGAAGTCTGTATACGTGTATATGGGTATAAGGTTATGATATTAAGAGGTAAAATGAAGGAGAGATCCCTAAAATATGGCGGAAGAAGAGGTCCTTCCCTTGAATTCTTATGAAACGAGTGCTATCGATTCTGTCGCTGCGACGATCGTAAAGATAATACGATCTTTCTGGCGACTAGCTCGGAGCCAGAAGTTCTGTCCTGTTAACGACTTTATAAAATATTACCCTTCTTACGAGGAGCGCTTCGCATTAGCGTACTCGTACCATCCCTTCGGCAAAAGATGAGGGAGTTGATCTTCTGTGCCGGATCCTCGGAAAGAGTCTCGATTTCCGGTCCCAAATAAGAAATCCTGAGCTTCCAGCTGATACTTTATTTCGTCAGGATTCGCCTTTATTCTCCTTGTCGTTCTTAGAAAAGTTTTATCGTCACGCAGATTAGACCGAGTCGTTATATGTATACTCACAGTTATACCTATTCCTGTGGTATACATATTTCAATAGCTCGGCTTATCCAATCGTACTCGTCCAGATCTTTATGATTGTCTAATTCTTAGAGACCGGCTATCCGGCATATACATATCAGTCCACGCTAGACGGTATAACGTACGGGCGAGTTTACACTACTCGCTAGATAGATACGTTGGCAGGTCCTGCCGGCTGCCTATCTCCAACTGGGTTAAATAATAATTGCATCAGACACTCAGATTCAAACTGATGCATATACCTATATGCCTGTACAGCACGTGGTATGTACATATATATATATATATATATGCAGAATAAAGATCCTTCTTCAGAATATCCTCATGGCTTGCCGTAGCACTTCAATCCTTTTAGCACTTTCCTCATCCGTACGAAAGGACCAGTAAGATTATGGCTCAGCTTCTTCGTGATTGACTCCGATTGACCTATTTCAAAATTTTGGCTGTGATTTCGACAACTTCATCAATCTCCAGGACACCCATTCCTGTTATCTGTAAGGTTTGCCTTACCCGGTCAGCCTTGCAATGGTGAAAGTACGTTAGCTGGACTGGTACCACAGTGAACAGGTTACAGAGTCTGATATTAAAGGCTGTGAAGGGTATCTTATGTGATTAAAAAAAATCTTGTTTTTATCTGCCTTGTTACGATCATCTTTTTTTTCCTTTTAGGATAAACAACCAAGGACACTAGGTGGAATACTTTGTGCGTTTATAGAAAAAAAGAGGACGAGCCCTTTCTAAAATTTCGTTGACTTCAGGGACACCGACTGTACGCTTCCTTTTTTCTCTCTTCCTCTCGCAGACTCTCTCTTCGACCAGCTGCGCTGATTCGCGCTTCTCCTTTATGTAATTTCACTGATCGTTACGCAACGTCCCCTCGGGGCCCGTAGATCCCCGATCTTCGATCCACGGATCGGCGTCACGGATTCAGTAAATTGTACGAAGAGACGTCCTTGAACCAGAAAGAATCCACGGGTAGAGTGTCGAGTGATATCCCCTGGTGGCGCCGGGAAGAATAAGGATACTTCGTGACCGACGTTACTTTTATACAATGGAAACGGACTATCTTGGTCCAGAGACAAGGCTGCTGCTGCTGCTGGTACCGGCATAACAGCTATAGCGTTGGTATCATTGGTAGCACGGGTCTACTAGGATTGCGGCTGGTTTCTATTCCAATTCTCTCGTATTTCTTTTTCTTCCTTTCTTTCACGAAATCTGGTTAAAAAGAACTGGATCACGGCCAACGAGTGGAGCTCGTGGATAGCCGTTGTCGCAGGATCTGGGACGTGGAATGGGATGGGAGTCCAGGGGGTAGAAGGGGTTGGATAGAGGGTGGTGTACGTTGTGGTGGGTAACCGGGGTGACGGAATGGCAACAGCCACAGCCAGTTTCGAACGGTTTGTCACTAGTTTGGGAGGACGGGTACTGGCTGCGGGGCAACAGGTACCGCCATAAGCTTTGTGCGGCGTTCCCGGGCCGCCACGTGCTCCATCTAAATATAATTCCCTAGTGTCTTCTTTTCGTGGCTTTTGGCTTCGCCAGAGAATCTACTACGTTTCCTCACTGTATCTAATCACGCATGCCAATGTGTCTATACGGAGTCCAGGCTTGACCGCACTTGGATGGCAGGGCTAGATTCTCGATCGAAAATAAAAACAACAGATTTTCAAGATTTTTATATTTATTTCTTTAAATTACCAAACGATTTTACATGTCTGTTTGCTAGTATCCGCATACCAGATTTGAGGTGGACGGTTTCGGAGCATGTCCCAGCCCATTTACTATCGTTTCTTCATCTAGCCACTGTCTCCTTTATTCGCATTTACATTCTTTATAACGTTATTAACAACCGCAGAGCCCACGTGTCTGTCTCGTTTCAGAATTTATTTTAGTAATTGGCCTAGTCCTTAGTCTACGGCAAAAAACGGGGATGTTCACTTTCAAAAATATATAGTGACAGCTTAATAATCTAAAACCTTAATGTCATCTACTCAAAATTCAGACTTAAAAAATTGAAAACGTTCGTACACCTGTTTTCTTATTTCTCACGAGGAATTCTGCTCCACGTGCCTTCAAACGCTAATATCCTGCGTACGTGTGCGAACGTACTATATTGGAGAGTACCAATAAATTAGATCGATCTCAGTCAATTTTCTCATCTTCGTCATGTTTACATCCACACGTACGATTCGCATATCTATATATAAACATTCGTTTGATAAAAGATCACCGTGTTCCCACTTCTTCACAGTGCATTGGTCAAGATCTTGTATGCTCGCCCTCTGTGGATTTTCGCTCACAGTCTCCTTTACCTTCTTTACCTCATTTTATAGTCGTCGCCAAAGTCACCCGAAACTCCGCCACTTATTCAAGTCACTTTGTTTCTTTATTCTATGAATAAGGCTGCAACGTCTCGACGGCTGCGGCTGTGGCTGCGACGCCGACGCCGACGTCGCGGAGCGCGGTGCGGAATAGCGGAGGCCGACTATGCGAATAACTCGAGGTTGGCACACCGCTGCCTAGCGGCTTCGTTGCTACGGCCAATTTCTGTGCCGCCGCATTAGTCTTACTTGCCAATTGCAAAGGGGTTCACATGCCAGAGCCCCGAGACGTTCAGGAGATGCGATATCGCACATCCCTAATATATACGTATGCTCCAAGGATCTTTCGGTGTGCTGTGTCGTCCGTTCGTACAGAATCAGAGAGACGTTCTCATCTGGGACGTGGAAGCAGACAGAGAGAGGGAATTACGTCGTAGCGGCTACGGTAGACGTCACGCTTACCATAATGAAATTTCGTCGTTTTTCCTCTCCTCTTCCTATATTATGTGTATATTTACAAAGAACAAATTATGTATAAACCATTTATATCCACGCATAACATCAACCTTTGACCAGTATTGAACGTAGTCTTACATAAATCTTTGGAGTTCTCTGTATACACTCGTGTCTTCATCTTACGGAAATACGCATCACGTTTGTACACTTGAATATTTATTTGTATACAGGTTATATATATATATATATATATATATATATATATTAAATACATATAGTATAATAATCTCATACCCGGGAATATCTCTTGTTCCTCGTATCTTACTTGCGTTAAAAGTTTTTGCGTAAAAATAACACTGCATCCAGATGCGACCGCGTTCTTTGTGCCCGACCTACCTCACATCCACGGGCCTCGGGAGTCGCGTCGAGCCGACTCTGGTAAAATTCAATGCTCTGCATTGCAGTAAAAGATACCGAATTGCCTTAGCATGACTGCCTGCTGCCTATACCGCCACTACGGTAACTCCAGGCCCTTGCGGAGTTCTGGTCGTACATCAATGTCGAGCTTTCTGTCGTGTGTCTCGCGCACCGGTTGCCACCGGCTTTACATTTATTTTACTCCTTTCTCGGTAGCTAGGATCTTTTGTTTTAGTTATCTATGGATTGTCATTGTTCAAAGAGCGCATTTGTGTTGCGAGAAACGTGTACGAGCGGCAAGGATCATTGAGAAATTCTCAAACCCCGATTTATTATTTTAGGTTATGGTAACTTCGTAAAATGATGAGCGAGCGAGAGTGGCGTGACGTCGTAATTTCAGGAGTTATCGTGATTCTCAGTGACAACAGACAGCTTTATCGCGTACACGTCGCTACCGTTCTGATCACAAAAGCTATTATGCACCGGAGCCTTTTGCAAATGGTAAATTAACTGTGGCGAGGAGCGTCGCTGTTGTAATGCTATGCGCCGAATGACAAAGCGTCGACAGCTGTGCTCGAGCATGGACGACGCGGAGTGTCGCGCGACTTCGTCCCTGCCTTTAAGGCTGACTCTAATCATCATCGAACCACGAAAACCACTGTATTTATATATACGCGTGTTATCCTATGCTAACTCCTACACCATCCTCCCGCTCTCGTACTTATAGTTTTTAACGACTCTCATGTGTTTCGAAACTATAGCCGTTATCAGGTGCACGTTTACCGTGGTCGTTAATCAGTATTTGAAAATTCTCACGAAATCACCTGAAGGTAACAGTGGGTCTAGCATTATGAATCGAATTTTTGCTCATTTCAGTCTTTTGGGTATTTCTGTTGATTGCATACGCGTGCCTACGTACCTACAGTCTGTCAAATAAATTTTATAAACGTAAGAAATTCAGTGACCAGCTTTTCCTACTCCTATGGATCATTCGACGTAACTTTAATTCCGAATGAAAGGATACGTGAGAAATCGAGGAACACGATAAACGACGACCTGTGGATCGGCGACGCGTATATCGCCAGAGCCAAGCCAAGCAGCGTCGCATATATTTCTTGGTATATATATACGTATGTACACACACATATATATATTGTCAGGAGAAAGAGAGAGAGAGGTGGTACATATGTGCAAGAGGCAAACCGTTCGACGTATGTAAACGTGCGTACACACCTACTTATCTCCTCTTGGCGGAAAAGAGATCTCGAGGGGATGGAAAGAGAAGAGAAAGAGGAAGAAGACAGTCTCATCGACCTCCGACGTGCCAAACAGTTTGAGTTCAATGCTACGAGACTTTTTTTTATTTTTATTTTTATTATTATTTTTTTTTTTTTTTTGCTAATTTCAAGGGATCGCCATTCGGGGCTTTGACCGTATAAGGAAGGTAGTTCCTAACGAAAACGATGGGAAAGAACAATTGCGAAAGAGAAGAGGAGAACCAAGTTAAAGAATCGGTACTCCATGGGCTCCAGAAGAATGCAGACGTACGTGTAGTTGGGTTACCCGATAAATTACTCTCTATATCTCTCTCTTGATTTTGCAAGGCAACACGTGCCCAGCATAGACTTTCCTCAGGTTCTACCGTACCTCCTAAGGTACGGATAAGGTTCGCTGTTGCTATAAGTATACAAGACCGCTTCGATAGAAATGATGGTTGCGTTCTCCAAAGTACGTATAAGTCTTGGGTATCGGCTAGCAGCAGCAAAAGTATAGCTGAGCTTTCCATCCTGACTGGGTAATGGAATATGTTCCCGTGAGAGAGTATGCGACAGAGCTGGCGAAGAGATACGACGAAGGAGGACAGGTTTCTGGTTATCGTATAAAATATAAGGGGTTGGTATAACATACCCTGACGCAGCGTTGCGCGAAGGTGGCTGCTAGGTATAGAGTAGTATGGCAATGGCAAGGGATGGTAGAGAAAGCCTTTAGGAAGGTGGTGGGACAGGGGCGGGGACACGCTCGACGCCATGTGCTCGTTGCTAGACGCTCGATCGTCGCTCAGTCGTCGCGGCGCGCTCAAAGCGGGCACGTCGGACACCACCTGTCAAGGTTTATTTAAAATCTTTACCTGGCGGCATCGCGACACTGGAACCATCCTTCAATTCTTTACTGTCTCCTTTTTTTTAAAAATCTTAAAGCTCATTATCACTGATATCACTCGTCACGTCGTCGGGCACACGGATACGAAGAGATCTATTACGAGGATGGGATGATCAGTTACTCAGGAAGTGCTATACGTGTCAGAGAAATAAAAATTTTTGAGACGTCATAGACCTCCTACACAATCATAAGAGACGGGGTGCATCGTTGTCCGAAGATCTGGAGAAAAGATTGCAGGATCTTCTGGAGGAAAATAAGGAAGGATACAAATAGTTTAATCTCATTGCAACAAAAGAAAAACAGAGTACAAGAAAGCCATACCGGTGTTACCAGAAGAATTATATAGCAGAGGAAATGCCAAGGTGATCTCGTACGTCGGGGATACTTGGAACACCTGTCAACAGCACGCGACTTCTTCTTTCTCGTTAATCTCAATCGCTCTCTTCTCCTTCATTTCTCCTCGATACTTGTCTTTCCACGTCGAGACGAGATTTTACTTTACTTCTATTACCAAATCGACAGTAAGTGCATTGCTGCGAGAGAGCGCAGTCCCGTTTACGTCTTCGCGTGCAATCTCATCGGAAACGACCTTGTCTGGTACGTGAAATCCGTCTTGCGGATTCGCCTTTATATCCATTCACTCATCATCGCTTGGGAGACGCGAGTGCGAGGTGTGCCTTGACGAGCGCCCGTCTGATCAAGACAGTTGTGGATACTGTCAAAACAGTGGCAACACTCGTTATCAGCCAACAACATAAATACCTAGTGGAGACAGAGGTTAGACCGGATACTACCTTGCCCGAAGGTCCCTCACCTATAAATCATCGTCATTTCCATAAGAATAAGACACATAAGATTTTTTACGGCCTGAAGACGTACCACTTTTCACGATTATCGTTGGACCTGCTGCCGCTGTTGCTACTATGCACCACACAGCACCCTGGTATTTGCCGTGGGGCTTGAAATTGGTACCTCTACCAATTCCACCTGGACATCCGGCATCGGGCATTCCTAACCCAGGACTCCATCTTCTTGCGCCGTTACCAGGAATTTACACACCCGAGCCTAGAAAGGTAGGAAATAATTAGCAATATTTATACGTGTGACATTCTTCAGGGTGTTACGTATCCATCAGTAGTAACTTTACGCGTATTACCATTCGTTATGTGTTCACTGATTTTCTTTGAGAGTTGAAAATTTACGCAATGATCGCTCGGCCAGATCTATTCGACATATTTATAATAGCTAGTACAACGTCGATTGACACCAAGCTGTCAAGTCTACGTTTACTCATTACAGAAAAGATTTGCGTTTCCACAGTATACCCTTGAGAATCCATTCTCTACGTTACTTATGAAACACGATGTTGTAATTCGATTAAAATGAGTATTCATATGCAATCATAAAATTCGTAGTGAATTTTTATCTTCTCATCGTCCTGGAACTTTAGTCAATTATTCTTGATTATTCCCGTGAAGCACCCATAAAGTACGCTCCTGGGGAAGTTATTTCAGTAAGCATATAGACAACGTGTATCTATACCTTGTAATGTCCTTAAGGGAACTGGTGACGCTTCCTGATAAAACAATTCGTCGAACCTTCTTCCGTTAACGGTCGACAATTTTTCCACGTTCCCGCCACCGTCTCAGGGTGGCCAATATAAAGGCCAAGGCCGGCGGGAAGGAAAGGCAGTCTATCGTGCCGCTGGAATATCAATGGCTCGTCGAAAAATTATCAGACGTACGTATTTATCGTAAATTATGAAATTCTCATTACCAAGGCGAGTCCAAGTTCTCGTGGAATCCATCAGCCATCTCGCGCTGTAGGTGCCCCTAACCTATAAATTTACCTGCGAGTATATCCACCTTATCTCTAAGTACCTGAACCTGGTAGACGCGTGATCGTGCTAGATCGATATTCCTTCACGAGCTTCCCTGGCTTCAACAAGAACAACATTCGCTTTCAGTAAAGGAAAAGCCCAAGAGAAAAGCTCACCGGAGGCAGTCAAAAACGTAAGACCTTCGTTATGTCCGTCGTCCTTCAAATGATTTGTCGACCCGTACTCGACCCAGGTTTTAGCTAACGGCGTTAATGCTACAAATCAGATTGTAGAAACGAGGTATTAGCACGTGTTTCAAATCAATCGTATACACATGTACTACCAGAATGCAGTACTCGAAAGTCTTTTAGCATTAGGACAGACTTTCAATATAATATAGCAAAGTTTTCAAAATCTCGTATTTATAATATAAATATTCTCATATAAATTTGATTCAGCCATTATCGCTTAACTTCCTAATCGAACGCTCGACTAAACGAACGTTTAACTTTCCTGTAATCGTCTTACCGTCTTATTTTATTTGCCACACGATAGCGAAACCGTAACGGTTTATTGGAAAACTGAGTCCACGTAGCCGGAGCACAGAATTGAGAGGTGACGCTGATGGATCGAAGGAAAGCGAAGAGAGAGTAAAAGAATTTCTACATGACCGTTAAAAATAACTAGGAAATCTAGTGACATTTAGAAAAGTACCTAGACAATCACATGAGAATTTGTTAAACGAATTTGATTCGACTAATTCATTAATTATTATCGACGCATCTCGTAAGTTGTCAAGTGTCAGTACATATCGGCTATAGCACACAGTATACATATATTAGGTTATGCTCACTAGATATTATTATAACTAATTTAATCAAATCTACACACATGACTTTATAAAGATAAGTTACTAGAGGGACTACGATTTGCACGTGGAAGATAAGGTATTTCTGGAAGCAAGCTGTTGGTTCTTAACCTGATTTTCAAGATTGAGATTGATACCTACCTACTATCCAGAGATGCTTAAGGATCGGGGACGCTAACAGGTGCCTCCGAGGCCAACATCGAGATTCTGTGGGGCGTCGCGACGCAAGGATTATACGAATCGATCACAGTGTCGTATAGAAGTGCCAACTTTTATAGACGCAATATCTAGAATCCCTTTTGTTTTTGGGTCGTACACGCACCCTAAGGGTTGCCGCCGTGTTGTCGAGTAACGATTTATCCGAAGTCCCTCTTTCTTTTTCTGTCATTCTTCCTGCTCTTTGTCTCTCACGTTCTCCTTCGCCTCTTTCTCTTTGTCCCCTGCGTATCTTGTTTTCCCTCGTTCTCTATGCCAAGCACGGCTCAATTAGGAAACTGACAAAGCATCATAGTTTATCGTTCTAACTCCTTACGTCAAGTTCTCTCCATTCTTCCTTTATAAGGTGGTCCTCTGATAACAACGAATCCTTGATAAAACTCAGAACAATTTTTTGTATATTATACAACTATATCTTCTGCATATGCAAAATTCGCATATGATTTACCGCCATGTAGTTTCCGAGATATGAATCATCTAAAAGCAAGCATTTTCACTATATAGATATACTGAATCTATAAAAGGGAACAATTCAATAATTCAGTATCTTCATTTTCGTACTGTGGAACGTAATGATTTTTGGCTGAAACTTTGAAGTTATCTTATATTTTCAATCATTTATTTTTGAACCAGAAAATCTTGCAATTTTTTTTACTCCCTGTTTAACCTGTGATTCCCTGTTACTATTACGGTTATCATTATCGGACCACCTTAACCTTTACCATTCATTCAAATTTCTCCAATCTTAATACTTTAAAATCTCTCCTGGGTCATCATACCGAGGGTCAATGATCCATGATGTCATTTTGCATAACAGCTACAACCCTTATTATATTGCCCCATAGAAACGCCTTCGTTCCCATTCTACACATTTCTTTTCAACCCTTTTACATTTTACCCTCTGGCCCATCTGCACCCAAGCATCCTTTTATCTATCTAGCTAGTAGTCATGCAATAACGTAGACCAGTCTGTTTTCCTTTCCTGGATTAATATCCCCCAATACTTCCTAGCGACCGTAATTTGTCAGTGTGATAATCTTATTGGCTCAGTAACTCTGGACGTCTGCTGGTTGCACAGGTGTAATGACTATATACACTCTAACGTGCCACAGTGACGACATATCGTCCGTGAAGATGTCGTAACAATTCGAACAGGGAACATTGTCCGAATCATCGTGCGGAATGATCGCCTGTCCCTGGAAGACGCCAATTTTGGAAAGACCTCGCTGAAGTTTTTGGTTCGTGTCCGTGCTGCGCTATTTTTATGAACTCGTAATTGGAAGATTCTACATTACCGACGCGCATCTATTGTACTATTTACTTTATGGTAGAAGTAAGTCATCGTTCAATCCGCTAGGTATACTAGTAGACGTGAACTATGATTTCTGCGGAGGACTCGATTGCACTGCTGTGATTTATTATTTCACGTTTCTTTTAGAATGGCAGAGAGGGAGGGGGGGGGCTTTACGTAATCTATAGACCTCCACGGCGATGACAGATGACAAGCGACTTCACTGCCAGAACAAGCGCGGTTATATATAAATCATATAGCACCCCGTGCACCGCTGGACGGTAGCTAATTCTCTAACCTAACAAAACTTCACCTGGGGTACTCTAGAAGCTCAGTAATACCAGAAAACGCATCGACGTACTTCATGGAAATTTTACCCTTTGTCTATTTTTTTGTACACAGTTGTATTTCTATTTTATTTCTTGTCCTTGCCGGCTTTATTCTTGTTCTCGCTGAGACGCCCATACTCTACTGTATACGAGAAAGATAGAAAACCCACTGCGTATTTTGGTCGCACGATCGTCATTCGTCATAAGGAATGGACCTAGGAGTTTCCTGCCATGGCACAAGTTCCACCCCTTGCCGACCTACAACCTTCATCCGACCAGACTTTCCTGCTTTGGTATCCAAGTATGTTCAATCTCCACGTGGAGGATCGGTGCCAAGGGTCATCGAGAAACAAACTTACGGAGATAGTTCTTGTGTAGGGACGTGCGACGGAGTCCAGTCCAGGGTTTACCACAGACATTCAGCTACCAGTTTCTTCACCTTCGTCACAGGGCTACGTCCCTTCTACATGGAAAGTACATTCCCGATTTCCCAATAGACTTTTCCTCGGGAGAAGAAAACGAGGGTAAGGAACGCTTCGGACGAAGTCATAAATCGGTTGGACGTAGGAAGCTAGCGTGCTTCCTCAATACGTTATGTATACAATGTACAACCTAAAAAACATGACTTACACCATGTATTATAATAGAGATCGACTCGCTTCGAAAGAAATAGACAGGGTCATGCGAGAACGTTCGTATCGATCGATTCTCTCCTTCTAGTTTTAGCAGAGGGGTCTAATTACGTAATGGTCGTTTCCTATAAGAGCTGCAATTGCAAAACTATCATATACCAAAATGGCCGCCGGGAAGGATCATCGTTGCGGTTATTTGGACGAACCATCAGACCTTAGTGCTTCATTGGAATACTGGACTTTACAGTGTAACCAATAGTACGGTGCACTGGGCCTATTGGCTGCGACTCTCCCCGATACTATCTACTTGTCGATTTCTACTGGTTACTTGGTTCACTATATTTACTATTGATACTACTGTTACATTATCCGTATATTTACTCGTATGCTATTCGGATGCTATTTATATATGTATATCTGGTGCATTTCTATATAGTCAACTTTTCTTCACCCCCTCCCCCCCCCCCCTCTTATTCCTTTCTGGCTACTCTCAACCTCAATAACCAAACTCGCATTAACCAAATGAAATTCCAAATGGTACCGCGTCACTCAAACGTCCCGGCGCATCTTAGTTTACGGACAGTTTCGACGCTCTCATATAGCACAAAGTCAGTCCGTATTACCGGCGTCCTTCCCACGAGCTATTTGTACCCAGGTATCATACACGTGGTAGATTCGGATACATATGTCCTGATTATCCGGAGCGCATATAGCGAGAGATAGGTGTAGCGGGATGACGATCGATCCCAAATTGGTCCAGCGGATCGATCCTATCTTCCACTCTGCATACGATATACTCTCCGTTGCCATGATCAATTGTATATGCACTGTGGGACGAGGTAACTTTCTTGCGCGGCCACAAATATTTTGGCAACCGATACCTGTACCAGTTTCGTAATTCGGATTTATCATATGGCACCGTGGGACGTTGTGACGTTATATCGTTGCGCCTCGCGCTTTTATACAGAAAGGCACCGTCGATCCAGGCTATAGCGAATACTAGGATAAGCCTTCGAGGCGACGTCTCTACTAGGGTCGTCAGGTGTCTCGTTTAAGAACTTTTTCGCTTCTGTGTGTCCCCTCTGCCTATCCCATGCCATTATACATGTATAGTGTTATATTTTAATACATAACTACGTATAGGTATGCAATAACGTAACTCATACACTTTCTATATACATACTTCGTAAATACGTAATTCACGCGAGCGCGGCTCCTGCTTTCATTGGACTTTTGCTTTTAGCAGTTTTACACGGTTTCGTATCAGCTTTGGAAACTCGGCGTCGTCCTGACTTTTCTGGGGGATTAGGTAAGGGGTCAGAGCGACGTCGCGGCAAAGGAACTTCTCGGACCGGTATTTCACGGTATAAAGTAGCGAAGGACGTATTTCTGAAAAAAAGTCATTGCGAGGGTCTGCAATTCGTTAACCGGCTCTTCCAAAGTATGAGGATCGTCCACGTGCGAGCTGCCTGTATCATCTGTGACGTCAATATGGCCTGTCTACGTTTTCTTCTTCGCCTGGCCTTGACTCTGCCTCAGTACTTTTCCAAGGGAGAAAATTGATTTTCGGGAAATCCATTCTCTTCCTGTTATGATACTTATATATATATATATATATATATATATTTTGTTTTTTGTATCTTTCTACATTCATTTCCCAGCCACCCTTGACACCGACGCTCCGTAAGGAATGTCTTCGGCGCCCACCAACCTCCCCAGGGAAAACGAGTAATGGTCTAGTTTTGTGGGCTTTCCCAATCCCAAAGGTATCTCATCCCGTTCACGTAGTAGAAATACCACTAAGTCCTCCCCTTCCGAGTAGACGACGAGTATCGTCTATAGGAGTGCGACCGGGTCCTCTTGGCCAACCTTAGATTTCCTGTGGGAATATTTCTGAGCACCAGGTTGAAATAGATGTATCCAAATGAAGATATACACCTGGCAATTTTTCGTTAACAATGTGTCACGAGGAACGAATCCTTTTTTTTACACCTTCAAAATTCAACACAGATTCGGCACTTGCGTATGGCTTTGGCATTTATTTATATCTCGGAAAAAGTAAGATTCCTGGTGATCGTCCAAAATTTTTCAATGGAATTCAACGCTTCTGCATCGCGTATACACTGTCTCATAAACCACGTGGGAATCACACGTGAAGAACTCCAGCTAGCCAGTCGGCATACCGGCTGAGTTAGATTAACAATACGTGGTATTTGCACACGTTTATACCATTGACATAGGACACAACAGATGGGCAACGGTGCTCTCTTATAAATCCCATATAACCATTAAATTATTCCAACACTTCTCCGTCGCCACGAGATCACTCGATATGACAACAGTGTGTGTGAGGAGCCTGTCGCTTTAATATAAATGAGCACGTGGACCACGGGAGCGCGTTGCGCCGGTGGGAGTTCTTTTTTCATGATAAAAATATCCGCGCCCATTTCTTACGATTCTGGCTCACTGCCATACTATCTGGACTTATTACGAAGCTTTATTTGGGCTGTCACACGTGGCGACCTCGAATCCATATATGACCTTCGTCAAAAAGCAAGGGCGTTAAATATGTATGTATATATATATATATATATTTCCATCAGTTTTCTAACCTACCTACGAAATATAATATTTACACTTTGCGCCGTAGCTTGATGTCTTCGGTCGGTCAGCCCGTTACATGGATTCCTCGGGTGTACAGTTGACACGTAAATTTACTAGTAGGAGCAAAGTTGAAGGACCTCGTGGAATCGCAAGCTCCGCTCGGTATCCAATGCCCTGTTGCATATTCAATGAATGTGATTTACGTCGCGTGGATCATGCGAAATCAGGAGGGAGAAGGGAACGTCATTATTTACACTGATGGTTCACGATAAACCGTCGCGTAGCGTCGTCAGTGCACGCGTTATGTAACTTTTTTTTTCGTCAGTGTTTAACAATGTTTGAAAAGAAAGAAAGAAAAAAAGAAATAATTTCAGCATATCTTTACGTGACATATATTTACGACGGGTGTACGACGTCATCGTCGTCATCGTGAACGAAGATGAACACAGGGGGGAAGACGCCTTAACATACCGTGGGGTCCAAGAACCTGATTTCATCTATCGCGTGGGTGTGTTTAGCAGTCTCGAGTCAGTCTCGTGAATGAAACTAACATGAATCATACTTTTCATCATGCTGCGCAAGCAAGACGACACTACCCAATGATCCTGAGCTTGTAGCGTTTCTTCTCTTGAAGATTATTTTTTATAACGCCATCTGGCGATGGCGTCTTATATATGGGCCTGGTTCTTCCCGGTATCCTTTCGCTCACCGATATTTCCGATGTCCGGGTCGAACGAGCCAATAATAACGTCGGCCACGGGTTGCGAGTTTACGTATAGACTTACGTAACGCACTGGGTTATACTCGTTCATCAGATCCATATGTCTGTTGATCTAAAATCAAGCGGCGGCAGGATTCGTAGAAAGCATTTCAGCCATTTCTGACTTGGTTCTGTTTAGCTAGAGGGATGTGCTGTATGTGTATCGATTGGATAGAACAGGGTATTGTATGAATGAAATTATCCTTACCCGTACCTGGAGTAACGTTATCATATAGCATAGACCGACTATGGCTAGGACTTGGTGTTTGCTGAAGAGATCGCTAACGGGGTATCCAGCTCGTATGACTCGTTAGAAGCGTCAAAAGCCATCCTGGTTTATTTTGGGAATACGGCAATGTTTGTATTTTGATTGTCGACGAATCGACTATTGGAACAAAGCTCTTCGTTAGGTGGTATTGACGTTTTGGGTGATATCTAACCACGGGGTAGGCACGTACCCTGGTGGGTATACGATGGGCTTGGAAAGGACATGTCCTTTTCGTGGCTTAAGCCAACTCTCGTTACTAGGCAAATAGAGAAAGTATACGGTAGATGTCTGAGTACTTTTTGATAGGACACTTATACGTAGGGTTGTGTGCGAGAAGGAGAGGGAGAGGAAGAGACTGGGGGTCTTCGGGCGGTACCACTGACGTCACGGCGTACACTTTCCAGAATGTTCGTTAACGTAACTAGGCTAATTTGCGATTGTTCCTGGTTATCGGTGGTGAGCGAGCTTACTTCTAGTTTGGTGGACAAGAGAGAGAGAGAGAGAGAGAGAGAGAGAGAGAGAGACAGAGACCGAGGGTAGGTGAATCTGTGCTTTCAAGTAAGTTCATTACTTGGGGACTATATAGCTGTAGTAGCGAGCTGGGGAAAAATGGAAAACGAGTTTGGAAGTACGCGTGCTAGACGAATTCCATTCGAAGAGGGAAGAAGCTAAAGAGGAAGTGGTTGAAGAAGGATGACGATTCTGATCGACTGAACTCGCTGGGGAGAATCGTGTCTTTACAGTTTTTCTTGGTGCTTTGATAATCGCTTGAAAATTCTCTCTCTCTCTCTCTCTTTCTCTCTCTTTCTCTCTGTATCGTTTCAACCCTGCTCATTCTCTTCCCAATGGTTCTGCCTAGTCCCTTCTTCGGAAACCCTGGTTGTCAAGGGTAATCGTCCGTAAGAGAGCACGGGCATTTTATTCAGTTTCTCCTACCCTTACTTCGCCACGGTCTTCCATGAGCACTATGCAGCCACCTTCGTCCGCTCGATTTGCCAACGTCACTCGTCACGTAGAACGATCGTTTTCCGCCTCTCCCAAGTGTCGCCATTTCCGTCCGGAATTCAAGAGTGTACGAAAGTACCCAGGATTTGTTCCTAGACTCTGGGAGCAACGTGCCCCGGAACGTCTTCTGCATGAGCTTGTACGTGGTACAGTTCGCAGTCGGGGTAGTCAACATCTGGCTATAGTGAAACGACATTCATTTACAGTGGCTGGTTTTATTATCGCTCGGGCATAAATTTAGAATCGTGTTCCTTGGGCATGGTAGTCGAGCACTGGTATCGGCACTGCGGCAAGTGCTCTTATGCTTCCTAGAAGCAGTGTACGAGGAGGGACTATAGCCGATCAACCGGTGAACACTTCCAGTCCGGTTATCCCAATGTATTTTTTTCATATTGTTGAAAATAGGTTAACGACTCCACGATTAACTACTGTGTGGTGATCAGCATTAGTGCTAACATTCACTGTTAGCCAGAAAATACTTATTTCTAAGATATTATCGTAAACATCCCCATGTCAGAGCAATCGCTTCCACGAATATCGTAGGGAACGAAGCGTACAGAAAATACTCTGTTCGGTATACATTCGCCAAATCAGCGGATCGTGAGAGGGGTACGAGCGAATTGCATTTTATGTAATGCGTTCGTTGAGCTTGCGTCCTTCAGCGGTCATCCAGCCCCCCAAGAAAGGTCTGTAGCCCCTGCAGACTGACGGGGGTCGACTAGACGTCGGGCAAACTTCGCATTTCTCCAAAAGTAACGTACGGAGCAACGATCTCGGTTTTCTACCCGTCTATCCTCACCCTTGCCCAGCACCCCCTAGTACTAACCTCCTTAACTACCCCATGCTGCGCGTGTAACCCATTGGATGTATACGTATATAGACCGTGCTGCCATGTATACCTGCTATTTTCCCTTTCTCCAGCATACCTGCCCCTACGCATGTACAAACATCCCCTGTGCCCGTGATGCTGGCGTCGGTGCGCGGGTGTAGCGGCTGTGGCTGGTGGCGTCGTCATAGCGTCCTAGCCTCGTGGCTGGCGTCGTCGGGCGACGCTGCTTGGCTACGACGCCCGAGCAACAGGCCCCTATCGACCCTCTTTGTGCGTACGCACTTCAACCACCCACCCCCCTTCTCAACCCTCTACGATCACCGTGTCTCACGACGCTCAAGGGTAAACCACCCATGTTTCTATATCTACGTCTACCCTTCACATCCCTCCGCTTTCTATACTACGGTTCAGTCCGACGTTACACATGGGCGTCTCGACGACCACCGTCGGCCGACGCACACCACTCTGAACCCCTTATTGCTCAGGAGCTTAGTGCTCCTGTTCGTACTCTGCGTCCTTTTGCTACTGATATTTTTATATGACGCTTGTTTTTTTCGAACATCCGTGGATACGTATACCCTGCTTTTCGTTTTCTTTTATTTATTCCTCAAACACATCTTTGGGTTTTACCTTCTCTTTCGGTCGCCGCGCTTCTTCGAGCTTAAATTGAACCGCCGTGCGTAAGAGCTCTTATCCTGGATAACATATATATTTTTTTTAAATTTCATCTCGTCTTCTCATAACTTATGATTTAATAAGAACGTGTGGAAGGAGGATGATTATTGACTGATTTTTTCAGCCATTTTTTTTAATTTTGGAAAAAAATGTACCTAATACAATTAACGAAGCAATGAGAAACTAAGAGTAGCTGTTTTTTTAAATTTAGTTTGTTCTCTTCTTCTTATTATTATTATCCGATAGCCATACAATTTCAATTAACGAGTTAAAAAAGCTTTGAGAATTTGTCATTTCCATCTGCTACGGACGATTATCCTCCAAACCACTGAAATCTTAATGTACATACATATTCGTTTCTCAAGGTGAAACGTAGCGCGAGACTCATCGACTTACCCTCTTCGTTCTCCATTAGGAGGTTTAATGGATGACTTTTGGCCCCCCCCCGCCCCCTATTTATAAAATCATAAGATATATTATATTACTGAGAAATCAGCAAATGGATGTGGACTCCTACCTTGACCCTTATTCCACGAGGTTATAATTCAATATTTTACCAGTGTCACGTAACACGTCCACTCGAAATGCCATATAAAAAGTATTGAGCCTCGTGCGAAGCCATTAAATTCCATCGTACGTTGGTACATCGCCAGTGTGCTATATACTTCCTATAAATAAATAGGGTCGAGCTGCCCTCGAGCTTTTTCAGGACTTTTCGTCCCATCTCGCAAAACGAGAACAATCCTTCGTATCGATTCTTATATATACATATAGTACCCCAGTTGTGAGATATTTGCACACGTACGTTACGCACGTGAAAGAGGTATAGTAAATGTATCGGGGAACAGCTAAAAGCTAACTGTCACCTCTAGCCAGCATTTCTACCTAACGACACTGCGAGAAATACATTGCATGCCGCGTAGTCCGCAATTACTTGGCCGTCATGTAACTTTTCAACGTGGGCACTATTGCAAAGTTCGTTAAAACTCGATTCTGTCGTTACTTTTGCAACTGCCTGTACAAGTGGAACGAAGTCATTGTAGGTAGGACAGGGTGCCTGGTAAGTATATCAGCATCTATTAAATGGGTAAATAAGATCGAGGGGACTTCGTAGCATTGTCGGATCATAAGGGGATGGCCCCTGTACATAAAACTGAGTACGCATCCATAATACGTCGTTGCGTCGAATCGTCAATTCACCGAATCGTTGTTTAGATACACAATCAGATATACTTGTAGCGTAAGAATTAGCACATGCGCAAGATCGCACGACTTTCTACCAAAACTTACCTTTTTACCTTTCAGCTTTTTGGAACAACTGAAGGAACGCCATCTCGATCGTGTTATTAATTTTTGCGGATCACGATTCAGAACGTGTTAACGTATATATACGGTAAAACCTCAGTCTCTATCCGTTATCAGGACCACGAATTTCATTTCCTGTCCAAAGATCACGTGACTACTTTCGACCAATGAAAATTCTTGGAGAGGACCGTCGAAACTAATGTAATAAGAAGGAAAAATTTTATTTTTTTCATCAACTTCTATATGATGAATTATATTTTCGTGGTAATTTGCAGAAATTGATTTATGAGAATTTTATGAAGTAGCACTCGTCTCTAGATACAGACTCATTGCAAGTTATTGCTAACCAAAAGGGTGGAGGTTGGGCTAGGCACGTAAATGAAGATTCATGAATACAGGGACGAAAATGTGGAACCGAATAGCGATTTAATTCAGACAGGAACCGACCATATGGAGATGTGACCGTCGAATATCGAATTTTTTGATCAGACAACAATTCGGTGAATTGATGTGGCGATTCCGCGCAACAGTGTGGTACCGACTCAATCTGTATCGATGAAATCTCATCAAGTAAAGATTTAATCGTAGCGGCTGTATCCCCCGGCGTCTTATCTCGGCCCAATTAATCTCCGAGCGAATAGGGCGACGCAGCTTTTTCCTCTGCCTGAAACCAGCAAATAATTCACGAATCCATAAGGATCGAACCAAACGAACTTCCTCCTCTCCTTTTTCTCACGAGAAAACGCTCGATTGCTACCATTGAACTGAGAAAGTTTTTAATTACCGCCTCTTCGTTGTCCCTGAGAGGTTTAATGAAAATATCGACTGCGTCCTGCCGTACTGCTTTACGGTTATCATCATTCCTTTGTACGCGACAGTATCGGCGACGTCGGGCGTTCCCACGCAAAACGCTCTTGATGTGTAAGCATTTCCATCTTATGTTTAAAAATGAAAAAGATATACCTATCGAACCAGTCTATTACCTAGGCAGCCATTTTCTCAAACATGTAATATTGATTTTTGCAAAAGTTACACAGGCCCATTATTTACGATATTATTATTTTCGATCACTCGTGTCCCTTCCTTTTCTCGCCCATTGTAATTCGCATAAGTCCGTCTCTCTCGCACTCACTGAAGGTATAGGAAAACAAAAATTCCAAGATTTTTCACATTCTCAGCGATCAGTACAATTTCAGCTCCGTCATCACTGACCGCCAAAGGAAGTTTCTACTGGTGGGTCATATATCGGCTACCTGTATACGGAGTGTACCTACTTGATGTATATATCCATCATTATCACCATATCCCTATACGTAATGTATATAAAACTTGACCTGGCCATAGTCCCCCAGTGTGTTTATTTGTATAGGTATATAGACGGTATAATCGTAGGGGGCCAGAAGTCGAGCGTGGAAAATTTTGCGAGCCGACGAGCCGGAAATAAACTGGCGAGCTCTGGCGAGCCCTGCTATTTATTTGACTTGCTAATTAATTCTAATGGTACCGACCTAGGCAGACAGGAATTTCGATTGAACGTGAGTGACTTTGCGGTCATGTGAAGTAGTCAACCTAGGAAGGTGTCCCTTTCCAAAGGACAGGTAAAGGCGACATACGAAAGTCCTTGATGAACTTTCGAATGAGAGCGAGCGAGAAGAGAGTAACAGGAAGATCCAAGAGCACCGAGGTAGGATGCATTAGCGTGAGTATCGCAGGATTCAAGTTGCCTAGAAAGGCCGAAATTGAGTGAGGAAATGTCAAACCAAGCTCCCTAAGGATGTTATGGCGTACTCTTTCCGTTGTCAATCCTTCTCGTAGGCGACACCCTTGTTTGGGGGGTGGGCGTCGTGACGTTTACTCGTCCCTCAACTTTTCTTGGTTCTGGATGTAGGCAGAGGCGCCCGGCACCACCATCCAACGCTATACCTAATAGAGACTAGGCTTGGGGTTATCAAGAATCATGAGGTATGAAAAGCAGACTATTTCCCTTTAGCTATAATGCATACGAGCTCGAGAATACTGTAGCAGATGCTATTACCTGGAATCCGTTCATAACAAACCATGCTGTGTGGCTTGTGGACATAGACTGTAGAAAGTTAGCTATCGGCTCTGGTGAACTCACGCGACGCCTACCCCCTGCGGAGGTGCGGCGTCGCTGCCGCGCAGAATCCGATTAAAGGGACATCGCGTGACGTCTCCCCGTCTCCCCCTACCATCTGATTACGGCTACCATCATTCTTTATCATTTTTACTCGTATTTTAATTAATCTCTTGTTAATACTTGGTCTCTCTTTATTTAATCCATTCTTATGCCGTTCGCGTCATATTTCATATGCTTTAAAAGCTTTGTAAATTCTCTTGCATTCTAACCTTACTTATCATTTACCTACCTCATTCTGCTTATAAATTCGTTTGCGTAGTTTAAGGTTAGGTTTGACTAGTAAGCATTGCGGTAAAATGACGTCGATGCGGTATATACGTATATGAAATACGATAGTCTGGAATACCTCATGGGGTCCTTTGTTGTGCAAGTTATTAATTTGGTTAAGGGTTGGAGGTCTGAGTAAGGTGGCGTAACAAGGAGCTGTTGCGTGAGAAATTACAAACCCTTCGTAGGAGGGTTGATGTAGACTTCTTTCTGGAATAGTTACGCTTCATTAGACGAATATGGTGGGCGGTGGGGGGAATTGTCGTTGAGGGTGTTAGTGATGCTTCTAAGGGCGTAGGCTATGCGAACCAGCTTGTATTCCTTTGGCCCTCTTTTCTGCGTAAATACTGCGTAGGCTCGTGCCCTAGGACAATTTTTCAATGTCAATGCTTCTTTTGCCAAAGGTAATGGTTTTCCATGAATTTCCATTGATTTACACCACATTTTCGAGTATCCGAACAAGTCGAGTTTACGAATACCCGTGGTCGGATAATTCCGTTCATAAAAATTTAGTTCGGATAATCGACGTTCTCCCCTCGAACCTGATTTAGTCGATTCTCAGATTTCTCGCAATTTCTCGACACCTTACCAGACACGTACACGCAAAGGTCATCTTTGAGACATCTAAAGGACAACTTCTGTCCCGTTAGACGCCTTAAAAGGATTTTTTAGGATATGTGTTGTGTCTGGGCTCCTTAACCCTTAACCAGCCATGTGGCGTCTGAGAGACTACGCCATCTTACAATTAGTATCTACGTAGTCTCTCGGACGCCACACGACTGGTTAAGGCTTAAAGTGGTTTGGGTTAATTCGATTAATCTCTGTATTCTTACAAAACAGTTTCCAGACGTGGTCGAAACTTTGCGTAGTCTCTCGCGGTGCGACGATCTAGGAAAAGAATTGTTAATGACATCGGCGTCGAATTCCTTGGAAGACCATAAAAATCGACCAGTTGGCGTTGACATGGCCTTCAACCTTCTGGGATCAGCAGGGTCCATTCTATTTCTCTGGAATCCATTCTCTACGTCACGTTCTTCGTCTCGCGGGTCACTGTTGTGCTAATATTCTAGGACACCGTTTTCACGTTAAATTGCACGAGAATAATTGAAGGGAAGTTCCTTGGCGTCTCCAGTACGCTCTGTACTGTTTCCAACATTTTCTACACCACCCTCGTATCGAGCATTATCGAGAAATTTCTTTTAAAACTTAACCGCATAGACTCCCATTTTCGGGAACGACGCCCAACGACGCAACTTTACGTTTCCTTTATTCGAAGACTCCAGGGACTCGCCACGCGCGTCAACCCCAAATAGCTCGCAATAGAATCCCCCTCACCCTTAGACTTTTATTGGCTATAGTCTCTAGCATGCTCCAAACGACGTTGTTCTCGAGCATCGCGCACGCCGACGCCGACGCCCAAGGTCTGCATTTTCCTATCTGTATCCCAATCAAACCCTGCCTCGGGCCAATCGCTCGTGAAATCTCGTTGATTGTTTATTCCCGACGACGCCGCAAGTACCACGTTAAAACGTGCCTCCTTCTCGTCCGTCCCTTCGTCTCCCACAGCGTCGACGTCGGCGTCGATCTTGCTCCGCGTCATGGTTGGTGCGTCTGTGTCGGCAGTTAAGCGAGAAGCGACCCAGCCTCGCCCATTAGGAAATGAGGCTTCCCGCCCCCGTAATGAAGTCCCAGGTAACCCTTCGTCTTCCATTACCCTGTTCTCCACCCTGTTTTCCCTCATTTATTCATTCTTTTCCCATTTTGTTTACTCTTACTCTTTGCTCTTCCCGGTCTTGCTCGAACGATCCTTGCTGAGCTCGCTCCGAATTGCCGAGGTTTTTTTTTACCAGGAGAGCCTAGGCATTGGGAATAGCCTTTTCTTCTCTTCTTCCTTCTCTCATTGGTATCAACCTTATGCTTATACTCTTTGCTCATTCTACTCTACTTCCTTTTCCTTTGTCGACCTGCTGCCTCTTATTCTGCATGCTCCTGGACCTCCGTCGAGGACTTCTTTTACCTCGTTGCCAGGACCCGATAACCGTAGACTGGGAATGACAAGTTTTACGGGTCTGAATAACCCAGTCCAGCACTGCTACTACCACCTAGGTACCTCCCTATACTCTCTTAAACTTCTTACTCCGACTCTAGTGCACTATAGCCCATTCCATGCAAGTTTATGCCCTCGTGCTTTTCATGAGGCGAACGTTCTTTGGCTACCCCAAATGACTTCAAGGGATATCAAGGATATGTACGTATACTTATTTCATATATATGTATACCTGTTTTATTTTAATTTAGGTATTAATTATACGTCGCACTGTATCTATCGATATTTATTAATCAATTAGATATTACTATTACTACTATTAATATACGTTATTATATATTACTCAATTCTTTTATCTTATTGTTATTTCACACTGATTTGCATTATATCTGCAAAAACTAAAAAGCGGAGAACAAGAGCATCTCGTAGAAATGATTCTTGTTTCAGCTAAATTTGTTTTCTCCTTGAACTTGGTCAATCGAGACTGTAGGATGATACAAAATCAAGAGGATACCAGACGATACGTTCGTAAAGCTATCCGACTTTCAGATTCTTTTTGTTAAACTTTTCGTCAACTTGTACCTGGAGCTAAGGTAATGCTAGATCCATTAGCATACCCAAAAATTCTATGTCTGGCATTGCCATTTTGAACCCATAAAGTTTCCTGATACGAAATTGATACTTTCCTTTATAACCTGGTTGGAATCAACCGGTGTATCCGATATAGGCTGGAAATAAAAATTACCAAGTTCGTAGCGTCACTTGTCGACTCAATATTTTCTCAATTGTCTAGGCAGACCATTACCTTCTTTGAAAAGGACTTTAAGACACGTTCTATACGTCTCCGGTTGAATTGCCATTACATTCGTATTGAAGCTGTACACCAGCACTGAGGTAGATTACCGGTGAAATGAAAACGAGAGACAAAATGTTTTATTTACCCCATAGGGGAACTTCGTAACCAGTTTTATTTTTTTTTTTTTTTTAATCGACCAGTTAAAACTGCTCTGGTAAACCTAGAGACAGTAAAAAATTGCTAACATCTTTATACCTATATCCAAATGTTATGACTAGCGCAGTCGGTACTGTCGGTAGCTATTGCTACCGGCAGAGCTTGTACAATTATTTGAACGCTCCAAGCGGCGAATGTCTATATCGGTCGATCAACGCCTTCCGATTCCGCCCTCCAGCTTGGAGAACCGTAGCGCAATATCGGTTAAGGAAATTAATAGCGATTTGGTAAGCTTTCTATGGTGGTATCTATATCGACGAGATACGCACACCTGACTGCGATATTACCACGTTCCAAAATGAGTTGCTTCTCTCTTTCTCCGTTACTCGGGCATAGTTGTGGTTTTTCCCCTTTCTCTTGCTCCATATATTAGAAACACGAGCCGCGGGCGCTACAGGCGGCCACCGTTTAGCAAGGTGGCTTTTCATTTTGACGAAATTACGTTCTTTCTACCACCGTGTCGACACACCCTCATCCACTAACCAAACCTAGAGTTAAATTGAAAGAGCGATAGCTTCACGTCTCTGGTATGAGTATACACATCAACAGTCCTAGAAGGTAAAGTATTTACAAAAGAGGTTTCAACGTGTCTCTAGTAGGTAATTCGTCTTCGGTTAGGAGTCTCGTAATACGTAAGCAGTTAGGCCACAGGTTTCTGTTCCTGAGGATGATGTTTACCTCGGTAATGTCCGTTGAGTTTTTCGGTTAGTGGTTTTACTAAGTTGCGGTTACCGTGCGTAACTAGCTTTACATTGTCTATATATATATATATATATATATATATATATATACCTAGGTATTATATTCGTGTTACAATATACAAAGCTAAGAACAGGAATGACCTGAGGTTGAGCGAGGCGCACCGCAATGCAGGCAAGGGGGCGTTGTCAGGGCGACCCTTGGCCACCCTTGGCCACCCTTGGTCACCCTTGGTGACCCTTGCTAAGGTGGCCTCGTCAACGGCCCCCCTGACTTCCCATACAAAGTTCTAACTCGTGTGTGCTCACGAATGGATCTCTTTCATTTTCAGGTAGAACTAAAGCCTCTGAGGGAGGCGTCGGTACCTGTACCAGCACCTAAGCTATCGGAGAAGAGAAAGGCCGAGGAAGCGGACGCTAGTAAGGATCTGAAGAAGGTAAGAAAAATAGTGTCGATACCAAGAAAACGTCCCTGGCTCTCGAGGCAATTGGCGCGTGCGACACGAAGGCCTCGAAGAGCGACGTTCTCGTAGTGGGTGAAGACAATAAACTGGGCCAATGGTCGAGTCCATCGGCTCATATTTCTGATTAACGGCTGCCAGTAACGGTCGCATGCCGAGACAGATGAGTCAAAGAGTCGAAAAATCATTCTCGAAGAACGAGTCGAATATGTGTAGAGTTTGCGGCCGACGGAAGAGGCGTGGGTCGAGTCTGTGACGGGTGATCGTACGTGATTGTCATTTCCCCTACCTTGTCTCTCTCGTACATGCTCTCTTTTCATTCTTCCCTCTTTCTTCCTCACAGATACTATATTTATCTATCTATCTATCTAGTGCTATATATATATACACACACTTTAGTGCCTTCGATATTTGACAGGCGTAACTCGCGTCGTTGGCTACCGTCGGAACCTGTCTTACTGACGTGCGAGAGACGCTAACTAAATATACTGTAGCTTCCATTAATCTCGTGATTGCTCCTGTAGACCATCTCTCTTTTTGTCCATTTTGCTTACCTTCACTCTATTCATTCTCATTTTCGTTGTCCAACGTCGTTCTTACTACTCCACTCATGTCCATCCCATAACTTACTTACATATCCTTTCGGGTATATGGCCATTTTTCGGAGAAGAGATAAATAAGGGAAAAATATAATAATTTTTTTTCCCCCTATTTCTAAGGTGACACTGCCTTTCTTTTTTTTTCCCACAAGCTTCTCTTTTTTCTGTCATCTGCTATTGCTCTCTTTTATATCCTCAAACTCGATCTCCTGCCCTCCCTGCAACCCACCCCGGCCCTCCTCCTCATCCGCCTCTTTCCTCGCCGTCTTCTCAAGCGTGTCGTCGTCTTTTCTGAATGGAGCGGAAAGCTATCCAGTGGTGTATAGCAACAGGCGGTGTCGCTAAGGACATCGCGTGGACTTTCGCCGTCTGGATTTTCCATTGTCCTTTACTTTATTTCAATTACTTTGGGTTTTCGTAATAAACCCGTTCTCGAGGATGTCCCCTGAGTGTATCGTAAATTTACATTACCAGCTATGTTATACGATATATAATTAGATATGTGTTTCATATAATAATGAATATATTAAATATCTAGAGTTCAAAAAATTGATGGTTCAATAATTTATTTTGCATTATATTTGACATAAATATATTTAATTGAATATATTAAAATATTATACATTTTGCTATACGACGAAATATATGCAATAGGGAAATCTAACTTTAACACTATTATGAAATCGTACATTTATCAAATATTTTTAAATATATTTATTATATATATGGTTTTTCGATATATGATTATTTGCACTATTTATATTTGACAGGGATCAGTATATCATCCGCATGAATATATCTTATTACGGTATATCCACGGGTAAGTCAGTTAGGTTATACGTCCTGGAAAGTTCGAGTTATGAAATCTCTGGCTTTTCGTCAAAGCGTCCTCCGGGATCTATAAGAATAATAACAATGCCTATGAATTTAAACCAAAATAACGCGACTTTCGAATCTTGCAATATATTAGATTTGAGAGTCCCCAGGGACCGGGACTCCGTTTTCATCCTTTTCTTGTCGCTCGACCGCATCGTGACCTTTCTTCGATAACCGGGAGCCACGGGAAGAGCCCCTGAATCATCCTGGTAATTTCTAGGGTCTGAATATTTTTGCCTCGTGAAATAAGTTATCTTCGATACGTCAAGATTCCAGTGGATTGTAGGGACGACGGAGCTGCGGGCGACGCCGGGTGTAGTTTCGTTCACAGTTCGTGAACCCACGGGACGCGGGAACGCCTTACGAACGAAAGGACAAAACCCGACGCCTCCTGCTATAGGTAGTTCCAGGGAGAGGGAAAGTTGGATGGTTATATACGTGAGGAGATAGAGAGCACAGGCGTCAGAGAGAGAAAGGGGATATACATACCATGCGAGAGTGAGAGAGTGGATTATTGAAGAGGGGAGGGGAGGGGGTGAGCTTTCAGGGGGCTCTCAGGACCGGTCGATACAGCCAAAAGTCCAGAGCGCGCCGAGTCGCGTGAAAATTTCACGGGACACGGCAAAATATTTTCTACGACTGTACTCGACGTCACGTATACGTCGTTTTGCATAAAGTCAAAAAAGGGAAAAAAGGCTCAGGTACCCTGAACTTACGAAAGATCGAAAAGCACGTGTACGACCGCATCGACCTTGTCTCTTAGTTTTAACCGTCGTTATGCCGGGTTCACAGTGACTGGAAAATTCCGTCATAACAAACCGCACGAAACTGACTAAGAATCGTGGTAGCTAATTTCTTTATGACTTATTTCTCATTATCTTTTTACGTCCTATCGTTTTTACTCGTGCATACACACATGGTCTTCTTTCCACTTTATTCAAGCTCGAAGTCGACCATCGATACTTTGCCAATCTCGCGTGATAACGATGCCCCAAGCGTGGCGAGTCTGAAAAAAGAAAAATAAATCAAGCAGGGTACGCAATGCCGAGTTATCCGTGATCGCAGCTACCGACTCGACGTATTACCGTGCGGCCTTTGCGCTAATGGTGTTTACTAGAGCGATGGAGCTGGTCAAATATACTCCCTTCATGGGAACGACGTGTGTGTCGAGGACGTAGAGATTTTTTTTGCCTTTTTTTCTATTTTCCAACCTCAGTCGAAATCGAAAAGACATACTTTGTTGGTTACAAGGATCACCGCATAAACCGTATAGACCCGTTGCGTAGCGAGGTTATATAACTGTAATCAGCCACCTATGGGCGTGTAAAAGCGCGCGTATCTCAGTTAGTTCGAGCTTTACGAGCAATTAACAAGCGCGCTAATTGAAAACGCCCTGATCGCTGCAGAGACATTAAACGCGATTATCATAATCCAGGAATAATCGTGCGACACGCGCCACGCCAAAACCCCATTCCCCCAAACATGTAATAACTTACATTTTACGCTCGTTTCATGCGAATACCGCCATAAAATGTTTGCCTAGTTTTGTGCCAAACTTTTCTACGTGTATTCACTGTCTGACTATATGCTGTCTGTTAGCTACTCTCTAACGCCTTATACTCGCCTAGCTAGAGCGTGTACATCGGCTGCCCTTCGTATCCGCTGCTTTCTTTCTACAAGTTCCTGCTCTTTGTTTTAGTCGTATGTTTTTTTTATTTCCACACGCTGCCCATCCACGTGCCCTTCGCAAGTTTTAACTCTCTCGCAGTAATTGAAGCAGAGAGAAAAAACTCTCTGCATCGGGCGTCGAATTGATATTGACGTCTCTCTGTGGGGTTGTAGGCAGAGAGGAGAGTGGAAGTATATGCGGTAGGGATGTCAGGGTAGGGAATTCAGAGGGTTGTTATTAATACAATCATGAGAGAATGAGGGTGCGCGGGGGGTGTATTCGATTGCCAACATATATACCTAAAGAGAGAGAAGAGAAGAGAAAATTCGTTGAATTTTGTTGAGCAAATTTCACAAGGAGCTTTTGCTCTTTCGGGTCTCCTTTTTTTCCCCCACCTTTTCCCAGGGACACCCGGGAATTCGGCCGGCCCTTCCTCACAGAAGTGAGTTACTTAATCGTCGCCCTCTCTTTTTTGTTACAGGCGAAATTGGAAACAAAGGCGCTAAAAGCAAAGAGGCCGGGATTCACGGACGAGCGATACAACGAGACCAGCTATTACGTGGAAAATGGTTAGTATTCTTTATACTTAGATTCTCTACTATTCTGCAGTATTATACCAGCCTAACTGTGTCATTTGGATCTTTACACCGGACACGACGGTCTGGTTTGATTTCCGTTATAAGAGCAATTACCATTATGGGTTCGCACCGCATATATATATAATCTTTACTATATTCAACTGCAAGTGTAGTAGTCCTAAAACCTGACCACTTTTATACCAAACGATCTTTGGACGCCCAGCCGTATAAACGTGGACGTAACGAGTCTCGGGGAATCATGAAACTTTTCTGAAAGTATCGTAATCCGTAGAGCCAAGTTATAGGTTGGGTACTAAGATTTCACGCGTCAGGAGTTAATACCACTGCGGATAACGTTCTCTTGGCTTAATGATAGTACTAATATTAGAATCAGGACAGGGATGTGGACAGCATTACCGGAAGTAGTCAATAGGTACAACCAATGGAGACGAGAGACAAGAGGAAAGAAAATATGCTGCGAAAATCAGGATGGTATAATATATATAGTATATATACAGGATGTCTCGCCGAAAACATGTAACGTGCTGTATCTCGAAATCAAAAGAATATAAAAGAAAAAGTCGAGACCCTTGAAACCATACAACTTTTGCTTAAAACTTTTTCCCGTATCTTCAACAGTAACGGAAATAATGGAGGTGTGCACTTTTTGTGAGACACCCCGTATATCTTTGGATATATACATATAATATAATATATATATATATATATATATGAATGAGGAAGATTGTTCGATCGAATATTTAGAACGAAGGCGAAATATCGGCAACCGATATCTGCTCCATATTCGAATAATAGACTCGCACGGCTGACGGCGTGTTGCCTGAGCACGGAACCTCCTCGAAACAAAGACCTATTAATGCCACTCGAAGATACCATGGCCGCGCACACCTGCCTACTTTAACCTTACCTACTCTGTAACGTGGCGCTGGGAGGGTTAGATAGGCGGATAGATAGGTATGCTGTAGCTGGGTATTGGTTTGCTGGGCCAGGGTAGGGTGAGAAAAGGTTGTGCAGAGTGAAAGCTAGGTGGAAGAAGAGCGAAGGGCTAAGGATGGTAAAACGGGGCTGGACTCTAGGGGCTGTTACGGTGTGAGGATACGTGATTCAAATCTAGATCTGATCCCATCTTAGTTCGCTCGACGTCAAGAAGCTCTGTGTTATCAAGCCGAGAGATCCCGGGGCTTAGTAAATCAACGCCAGAGACTACTTTCCTTCTCGAAAATCAGCATGTACAACTGTGTAAACCGAAGATTCTTAGTGCGCCGTTGTATCGGATGCTATGACGGTATCATTGATAGATATAAATAGGTATATATTGTATTTAATGGCTATTATACATATAGCGGAGCCTGGGGCAAGAGAGCGGGTTAAAGAGATGTAGCAGATCGACTATTAAAAAAATTTTTATATTTTAATAAATTTTTGAAATTTATGATTAGCGGGTATAGGGTACATTATATGGGATGTAATAGCTATATTTTATATTATGCAGGGGGGCTAGTACAAAGTGAGCAGCTGAAAGGGATTAGCAGATGGATTGCTAAGGCAATGATGTTTCGATTATTTTTACGTTTTGTGTATGAAAATTATTTTTTAGTTTTCGGCGTTTTTAACCTTTTTATGCACGGTGTAGCAAAAAACTTGGTTTATGTATGACACACTTAAACTCGATTTTCCGGAGTATATTGCGTCACTGATTACGAACTCAAATGTTAAAAATTACAAATTTTTCAAAATTCAGTATGACAGATCCGAAAGGATCGAAATTACAACAAGTAATCAGATTTACACGAAATTCGAGACTCAGCATTTTTGTCAGAAAGTTCAAAAATTAGACCGATTTACGTGACACGCGGTACTTAGGAATTCATGTAAATCAGTCCATTTTTGCAATCTCGAATCGCTATATTGGATGCTCCATTTTGAATTTTTAAAAGGTAGCCTCAGGTTCGTAATTCGACAAAAAAGTCCTGATCTTCATATAAATCGGTCCATTTTTTGCAACTTCCATCAGCCACATTGAATCTAGAATTTTTTAAATTACCTTCAGCTTATACCAGTTATTCCAAAAAAAACCGAAGGAGCTATGTTTCCAGAATAATCGTACGTAAGAAAAAATGTATGCTTTAACAACTTCGCCGCCACGAGCATAACCTACGATGCTCAAAGGATTAAATAATTCATATGGCGGTAGCGATCGTATTAAAGGGTTAAAGAATTTAGTTCAACTTTAAGGTATCCTACTCTGCCTCTGTCTCCCCCAGATGTACATGTATACGTCTTCTGACAAGCTTCTTCTCCTCCTGTCACAGGATCTGTTCAATGTTCCTGAAATATTTGATCCGGGTATATAATTGCATATTAATGCTCGTAAAGAATTTCTCAAATTCTACTATAAATTCTTAACCAATTTCTAATCCAATCTTACAATTAGTCAATAATACTTATCCAATCCATAGCGTTACATCACTCCGGATCGCTCCATTTACACGAAAATCTAAAAGTTACCAGTCTTCCTTGCGAATTCTCGTCGTCGACAGACGCCATCGTAAACGAGGAATTAAATCGGCTTTTCTCAAGCGACAGGAGTAACAGGAAGGAGCTGCAACGCCAAGACGGCTCGACTCGGCCTATTGTTGTTGTTCCCGTTTCTCTTTCATTTTCTGGAGAGTTCCCGTAGCTTTTCCTTTCCTTCGTAAAAAACAACTCCGACCGATCAGGGGAAAACGACAATATTTTCACGAGTCACTCCACTTGGTTTCCCAGTGACGAACGGAACTTGGAACATAAACTGCAGGATTCTTCTAAAAACAGTCGAAGCCCTAGGAATCTTATGTTTTCTTTGAATAGTACTTAAACCCACAACAGACTATCAAGTGGATCCGATCAACTGACGTCATACGTACGTCAACGTTCCTAGGACACAGGAAAGGTCACTTGTAATTAATTAATCAAACAGTAAAAGAGCGATATCATAAAATTTCATTCGTACGTAACCTAGACAACAAAGGACGATCTTGACTGATCCCTTGAGCTTAATATTCAAATGGCATTAGATTCCATGGCCAGGAACTCCATGCATTTTACAAAAATGCCAAATCCCAGCTGCTACTATGGTGCTTACACACCTCCCTTCTATCTCACCCCCTCCGCCAGTGTACACCTTGAGAATATTCCCTTTCCTTGGTGTAAGTTGCGCGCAACTGCCACGCTTTCTGTAGTACCGTATAATACTGTTACTTGTGTTTATACATATTTATATGTTTGTATATCTATATGTATATATACACTGCCATATACGTATACCTACGACGTACTTGGTGGTCTGAATAATTCACTTGTAAAATCTCGGGCTCCCGCCTTTTCGCCGCACGCCTCGAGATAAGAGTCCTGAATACTTTATTCCTGGGTGGCGATACTAATAGCAGTACCACTTCTGCACAGCGTTGATACCGGCAAGGTAGATACTAATAGTAAGGATTTACGACACGTACCTTCAGATTTCTTTCTCATAGTTAACGTTTATTAGGGTTTCGGTTAATTGTAAGTGATACGAACGGATGGAATTAATATTGCGTAGAGTGGATGAAAAAGGGAGTGGGAGAACGAGGTGAAAAGAAGCGGTAAGTCAATTAAAAAGAAATAAATGGCACAGACAGCTCTTACGTGAACTTTATATTATAACCAGGTGACAGGTGAGTATCGATCTACACCGTGGATCGAAAACACTTGTCGGCACTGGAATGCACTCGAGGCAGATGGGAAAACCCCTTTGCATCGATCGTCAGGGATTTCTGATCGATTCGAAATAATTGGATCGAATGTGTGTTTTCACGGAAGAGAATAATTCTCTGAACTCGTTTCTCTCCCTTCCTCCCTGACTTACCTTATTTTATCCCTCTCTCATTATTTCTCCTTTAACTCCACTGTAAACGCACTCCTGCGTATTACAATTTCCCTAAGGACTGACGACGATCGATATGGAATAAATAAAAAGCAGCGATGCGAAGCAACTGCCGTTAGTTTACGACTCGTAAAGCCACCCGACGTGGCGGTGGCCATAAACAAAGCAGCGGGGCATGCCTTCCTTATACATGTCCTCCTTTCGTTCATTTCGGTCAGGAATGGCCAATACTGAAATTCTATCACGATGAGAGACACGCGACGTACTTCGGAGTCCTGGCGGAAGCGCCCCTCCGATGGAGTCGTAAATTTTCAGCCTCTGGAGAAGCTTTTGCTAGTATCGTACGAACGAGTAACCACGTGCGGTTGCCTTTACGTTGGTATTTGGATCGTTCGATAATAATAGAGAGAAAACGGGGCAGGTCTCGAAGCGATAACAAAGGAGCTATACTCCTAGTGATGTAATCATGAAGGAATCGTCGCTGGGAAACATCAGCATTGTGGCTGTTGCGGCGGTGACAAAAGTGCTGGGTGTCTGGGAGACTTAACGAACGTCTCCGGGATTTTGTGTAGATCCACGCGAGGGATTCTCTGGCTGCGCGCGATGTCTTTAAATTTTCGGGGTTCCTACCGAGGTGAGTAGGGAACGTAGCGAGTTCGTAGGAAACCCTGGAAGAAGAGGATGCTCAGGCCTCATCCGCGAGGATGCTCTTGGAATTGAGGAGGAACGGAGCAAAGTTTCCCAGGAGAGGCTTAACTTCGACGACGAGGATGACATTGTCTTCTAAGTCTCTGGAGAACGTTGCGGAGCTCGAGAGGAGGGTGTGAGAATTTACTGGAGTGTTCCAGCTCACTTCACGGAATCTCTATCTCTCTCTCTCTCTTTCTGTCTGTTGCGAAGCGCCATTCTCCAGTCTGTTCGCGAAATCCTAATTCTTGATTCCTAAGCCTCCTTCTCATAGGGATTACTATTCCAAGAGTCAGCTTACCTGAGGCGCGACGCCTCTGCGTCTTCCTCTGTGAGGTTGCTCAAGAACCTATTCTCATCGGACTGACGTATTAGCTCATCTCACCTTAGTACCTAACAGTCCACCTAATACTTATATGGACGCATACCTGGTTACATAACCTACTTATATACATACTACCTCATTGTTTCAGGTCTGCGCAAAGTATACCCTTATTACTTTACCTTCACGACTTTTACGAAGGGTCGATGGGTCGGTGAGAAGATACTCGAAGTTTTCGCAAGGGAATTTCGCGCTCATCCTGCCGAGGAATACGAGAGATGCATCCGGGCTGGTACGCTCACTGTCAATTACCAGAGGGTTGACGTGGATTATAGATTAAGGCACAACGATCTCCTGGCTAACGTCGTTCACAGGTAAGAGGAGCAACGATATCGTAGTTACTCCTTGTAAACTCCTAGTCTACCTACATTGCACTCTATGTATATACTTACACATATATATATAAATCAAAGATTCATATACATATATATCTATAAACTCATATATATAAATCAAAGGTTCAACGTCGTGTCTCAATCTTGGTTGACCTTTGTACCTGGCTTCACCGTGAAGGGACTACATAGCTGCATTAGCAACGAGCATCCTTGGCACGAATATGTTATTCTAATCGTATAAATACGCAGTTACGCGGGTTAATTTCTCTGTACGACTTATGCAAGTCCACGAGTAAAATAGCTTTAGCGGGGCCAACTTCCTATGATTCTTTGAGTAAATGAGTCCCTTAGGGAGGATCTTGTACTAGTTACTACTGTAGATATTACCACCAGATATTCACACGTCTCTTTCATATGATTTTCTGTTATATCTTCTGTCTCGCTCCTTTCTATCGTAACCCCCTTGACGTTTTGCACAGTCAGGACGTTTTCTCCAGACTGTAAAGATACACAAGTAGTTGGTATAGGAAGGTCTCTATAATGTGAGAACGTGTTCCCTCCCCTTGCCCGTGAACTAGTTCGACGGAAACTAACGCTCGGTCACGTACATAAGTATATCTGTACCTAAAGCGGGGAAACTTTAGCGCTCAGCGATATTGAGTTAGCTACCTGAGTGGGCCTAGGACTCTTCTGGTACTTATACCTTTTGCCTTCTGTGCCATCCACCTTCTAGCTTGCGTTTGACTTCTCAACCTTTCTCACTGATTCTTCTTTTATGCAAGAAATTCGATTCTCCTTTTCTTTTCTTTTTCTCGGAGTACCACTTTTTCTTCAACCGCTATCATCCTCTGGCTCACCACTTCACTTGGGTCTTATTGAACCGCATCTGGAAACCGGTTACGTCTTGGCGACAATTATCCTTCACATTATAAATGGTCGTTTATTAAACCGAAGAGAAGGTGCTAGTATCTTCTTTAGCATTCGAGTAATCATGGATCAGAGTTACGTGGCGTAACTGAGATCCTTTCCATGCGATTGCTACTTACCTATCTGGACATCTCTTAGATGCGTAGTGGGATACGTATGTTTCATCGACGTGTTCCAGGATGGTAGCGTGAATCTTCCTTTGTAAAGGTCCTAGCTAACTCATCCGAAGTGCCGAGTGCCTCATGGAAAGATCATTTAGATTTTATCTGGATTAGCTTAGGGAGTACCTCCATGTAAGGTGGTTTCCTTGTTTTACCTGATTGTGAGACTTCTCTCTGGCTCGTGCAAGGTCGTTGCGGTAGAGGTACCTGCACGAATGGAGGAGACCCTGACAGGAGGCGTGCGTCCGTAACGAATGTGCTGCTGCACCGGTTATCCGGATCTCACAATTCCCCATACACATGTGGTGAATTTGTATGAGTATACTCTTATATAAATATAATGATATCCTGTGGCATTTAAATATTATTTTATATTCATATATCGTCATATGTGGTTTTAGTCTCTCTAAAACATACATTGTTTTACGAAAGTCAACTCGAAGGATACTTTGCGTAGATGGTTGATAAATTTTTTAATGAATTTGAATTGGTAGACGTACGAGTATGTAAATACGGCAGAGACACGTCCTTGAAAAATCGATTTACTTTCTAACCAGGGAGTCAACGTCAGCCTCAGGGGGTAAACCGTCCTGCTGCTGGTTGACGCTGGAAAATTACTCATCCTCCGGCGTAATTTGCTCAAATTATTCCGCGAGCGTAGTCCTCTTTCCCCTTCCACCTGTCCCGGGGGGTTTTCGAAGGTAAATGAGACCTGGAACGACCCTGAACAGACCTGGACCCAAAATGTTAGGAGCGAGCTGCTCTGCTTTTCCAATAATTCTGAATGCACACCCGTGCCTAGTGTATAGTGTACGTTCTAGATTGGGGTGCCCGAATACGTCTCTCGCTATAGCCGTACGTATATTTAGAAGCCATCGTGAAGCAGGGAACCGAAGGATTCCAGTCGCGAATTACGCGGGGGATCGTGTACGCACGATAGGTATGTCTCTGGTTGGTTTGCCGTGTCATGTTCCTGGATCAAGTAGTGCTACCAGACGCAGATATATAGACGAGGACGTCGCCTATTGGAAATTACCTCATCGTCCTGAGAAATACGGCTGGTATAATTTCATTAGGGATTCGCCAAGTGGCTGAAAGCATCTCTGACTCCGTTGGGGAATCCGAGCTTGGTTACTCGTTCTGAATTCTGTAAAATGTTGAAAAAGCGTCTTCCGCGTGTTTTCATATTTTTTCTTCCTCTTCTTCTCTTTGCTTCTTCTTTTTGATACCAGTCGTAAGACGTACATTTATCAAGATTTTCACGATGCACTTGCTCTTTGTATCTTGGTATTTTCTATAATTTCAACCCTGGTAAATCCTTTATATTTTTCTTTCTGTAGGTACCTCTACCTACCTACCCTACCTACCTACGTTGCATCCATCCTACCAACCTAGAGCTACTATCTAACTGAACTCGAGATCTTACAACCTATTAGCCACTCTTACGTGCTCGTTTCCTCTCTCGGGAACCTTAAGGCTGTTTACCGATTAAATTCGTGAAAAAGAGGTGGAAAACGTAATCTAAACGAAAGCTCGCCACTCCCGTATCTCGTCTCGCTTTTCGTCGGTACGAATTCATTATTTCCTTTTTGCGCGACGTTTCAAGCGTCTCCTTTTATGCGAAGAGACGCTTTTATCCTCACTCTCTTCTCTTACTCTTTGCTCCTCTCTCTCTCTCTCTCTTTCTCGGCCAATTCTCCCGCTTCCGAGCGTTACACCAACCCATCCTCTATCCTCAAGCTCGTCCTCTCGTGCACGGTAAAAAACTTGTGGAATTTAAGCGATATTACGGGATATTATCACTGGAGACACTCAAGGGTGGTTACAGGCGACGACAGGCTGCCTGGATTGTCGGTGCTTTCATTCTGTTCTATACTAAAATCTTAGTAATGGGAAACGTTGTGCTGTATATATATATTTCGGTATCGTATGTACATACACGTTGCAGGCACTCTGATGATCATCCACGAGCTAAAGAAGGTACCTATAGCCAGGAGGTAGAGGACGACGGCATCGAAGCGTGTCAGGGGTCGTGGGCGCGACTAAAACTTGGCGACAGCTTGATTTATTAGCTTAGACCGAGCATAGATGATATCGGCGGTTTAGGGCGCGGTTACACCTTGCAACACGCTCAACCATGGCTTATCGGGAACGTGACCACCAACTACTTCGAGTGTATTCCCTTAGGTTCCTACACTCCTTTACGAAAACGTAATTCTCTTTACCGGGTAAAATAGTTCCTAGTACGATTGTCTAACTGTCTCCTCTTGTCTGTTGGTTCGTCCTCTGTTGGTTAAACCTTTGAGGTGCTCTTTGCTAATTTAACCACGAGGGGTCGGAGGACACGGGTTTGTAACCTAAATGAAATTTTATGCTAGAAACCCTTTGAACTTCTTCATACCGTTCCAGGTGGTCTTCTCTAAACCGATTACCTACTCTGCCTGCCTTCCTTTTTCTTTCTTTCTCCTTTGTACACTGTTCTTCTAATTTTTCTTCCGGACTGTCAGTTATACGCGTCGACACATATGGTACATATGCGAGTACGAGAACGGGTGTCTCCCAGTTCCTTCTGATGAAATTTGTTTTGGCTCTGACGACCAAACTCGTCATGCTCGTCTGGGCGTAGCGTCGTCGTCTACGAGGATAAGACGAGCGTTAAATTGGAAGAAGCCCGAATTCTCTCCTACAGCATCTCCTCGTTCGTTCCATTCTTTCCATCTGTATACAACCTGGGTAAGGGTGCCGTAACAACGATTTCAGGCCGTCGGGCCTAACGATGGGGTTAACTTAGTTTCACACGTGGCGAGTATCTTGATGAAACTGGGTCAGAATCTCTGAGATACGTGCCTAACGAATAGAATACTTTGGAAGGACGTGTTTTTTCTTATAGATAGGTAGAATTATTTCTTTAAAAACTTCAAAAGCCTGTCAACGGAATCCGCTGTAAACTTATTAGATTGAAGTATCGTTAACGCTCTCCAGTACCCTTGTAGCGTCTAACTTTATTCCATAGTTCAAAATTCCAGTAGCTCTTCTAGCATCGGGGTACCTAGGCCTACGAAAAGTTCCTATTGATCTGACGAGACCTTGAACTTAGTTAGGAGCTACAGATAATTTTCAACGTCATTAGGACATACCTGAAGTCGTAGACAGTTTGACTCTTAGGATACTTTACTTCTGTCTATTACTTAGTTTCGTATCTTTCAGGCCACGTTGAATCCTGGTTGTAATAACTACAATATGCGTAGCGACTTTTCACCGTCATCCTGTAGAGAGATCAGGCGATTATAAGCGCGCCAGAAAGTCGAGGGTGTATGGTTAAGCATAAGAGACAAAGCCATGTTAAGCTGGTTGACGATTGGTGTGTTACAGACACGAGGTGCCTGTCACCTCGGAGCCGATCACGGTGATACACATGGACGAGGACGTCGTCGTGGTCAACAAGCCCGCCTCCATCCCTGTAAGTGGTGTACTGCCAGGACTGTACTGCCAATATGTCTCGCTGCTTCTTCTCTATTATCTATTTCTAACACCTTCTCCACTTCATTAACGTCACGCTGCTCTAACTATCATTTTTTCTTCGTCTAATTACACTCTGTAATATAATTTCTCTCTTTCTCTTTCTGCACTTGAATCTCTGTCTGTACGAGTACTCTTTCTCTCCTTGCTCTATCTGTATGCCTGCGTGCCTCTCTGTGTCTCTGATGATGCTCAATCTTATCTTAACGGTGTGGTTTACCTAATTCTCATCACGGTCCATTGTCTTTTACCTTCCTTCCTTGACGTGACTGTCACTTTCCTTAGAGATCACATTATTCTCTCCTACACGTTTCCCTCACGTGTTTCCTTAGCCGTTCCACTTCTAAAACAAAATGCAAAGACTATACGTTTATCGCGTGACTTATTAGTATGTAATTAACTCCAGCCTATACTGTATCTAATCCAAGGGGTGTGATCGTTATTTCTCAATTGCTATTATAAAATTTTCCCTATGTTTATGCAAAATCGTGTCTCCCTTCACTTCTTACGGCATTAAAATCTGTGTGACATTACGTTTTTATCGTCTCGTTAATTGCGCTCCATCCTTCTCTCTCTCTCTCTCTCTCTCCTCTTCTCTTCCACAGTCTTACTCAATTCGTTTTGCATTCTAGCCGAAGGCTATCGTGGGGCCTCGTGCAACTACGCAACCCCTTTTCTCAGTTTGCCACTAAAGGCTACTTGACAGTTTCATAAATTTCCTTCGTCTATTCTCGTCCGTTCCCCTCGGTACAATCATCAAGACTTTGTTATTCATGATCCACGATCCTCTAATCGATCTCCGCAACGGAAGTGGCGCAATCCGTTTTCTTTGTCAGAAATAGCTATAGCCTATGTGTTTGGCGCATCCGCGCAATTCTGTCAGACCGATAGCCGGCACAAAGCTATTTCGAAACGTCACGTTTTACGAGAATCTTCTTCCTGTTTATACCTCTGAATCGTGCACGCACATCAGCCACGTTTTGCTCCTTAACGATCCTTGATCGCACATGTTTTGCAGGGAATTCTCTTACTCCTCTCCTCTCCATAACCCTTCTCTCCCCTCCCCCCCTCTCTCTCTCTCTCTTTCTCGCATCTCTGTTATATAATGGCGTCGTCGGTTACATAAATGTCCCAAACGTTTGAAATAAATCGGTCGGCTTTTGTCGGGCCGATTGCTTTTCCTCGAATGGCCAGGAGAAATGGGTCGAGTTGGGCCGTCCTGTTTACTTCTGTGCTCTGTTTCCCGTGCTCATTCACGTCTTGCTGGCGTGTCAGTGACGTAAGACGATGCGAGGAAGAGACAAATGGCAAGAGAGAGAAAAATACGAAGTATGCTTTGCAAAATCTCATTCCTCATGGTACCTCTTTAAAGTCCTATTCTTGTAGATTCATTCATGTAGTCTTTCGAGAATGTTGACTTCCTCGGCAACTCCGAGCCCTTCGTTCATGCATCCTTCCACCTTCCTTCCGAGAATGTCTGGCAGGTTATTAAAGACGTCCAGGGGGACACGTTGGAGTCACCTGACTTCCGGTATTAAAAACGGCTTGGAAAGTTCATGAAATACTCACTTTCTGATTCCAGGTACACCCCTGCGGTCGTTACAGACACAATACCGTCGTCTTTATCTTGGCGAAGGAATACAACTTGAAGAACCTCAGGACCATTCACAGGCTGGACAGATTGACCAGTGGGATTCTTTTGTTTGGTAGGACTCCTAAAAAAGCGAGGCAAATGGAACATCAGATACGTAATCGACAGGTTGGTATTACTAAAGAGAAAATGAACTTTGGCGTTTGATTATTGGAAGACTCCTACGCGGCACAAATGACCCGTAAACGTCCTTAGAATTTTTATGGGACGTTTAAACTCTCGTGAACGTTTTATAGACGTCTTACGGACATCCATGAAACGTTTGCGCCACGTAGTGGACTGCTTATACCTGAGGATCAATAATTAATATGCCTTCGTATTCTTTCAGGTGCACAAGCAATACGTTTGCCGCGTCGAAGGTGAATTTCCAGAGGAGGAGGTAGTCTGCTCAGAGCCGATTGAAGTTGTCTCGTATAAGATAGGCGTCTGCAAAGTCTCCGAGAAGGGAAAGGATTGCGTGACACGCTTTAAGAGGTTGAGCTACAACGGCACCTCCTCCGTAGTCCTCTGCAAGCCACAGACCGGACGGATGCATCAGATCAGAGTTCACTTGCAATACTTAGGTTATCCTGTAGTGAACGACCCACTTTACAACCACATAGTATTTGGTCCGCAGAAGGGCAAGGGTGGTAACATCGGTAAGACAGACGAGGAGTTAGTCAAAGATCTTATAGGTATCCATAACGCTGAAAACTGGTTAGGGATGGATGGGGATTCGGAGATGAGTTTGTTCAAGCCGAAGTTAGAGATAGAGGAAAGTGTACTTAATACGGGTGATAAGGAAGGATCACCATCCTCCACGCCAAGTCCACCGGATGAGGAATTGAAATCCTTGAAGGTGACAGTCGGTACTCAAACTGGTTCCGAACCACCAGATTCAAGCTTTGCCAATGATAAGGTCACCGTTGATCCTCATTGCTACGAGTGTAAGGTCAAGTACAGAGACCCTAAGCCATCCGATCTAGTGATGTATCTTCACGCATGGCGTTACTGTGGTCCAGGATGGGAATACGAAACTCCTTTGCCCGCATGGGCTGCCAGCGATTGGACGGGCGACGATCGATAGTTTCACCAGGACGTCTTCCTAGCGAGAATTTCGAAAGCATCCCCCGGAATAAACTTTTTTGATATCCTACCCCGTGCCTTCCATATGTTCGTGAGCAATTTCGAGTACTCCCGCGTATCAAATGGACCTGGACGATCGTCATCCTCGATTTAATTATTCCTCATCGCTGAAAATAACCAGGGTCACTGAGGATCATTATAACTTTATCATTATCAGCCTTAATCGTACCGAACAGTCTTCGCGTTTTGGTACAATCACACCAACTCGTAGACTTTATCTATCTTTACTGGGAATATACATACATAGAGCGACGGGGATGACCCGTGTCCATTTGTATCCTGGGAACTCCAACAATCAGCATAATCTTCCCGCACCTTGCCAAGAAGCAAGCATCGGCGAGCTTACCATATCGTAGGTATGTCTTTTTCGTGGACGGAGATAAATATATTCAAGAAAAAATCGGCGTTCAATCGCTTCTTTCCTCGACCTCGTCACTCGGACGTCGGTCGACGGGATACGTATGTGTCTTTTTTATTCGAGCTATTACAGAAAGATAGAACGAGAAAGAGATTAATAGTAAATTAATTAACTATGATATATTGACATGGAAGTCTGCTCGCGTCGTTAACTCATCATACCCCAGCTAGTTACATTAGATAGATGAGAGTATGAGAACGCGATTATCATCTAGGAACTCGATGATGTACACAGAATAATATTTTATTACGCGTCGTGTTCGTATCGTAGTTGGTCTATAGATAAAAATAAAAGATCTCGCGTCCATCCAGTATGGCGCGAGCATACATATGTGCCGTGTCCCTTTTTAATGATACAGAAAAAAAACAGCAGGGATGTATCGCAATAAATATTTAAAAGAAACGGACCTATTAAGTAAGAAAAAAAAAAGACAGTGTGTGCGCTTACTAACCAATACTCGATGTCGAGCACCAAATTCTGGACCCCCGACGTCGAGACCTCTAACGACTACGTTTATCTATTTAAGTAAACTAACGATATTTAAATGCAAAAAAGACAGTCCCGATTAGTGGCACAATGAAGACATTGGTCTGCAATTTTGAGCGAGCGCTTTTGTATATATATTATATAACGCACATTATGTAACGTTATTCAAAAATGATATCTTGTACTGTAGCCAAATCAGATCGTTTAGATTAGCCGAATTTTCTTGTATAACAAAAGTAATAAATGCAGATTATTATTTGGTGTTCATTTATATATATATATATATATATACATACATACACATATACATACTATGTACCATCTACTGCTATTGTCACGTGGAACACGTGTCCTTTATTATTCCAATCGAAACTTCTACAATCCTCTGGGACTGTCGACGCCTACTGGGATGATTTGTTTTGACGTTCCGGGTCATCCCCTCCCATTGAGCCTGTGCTGTTACGTCATTCAAGATAACTTTGTCATTTTCTCGAGGAAATTTCAAACTTTACCGAATGTTTCATTTATGTTCAGCCTTTCTTGATACATCTAATGACAGGCTGTAGTTTCCTTGAAAGTTTGACATGCTGTATACCCACACATGATTTTCTGGCTATCTATAAACCAGTTAGAGATATATGGATGTATATATAAGAAACGTGATTTAGAGATATTGAGAATGTGAAAAAATCGTATATCTTGCTCTAAAATAGTGAAGCTTGATGTAAACTTGAAAGTCTGTGGGTCTATGGGTTTGCTATACAGCTGACGATTTTCTCTCCGATGCGCTACTGTTGTGGGGGTATGAGAGTAGCCAATCAGATCTGTTCACTTATTCAGAAGCTCTTCGTTAGTGGTTCAAGTAACGAGGAAATGTTATTAGTCAGCTCCCTATATTCTGTGCCTTAATCATAATGTATTTTCTATGCTAGTTTTAGTGCATCTCCAGTGCCTGCTAGCCATTAAATTCAGAGTCTTATAATGGCTCTCTTCCCTAGTATTTCTTTAGCGGTTGTGTGGTAATAACCCATCTTTAAGTTCTATACAAATGATAGAAATTTATTATCCATCGAATTAAGGAGCAGAATTTGTGCACCAGTCAAGCTTAGTAGTATTGCTCATAACTCTATATGAATGTTTTAATTTAAAGAATCTTTTATCAGATAATCATATTACATTTATTAGTCAGCCCTTTGCTAAAGAGAGCCGACCATTGCCTACAGAGGAGGAGGTATCACTGCATTACGCATGTAGGGACACACCTCTATATACACTGGAAATAAATACAGCATTTCATACTAGGTTTTCTGTGGTATATTTTATTCTAACTTCTTTAGCTCTTCAATTGGATGCTGCGACCTTGAATTTTCTAATGCGATTTTCAATCTCGGGCCTGAAATGCCTAATAAGTCCCTGAACAGGCCAGGCGGCACCGTCGGCCAAGGCGCATATAGTGTGAAGTTCAATCTGCTTTGTCAACTCCCAAAGCATATCAATTTCATGTTCCTCGGCATTTCCTTCGACAAATCTGATAATTCGGAAAATGTATTATAGTTATCTTCTTTGATATGACCTGGTTTAACTTTCTCATTGACTTACCTAGTCATTATCTTATACATCCAGCTGATACCCTCTCGACAGGGTGTACACTGTCCGCAGGACTCGTGCTTGTAGAAACTTATTAGACGAGCGATAGCCTTTATTACATCGGTTTGCTTATTCATCACGATCACAGCAGCAGTTCCAAAGGAACTCTGCACTCTGACGAGGTCATCGAAGTCTAGGAGTACAGTGTCACAGACGCTGTTGTGACAGATAGACATATGGATTATTAATATAACTTTATACTGAGATTACGGATATAATTTCTCAAATTCTAGAATTAAGGATGTAATCTCTTACCTTTTCGGAATGATGGGAGTCGAAGATCCACCAGGAATTACACCCAGCAGGTTGTCCCAACCGCCGATGACGCCACCAGCATGTCTCTCAATTAGTTCTTTAAGGGGGATGGACATTTCCTCTTCAACAGTGCAGGGGTTGTTCACGTGACCAGATATATTGTACAGCTTGGTGCCGCTGTTACGTGGACGACCGAAAGAAGCGAACCAGGTGCCACCACGACGACAGATAGTCTACAATATAGGTTGATTATGATCATTCCATATTTCTGAGTAAATAAGGAGTTTTTAGAATAATTCATTTTTACGTACCGGAGCTACAGCTACTGTCTCTACGTTGGTTACTGTAGTGGGGCATCCAAAGACACCAACATCGGCTGGGAAAGGAGGCTTTAGCCTGGGTTTGCCCTGTTTACCTTCGATAGATTCAATCAAGGCTGTTTCTTCTCCGCAGATGTAAGCTCCAGCACCTCTTTGTACAAAAATATCAAAGTCGTAACCAGAACCACAGGCATTCTTACCAATTAAACCAGCCTGATAAGCCTCTGCAATGGCTACTTGTACATTGGAGGCTTCATTGTAAAATTCTCCACGGATGTAAATATATGCTGCACAAGCTCCCATAGCTTTACCAGCAATCAAACAACCTTCTATGAGCTTGTGAGGATCATGACGAAGAATTTCACGATCTTTGCAGGTTCCCGGTTCTCCCTCATCACCATTAATAACAAGATACTTTGGCCTGCCATCCGACGGTTTGTTCATAAAGGACCATTTCATTCCAGAAGGGAAACCGGCTCCTCCACGACCTCTAAGACCAGAAACTTTAACTTCGTTGATGATCCAGTCTGCACCCTTGTCTAGGATCTCCTTAGTTTTATACCAATCGCCTCGTTTCAAGGCTCCTTTCAATCTCCAGTCATGTCTGCCATACAAGTTTGTGAAGATGCGGTCCTGGTCGGCCAAAGGACCACCAACTTTCTAAGAACAGATAGAAACAGCAGAATAATCATTTGGTAGTTCTCTTACACGATATAGCGTGTTGACATTATTGAGTCTAGTGACAGATAAATGTCACAAAAAAATGCTGGATTACTTTTCCTTCAGGAGCACCATCGGCAAGTGTCCTAGTTTGCTGACCATTCACAAGATATCCAAGGAGACCTTTAAATGAATTAATACAATTTAATTATATAACCTTGAGTCGTCATAGGTGCAATACGCTTTAAATATAAATGACATCAGAGCACAATATACTAACAATTCAAGATTATTCGATATAATAATCGAATATATAAAATAACATATCCACTTACAAAAAGACACCTGTAAAACTTACCTAATTGTCTCCTTGGAATCTGAACGCAACGAGCAATGACGCCCGCCATCTTGCTCCTGTTCAGATTTCATGGATTTCATGTACCAATAGTTCGTATTCGAATTGTAAACACTGCCATCTAGCGATACCGGCGGCAAAATTATTGAAGAAATACCCGGGTTACATGTCACCATATGGCATAAAATATCCAGTATATTTACCTCTTCAGTTAACAGGATTTCTAAAGATGGCGAAGCAATGAAATACCTGTCCAATCTTGTTATTGACTGAGTCAATGTTGTTTTCAAAGATTTCCATAGACTTTATGTAGATTGAATTTGTTTCACGATGAGCGAGCATCAACGTGAAACGTGGAACTTTGGCTGTGCTAGTTGAAAGCAAGCAACAAAGTCTGGCAAGTTTCTGGGTTGGCCACGATTATTTGTTGATTAATAGAAAAGTAAAGGGAACTCGGAATACTTAATTACCAAGACAAAATGCCATCAAGAAGGAACAAGGGTGGCCTTTTGGCTAAGGTGAATTTCCCTCTGTACACTCTGCAAATGCTCACCAGCAGACACGTCCTTGTTGGTGGAGGTGGTGGATCTTCAAAAACTGGAGTTGCTAATGGATTCGTGAGCATTGCATTTTTTTTTAATTTGAAGAGACTATCTTGTTACTGTCTCAACTAATTTTCTAAACTGACAAGATGATCATTATCTTAATTTATTTTAGGAAATATTTGAACTATCACACGATGGTGCACAATTCGTGGCTGAGGAAGTCACTCGGCATGAGACAGGTCCTAGTGTCGTAATGAACTGTACTGCATATAATGATGGAAAGAGAACTTGGATTGTTGCTGGTCAAGAAAGTCATTGTCAATTGTATAATGTTAATACAAAAATAATTGCTGTGGGAAATGGTGAAATACTTAAACCTACCGGTATCACTAGTAAGGATGAAATAAGGCAAAGAAGAAAGAGTGAGAGAAGTGGTGCTGGTGATGCTCCTATAAAGAATGAGAGGATAGAAGAAATTAAGGACAACAATTCCAACGTTAAACACAAGAGACTCCAACTTCTTGTCAAGCCTGCAGACAGTATACAGACAGATTTTGGGTGAGATTTTGTTATTCTTAAGATCGAAATAGAAATAAAAAATTTCTGGAAACTTCGTTAAAGTATTGTTAATTTTTTTCAATTATTTACAGCGAGGGTGAATCCCTCCAGCGTATTGTAAGAGTAAGTCCTGATGGTAAATTTATGGCCACAGGTGGCACAGATGGTCATGTCCGTTTGTGGAAATTCCCACAATTCATTAAAGTTCATGATGTAGAAGCACACGCCAAGGAAATTGATGATATAGATTTTAGCCCCAAGGGTGATCTTCTTCTTACCATAGCCAAGGATGGGAAGGCTATTATCTGGGACGTGGCCTCTGGTAAAAAAAGAAAAGAGCTTACATGGACGCCACCCATAGAAGGTGCCAAGTACATGTACAAAAGGTGCCGCTTTAGGAATTGTGAGGATAACTCTTCTAAGTTACAATTATTCATACTATCCAATGCTACCAATGGCAAGAATCCAAGTTTCCTACAGTTGTGGGATGCTGATCAAGGAACAATCCTCAAATCTGTTGCATACAAGGAGACTCTATCAGCCTTGGCAGTCTCAGACAATGGTAGATTTGTTGCAGTGGGCACAATGTTTTCTGGAAGTGTAGACATTTTCATAGCCTTCAGTTTACAAAGGGCACTGCACGTACCTGGTGCACATTGCATGTTTGTCACCGGTATAGAATTCTTGCCAACAAAATTAGACGGTCCCGCTATAACCAGTAATTCGGAAGCTGCTGTAGTGAGCATCTCCGTGGACAATAGAATTTGCGTTCACAGTATACCATATAGGCGTAAGTACCTTAATCATGACCGAGATTAAACGTTTAATAAATTACATTCGTTTAATGTAATCCTTATCTTTCAGATACCCTACCCTTTTGGTTGGTGATAATTCTGATCATCCTGTGTATCTGCAGTGCATTCGTAGTTTGCAGTTATCTCGGTATTTGACCCAAGAAACGTATCGCTATGATACCAAATCAATACGCTACTTCTAGTATGTACCAATGTATTATCTAGGAAAGCGTAGTCTCGTGATTGAGACAGAAGAAATCGTTCGACTTCCTTATAGGAAGACGAAGTTAATAGGAAGTATAGTCAGTCCACAAGTTCTATGTATTTTCGACAGATCGAAAACAATGAAGCCGTACGTGGTTAACGATAAAATCACAGAAATATATGCATCTACATACTTTCTAGCATAGATTTTATGAAAATCCATTTCATAGAAGATTTCATAATTTTCAACCTGTCAAAAAAGGACATTAAACTCGTAGACGAACTATGCAGTGACATCGTACCGAATGTGATTGATAGGAAGATAGATATACAATGCATTTATTTTAGTGACGTAAAAACTTCAATGTTCCATATTTCTAGAATTGTCACACACACACATATGGTTAGATGGTCTACGCAAGGATAGAATAGGACGTTCACGGTGCTCTTGTTTTCCGTGACAACAGTAATTTAAGATCTGAATTATGATAATTTAATCTGTGTGAAACAAAGTGAATTTTTAATTCATTATCTTTTATCGGATTCATTAGGCAATTGTGCATATTATTCGTTTCGCATAATTTCGATAATAATTTATTCAGACTTCAAATTGACGATGGTCCAGATACGTACGTGTTACGTCTTAAACGTACAAAATAAAAGATTCGATTAGGAGAAAATGAAATTTACGAGGGGAATTGTGGAAAGTGATTTGATTAATAAGAATCCCAAAAAGTAATTCCTACCCTTACAGCGAAAATTGAGTACCTTGTACAGACGGATAATAGTAAAATCCAAGATTTTAGATTTTTGAAGATATCTATGACATCGTTAACAGTTCTTAATTAACTTTATTTAATCGTTAGAATGATAAAAAACGAATTTCCTCCTAGAAATGCATACCTGGAGTCAATCAATCGATATAGTAATTGATATCAGGACTTATAATTCATGTGCTTTGAAAGCAAGAGTCAGATGTCCAAGCGAATTATTTTAATTTTTGGGTCAGGGAAATCGAACGATGTCTGCTTTCTATACAGTTTAGTTTTCTAATCGTCGAAATTTGCATTTAAATTCTAACGTGGCAAAATTTAAACCCAGAGTGCTGCACACACACATACACTCATTCCCCCTCCTGTGAAAAGGCTACTGAGAAAGAAAGCCTAAAGTGTTACTCCTGGATGGATTCTGGTATTACTATATTTACAGATCCCCAAATTATTATACTACCTTTCATGTCTTGAAAGAACTATACTCTATCAGGTGAAATAGTTTGGCGATAATATAAGCAATTCAAAGTGGAATTGAAGTTTTAGTGGGACAAGACAAACAGTGGATGAAATGGAATGCAGTCCGAAAACGAAAGGTGCCCCTAGGTTACGGCTGACATTTCGTCTTTTATATTATATAGCAGCTATTCTGCACTGCAAGAAGAGTGGCAACCATGTTACTTTCAAGGCTTCAGGGAAAGGACGTACGAGATGGGTATTACCCAAGGTGTAATAACTGGTGAATCGTATAATGCGCCTAACAGAATCCTGGTGGCTCTTGTCGATTATATTTGTATTTCAACTTTTTTCTTTTTATTGAGAAACAGCTTAAGATCTTTAAGAGTTACCCCAACGCGCACGACTCGGCGTATCTTCGCTTAAATTCTAAGTAGAAATAGGTATAGCGCACAACGTTCCAGTTCCGTTAAATTGCGTTATCATAAGTCGATAGATGATCAATCGTTTCTGTACGACCTCGCTTTTTTTTTTATCATTTAGAACGAATTTGCAGCACTCCAGTGTGCGTCTTATTGATAGGGACTTGGTGAATATGTACAACGGGAGTCTATAGGCTTGTGAACCGGATAAACGACGGTATTTCCAGGATAGAGGATGCCTGACGTTATCCAGCAGGAAACGTCACCGTCGTCTCCGATACTTCAGTGATGTTTTTCTTTAATACACGGTCTTTTTGTTTCCCTTTGATTCGACTTGGTGGTAACAAGGTTGTCACGCAATTGTTTCGAATATAAGGGCTAAGCAGGGGACACGTCGTTCTCGACCATTGATTTATTTCTTGACAGAGAATCCATCGCCGGTGGGGTCGAGAAGCCATGGGTAGTTGTTAGGGCATTCCATACAGGTAAAGAGACGAAGTGTTTCTCCAGGAAGTTCCCGGGTAGTCAATGGGCAGGCGTTAGGTAGAGAACAGTAGGGTTGTCCTTTCTCGTCGCAAGTTTCTTTCCAGTCTTGGAAATCCCTGAGAGCCGACAGCTCAGTAGGGCTCTGTATCCACTTGATAACCTGAATGATACAACAAAATGTTAATATCTTCTAATAATAAAGATTAAAAATGATAATTAGTTCTGATGGTAAGAAAGCATAAATGATCCATAAATGAGCATGAAGCATCCTTTTAATTGATAAATTAATTTGTATTATTACAAATGAATAGTTCCTTACTTGAATCATGGTAACGAAGTAGACGTCACTCCTGGCCAACATCTCTTCGATGAACTTGATGAGTTCTTCCCTGTACTCCTTTTTACTCTTCAACCAGGAAGCATGGAAATGAAGACCTAGAGGTGCTCTGTTGGTATTGAAATGACGATTGAAGTTGTGTCTAAGGAGACGACCAAACTGCTCTCCACTTTGAATATTGGAGCAGGAGTCAACCATATGACAACCAGGTAAGGATTCATCAAAAGTAGGATCATCACGACGATCAAGTTCATTCATAACCATCTCCCAGACAGGATGAGACCTCGATGGACAGTTACCACCGTTTCCATTACATTTGTGAGGCATGCGGAAGTACAAGGTGTATGGCCAAATAGGAACACGACCAAGAGAAGCGGTGATGGAAGCATCGTAGACGAAGTACTGATCAGCCATCATTTCGAATTGCTTGTTACCGCCAACTCTGAGATAAGGAGCACGTACGCCCATGATGGATGCATCAGTGATGTTAGCAAAACGTTCAATGATCAAACGAGCACCAGCCATCTCAGCCAGCCAATCATCGTAAGATCCCAGGGTCCAGTATTGAGGATCATCCTTATGCGTCAGTGAAAATACAGAGATCTCATGACCACGTCTATGAAGGTCCTGAACCGCTGAGTAGTTGGTGTACTTGTGGGACACAAAGAAGGTACCACGGATCTGGCAGCCATTAGGATTTTGACGTTGACCATTGAAGATCTCCTCGTACAGATCGATATTATCAACATTGACAGCTCCATTGAAGGTGATCGTTATCATTTGAGGTACTTGCTGAGCATCAATATTGCCAGGTATCCTGGTACCATCGGCGGAGCAGTAACAGTCTGGCAATTGGCACTGTGATGGGTCGCAATCTGGTGCACGGTTAGGGTCGGTTTCTACAGCTGTAATAGAAAGCGATTCAGATCCACCGTTGAAGGGCGTAATTTGATTACAGGTATTACTTTATCTTGTCACTAGTGCTATGACTTACTGCAGGCATTCTCATCAGATTCGTCCTTGCAGTCAGGTTTGCCATTACAGAAAAGTTCCTTATCGACGCACTCGCCATTTCCGCAGGAAAGTTTTCCTTCAGGACATATAGGCTCGTCTGTCTTCAGAATAGGCAAGACCTTGCGAGGCTCTGTAAACGCGTGTATATATTTTTGTTAATAATAATTAATTTTTTGAGATACCAATAAGGATTCTTGACTGATTGTGAGGTGTTCTCCAAGGCCCAACTCCATACACTTTACACATTACTTATATTTAATATTTACAAACCAGATCCAAATCTAAGTGGATCACACTATGTAAAACCTGTGCATTAGAATTATTCAATACTCTGTGTGTGTGTGTGTGTTTGTGTCCATGTATACGTCTCGTTGTAATAATTGAATATGCGTATATCATAACACGTGTCCAGGCATTTTTTTTCGTGCAAATTTAAATATAAGCGACCGAGTTGTGACGCGGGGTTCAATTTTAAAAAAGTAATTGTTTACTCACGGCGACGCACGCGATTAATTATATAATTTGTTATTAAATATATAAAACACGCCCATTTTGGATGTAAATAATATCTTTTGGGCATGAACAGCAACAGACAGATAGAAAGATAGACCAGACAGAAGATAGGACATACAAGAGCAAACATTCAGAGAGCTTTAGCTATGAGCAACATAAAAACAAACAAGAAAGACAGAGGAAACGCGCCAGGGTGCCGTGAAAAAAAGGATTCATAAGAGTTAACGTCGATACGTAAACAATAGAAAGTTAAAATAAGTTCATGACTTAGCTCTGTGCCTTTGCGTTAATAACGTACACGTATAGAAAGAAAGGTAGAGTATGGGTAACAGCCATATATTTTTAAGTATCACGTAATTTGCAAAATAAGCAAAAGATCACGTAGCGTTTCAGGAAGAAAGAGATTCTGCGTATAAAGCCAAGATGAAAAATCCTGTCAGAGGAACGAAAAGTTTTTTCTGTTAAAAAGGACAACTCTGAGAGGGAATAAAGTAAACAGCGCAATTGGTGCACGTGGACCTAAGCGAATCTGCAATTGTAAACGAGGCCGAACGAGTGAAACCGATTTTAGAGATCGTGCGCAGAAGCATCATCGCGCAGCCTGGTACCGAGTGCGAGTACGAGGCGCTGCCGTTTAGTGTGAAAGTTGAATTAGAGATTTGCTGAGAGCGTTACAGACGGGACACGAGTTGAAGTTCTCCTCGGGCTCGTATAACAGTGTCGTTAGAAACAAACTACGATCAATCATAAGCATCGAGGAAAGCGTGTTGATTAGTGACAAAGAGTAGAGATAATATCTGTACAGAAAAAGAAACAAAGAGAGAGAGAGAGAGAGAGAGAAAGGAGGGTAAGATAAAAATGCCATGTATGTCATTGAGCGAATGAATAATCGTGAATGAGTGAGTGAGGAGACTCATGATCGATGATAAATTTTTTAAAATAATTTTCTGAAATATTAGAGTGATGCTGAGCTCAAGGATTAGAAGGATGTTAGTCAACTAGAATGTGCGTGCTACGGCGCGAGTCTACGAGATTATATTCGATCAACCTCCCCCTATCTCCATGATAAACAATAGTCTATCCAGTATCTACTGATAGCAGGAGACAGGAGGGTCCAGTTTTTATTCTCTTTTTTTTTTTGTGTAATCCCCGAACGTCACTTACTCTCGAGCTTGTCACAGTTGGTGACCTTGCCCTTCCAGTCGCAGGTTTGTTTATCCAAATCAAAGGCCAATCCGCTGGGACACGTGATTTGCTTCAGGCCGGACCTTGTACACCTGAAGGGAAAATGCCGTTTTTGAGCTTAACAATTGTATTATAATAGTGCTTACTCTCGAGCTGATCGCAATTCTTCACATTGGTCTTCCAGTCGCAAGTTTGCCTCTCGATATCAAAGGCAAGACCCGTCGGACACCTTACTGTAGCCAATCTAGTTACTCCAATTTCACTGGCTTTGTCGCACCTGTATTTTTTATATATTCGTTATCAGATTGATTATTTTTACTCTTTTTAACTCCCGACTGTCCCGCCTGAAGACAGACACAGATGGGGGTTATGTGTTTCGTTATCTTTTTTTTTTTACCAATTCATAAAATAGCACATAACCACAAAAACAATCCCTACACGAAAAGCCTGAATAATTTCTACATGACATTGTCACAATGCCAATATATATTTGTCAATCAAATTCAAAGAAAATCAAACGTGTTGCAAGAGACCGTAACTTCGTGATAAAATCGCTACTCGACCACAGACACAGTTTCTAAGTATTTTCTCTTCGTTTTCTCTAGACAGTCTTCTCCACCTCTACCGGAGTAACTTCTTATACCTTTTTCTTTGCTTATCTCCTTTTGAGCAGTCAACCGTTTAACGTTTGTTTGACTATCGCCGTAGTCCTTGAAGATCAAGTTAAACATGACTCGAACCCAAACTTTAGTTCGTGACTCATCGAAAGTCTGTTCATCCGTATTCCCCATTGGTACCAGTGTTACAACTATGGTACTACGTACTACCGGTACCGTCCTGGTACCAAGAGGATGGATGATAAGCAAAAAAAGACACGATTGCCTTGAACCATGTTGTACACCGCGTTCCGTGTTACTTGAGGTAGCTTTTTTTATTTATGTCTCTGCAAGCACTATCTCAGAGTTTCGCGAAGACTCTTAAAGCAAGTGGATTCTCGTCGTTCACCGTTAAGTCCCGATTAGTGAAGAAGGCAGAGTCCTTGATGGTGCTCACGATGTCAGACGCGACTGACATTCTATTACCTTGAAGTAACCGGTAGGAAAGTGTTTCCCGATGCAACGTATTAATAGGTGTGGCAGTATATAAGCCTTTTAAGCCTATCACTTTATTCGCCCCTCCCCTTCCCTTACCCACCCCTCCACAGGAAACACTAAACCACTGTAAGCCGGCAAGTGACAAAGAGATTCGACCCACAAAAAATCATTTAGCGTTGACCATTGTGTGATGGAAAAAAAAAATGAAAAAATAGAAGGGGGTAAGAAAAAAAAGTACAGTATGCGGAAATTAATAAAGTGTTCCTGGTAACAGTAGGTGCGTTTGGTACCTTGGTTACGTTATTATTACGCGTGTTCATTTATACTTGAGTGACACGTATGGGGGGAATGAAAGTTCTTTGAGTAAAAAAAAGAAAAAGGGTAGTTGATATCGCAATGCGTACATCACACTAGATGTAGGTAGTACTATAGCGAGTTCAACCTGCACACTATGCAATTGCGGAAATGTTTTTATTCGCGATAGAGAGTTGCAAAATGGCCGACCGTAAATGGTTCTTTGTGGTGAACGAATGGACGCTGTGGTCCCCTTCTTTTTTATTTGATTTCAGTTGGTTTTTGCAACTTTTATGCCGGTTTTTACCTCACAACGTCACGACAGTCTCCTTCGATGTTTAAGCGGAAGTACTCATCTCCGGGTCTGTCCTGACAGAGTTCTTCTGCGGTTGCTTCCAATCCATCTCCACCATCGTCGTCCTGCGCCCTCACCGTAACTGAAAATATAAATCAATTTTGAGAATAGATCTTCATGAGATAATTCAGCGTGTTTCGTGATTTATTATTAATTTGCGGATTATGCGCTGTACGGCTTCTGATGCCTTCGGCGGGGGGATCATTGAACTCTCGGGGCAGTAGAAAGTCTTGGAAATGTCAGGGCGACCGGGGGGGAAAGCGACAGTGGTTCTCCAAAGTAGGTTCTTCGATACTCTCCATTTTGGATAACGATCAGTTCCCGAGTACATTCGCTCCTTTGATTTTTATAAATAAATGATTCTCGTTTCTTGACAGATCCACTACGTCACGCTCGTTGATGAACTATACTCGCGTTCTCAAACATTTTTCTCTGCTACAGCGCATAAACATCGGGTTGGAAACGCGTTGCGAATAAAGAATCAGAAATGGATTTTTTAATTGTACTGTATTACATTACACCTTTTGTAAAATTATTTTACGAAAAGTCTGATACGCGCAGTTTTCTTGAGATTGTTTCCGAAATATTTAAAAACAGTGATAAAGTAAACTTATCTGATATTAAAAAGTACTCACCGGCAAGTAGACAGAGGGATCCTAGTAGGAATATTAACTTCGGCGACATGATCGTCGTCGGCGGGACAGAAAGCGTCTGGACAAGCCGCGCCCTCTCGCCCCTCTATATGTGCACCACCACTCCTTCCCTCTTCTTCGGAGGACTTTCACCTTCCGTCTAGTGCTGCCATCTTGGTCTCATATGGTCCCCAGATCTACCAGAATGTTCACCCGGATCAGAGGACCCTAGCGAAGATTTTACTGGGGGGTAAAACCGATGACTAGAACTTGGAAAACTTCAATCCAGAAGCCACAAACACTATGGCGACATGACTCTGGGGCAAGATCCCCTAGGGGTTGAACAATGAGAAATCTTCAATTGCCAAGTGAGTGTAAGGAAATTTTAAAAATACCTTCTCTCTGAAATTTGTGTCAATTATAATCTGAATAGTTTAATAATCGTGTGTACGGTTGCAGGAATGAAAATACGATGACATAACTGCAAGAATGTGCATTGTACAACGTCATTCATCTTTAAACGCCTACGTCTATCCGTTCCCTTGATGATTTGTCGTTAAAGACCGAATTGCTTCATATCATGGAAACCATTGATCTCCTATCGCCTAGGTACACATAGAGAAAGTTCATAAAGAAAATGGTACGCCTGTGCCAGCCAACCGAAATTACCAAAGGAGGCGTTTCTAGAAGCAAGAAGGACAGGTATCTCGGGTGCTGCTCAGCAAAATGACAGTCTGAAATAATAAAGAGGCTTGACTTGGCGCAGCAAGCAAAGAACTTTTATAGACTCACCAAATTCCTATCTTGTCCTTGCCTCATCAATATTTTCTCTGTACTCTCCCATCTAGAAGTCCTAGTCCTTGCTGGCATTGTGTACCAAGAAGGAAATGCACAAGCTGCTATCGATACAACACATGAGAACTCTATCTGAAAATATAAAAATATTGCAAAAACAAAGAGTATAAATCTGTTTGAAAAATTAGGCAATATCATTTATATAAAAATATTATATATGTATAACCTATGCCTGCGCATCCTGGATAGCCTATATCTCTGCTGGATATACGAATACTCGTCTATTGGATGATGGCGTCCCTCGAAGGCACATACGTTCTCAAATACCAAACTCTTGCGCAACTGCTCCAGATTGAACTTGCGTATATAAAGTGAGCAAACAAGCGAGTTAGTACGTATAACAGTATATCGGCGGCATTAGATGCGGTGGAGAATCTCGCACGCGGAATGGCCGTTCTCATGAGTTTTGCCAATGAAAGCGAGAGTCACCCGCTGTGGCTTAATGGCATTTCTAGCGCGAGGACCGTCGAGTCCTTGGAGCAAGATGCACATGAGATGCCAACTGGCACGTTCACCCGCAAACCGTCTGCAAACCAGTTCCCTTGTCTCGGCATATTGCCAGGAGTTCGTGTAGTCTTCGAGGAGCGAAAAAACTAGGGGGAAAAAAAGAGTAAAAGAAAAAATCAGCAATAACGTATCTAAGCGTCGTCGCCGTCGGCAGCAAGAGCCCTTTACTTATATAACGTTGCTTAAATTGTCGAATGGCACTCACGAAAATATCAGCCGGACATTCGACTCATGTACGATGTGGAGAAGATACGACGTGAGCCACTCCTTCAAATACCAAAATATCTTTTGAGAATGGAAACGTCTAATTATTGAGTGTCCACAGTTCATCGTCAGCTGCCAGGTAGGGGCTTCCTGGTGAACGTGAAGTCGTATTTAGTATAATTATAGTTCTTACGAGCTTCCAGGATTCCACTAAAATAATAAAAATATCAGTTGCTAATCCGTTCCTCCGAGGTCTTCGTCATCATGGCGCCAGACTTCCATGGTAGCGCACTGACCTACAGTTCCTGTTTCTCTTGTTCTATACACTTGTTTTTAGATACAATTTATTGTCGATACATCCTCTTCGAGGAATCTTGAATTAGGAAAAGTCTACACCTACGGGTCCAATGTCCATCGACTAGAGGACCTTGAACGCGGTGGAATGTTTCTTTGATCCTATAAAAATCCATAGAAAATTGATAATTGAGATTGTACGCGTAATATTGATCCCTCTGTTACGAGGCAGCCTAGAAATGAAATGGAGCATTGCCCGGACGTGTTCCTGGCATCGTGTACAGTAATAAGGTGGACAATGACCCGGGCTGGGTCAAGGTGAAAATCACGTAGTCGTGCGTCTCCTACGAAAGAGACCATCCACATCGGCGTAGGTACCTAGAGTACGTGTATTGAATTGGATTAGACAAAGACATTACAGAAGATTAAATCGACCTGTGGAATGGTGACCCAGTATTTTTTAATACGATCTCCTTCATAATATATACTTAAGCTTCGATGGGGAAAGGTGTCCTACCTTTGTCATGATCAACGTCATGCATTCTATATGAGTGAATTCGGTTCGTAGAATTCATTTTATTTTTATTTTACGAATCCGGAGAGCCACGTCTGGCGACCATGTTGCATTCACGATGCATCGGTAAACCTACCTGGTATAATTATGCGAGTCTCGTATTTCGAAATGCATCCTGTCCCTGCTGTTGCTACCGGCAAGTACGCAGAATCATACGGGACTTGACAGAGGTCGTGCAATGAGAATGGGGCAAATTTTGAAAAATATGTAAAGAATTAATGCTATTGGCGAGAAGAATATTTTGAAAAGGTGAAAATTTCAGCTTTCCTTTTACATCGTTATACCTTGTCTAAGTTCGTAGAAAAGACTACCACTGTCTGTTATACATGCTTGCTGAACCAGAGACTTCTGGCGCCTCTTATACTTGGATATGAGTGCATATGGAAATTTTTACTGAAAGGTAAAGAAGAATGCAAAATGATTCTAGACATGAGAATCAAGGATTAGTCGGGTTGGAAGGTGCAGCGGTTCACCTTGTAGGGCAACCTGGCCTTCCGTTAATGCTCATTCTCAATTCATGTAAGTGTCTGCACGCGATTTTCTCTGATTATCATGTCCCTTTCGTTAGGTGAGATGATATCAAGGATTATTCAACCGATATATCGTGAATACTGAACACCTGATAACGAGGAACGGCCGCTGTTGCTGCGTGAAGATCAGAGAGACACACATCATAGGCGATCGGGCATTGGTATCTAAAATCATTGAAAGAAAGTGCTGCTGTGTCGTTAGGCGACACGAATTTACGATCCACCTTTCTAAAACTGGTCCCCAAATTTTGTGAAAGAAATCGAAATGCTAATGTGACGTCAATCGCTTATACACCAACACAATTGCAACGCGAATGCATTATTCGAAAGCGGCAGTTGGCTGAACTTTAGTCATTGAGGTGCGAGCACAAGGTGCAATAGGGGAATTGCAATGAAATCGAAAGCCTGAAGTCATCAAAGGTCGTCTCCTTTGTATAGAGACTTTATCTCAAGAAATGACTATATACACCGTGAAATGAATCAGGAATATTATTTAGACCGAAATATATGACCAATACGCGTTCCCTAGTTCTACTGCTGACTCTGTTGAGTCGTACGAAATTGTACATTAATTAGGAGAAATTCAATTTTTTCCCCAGGCTCTATTGTCTGTCATGCACATTCAAAAGTAAGAACGATCTTTTGAAATTCCCGCGCTTCGTTGACGCAGAGCGAAATCAGGCTTTCGTGCTTTCGCTTGTAAACAAACGTGCAAATTATAGAGAAATTTATTTCACATGCTTTGATTCTGTTCTACTAATTTTTACTGACGCTTATAATATAGCCTTTCTCTTTATACGGCATTATCATCTTTCATGTACAATAGATCTTAATAAATAGTACTTTTACGAACAATTACTCAGATTCTTCTGATAACGAAGCTGTATATTATTAAAGGGTATGTAGTAGCTAACATCAAATTCTTAAAAGAGTCAGCCGAGAATTTACCATAAAATTATCAAGCATCTAGTAACTATTTTCACTTTCGAACATGCTTTCAGCCGCTGACGATGAGCATTATTACTCGATTTACACCAGGAGTGACTGTCAGTAAATACATAGTGGCAGGAGGAGGATGATGATTTCGTAACCCAAATTGGGTCGTAGTGAAGTTTACGCAGAACAAATGTTACGACCTGACTACGTGGAATCGCAGATAGAACTGAACATTGTAATCGAAAATGAAACGTGCAAGCTATAGTGCGCGTATAGTGACCTCGAATGCTGGTAAACACATTTGTCAGAGATTTCTTGGAAGTTCGCGACAATCTATACATATGTATATATTTATTTATTTATCACGGGAACTTCTTTATAGAATTCCAAAACCCAAAAGGCATACGGGTATATGTATGATCAAGCGTATACTGGAATTCGCATTATTCCTAGACAAAGACAGTATCTCTAAATGGGATGCTGGTTCAATACTCGATCACAATTCTTGGAAATCTGTATAAAGTAGTTTGCGATCCGGTTAGACAACTATTAAGTATACTATATATAACACATATACGTCACAGACTTCCAAGATGGAGCATGCACGATTTTTAACGTCATCGCCCAAAACAAGCGATTCTTATTCGTATGGGTAGAAGATCGTATAATAGAGGTGGACATTTCAACAAATTCCTGATTCCGTCCACCTAAAAAAAAAAAAAGAAGCCGCTTCTCCTACCTCACTCCAAGGACGTCTATCTCAACTTGTCACCTTATATCGTGAATATCCGGTCGAATGCGGAAGAATTCCAGACGTGCCTGAAATTATGGACAAAGTGGTATTTCAGTGTGTATCTGAGGCTGTTAATCGGCCACGTCGACGGTACCAGTCGACCTTGCTTCCTTATCACTTTCACCCGGTAACGTTCCGTAGATGTGTAACTTCGTGTGCACATTGGTGAAGTCTCGAGGTGGACAATGATCAGATAGAAGTCTCCCTCACTCTCCCTCAGAATATCATGACTATCGCTAATGCGCAAATCAGGACCGGCACTACAAAGGAAAATGTGGGGAATGAGAATCGGATTCATGCCAGTTGAAGTAGGTTGATATGGTAGGGGTCAGGAAGGTGTTGACCTTGCCCCTGAAGGAACGCGAAGCCCTCCTCGTCTGGATGGAAGAGAGATGTGCCCGGAACGCCTTCACTTTCCCCTTAGCTCCAGATGGAAGATGTGGGCGTTCTGATTCTGAGACTTCAAGGCATCGGCTGTACCTCTACGCACTATACACTCCAGATATAAAATAAAAGCGTTATACCCATATAATACCAGAACGTACAGGATTTTTCATTGCAAGCCCACCAATTGAAGTTGGTTCTAGCATAGAAGTCACATGGACAGGTTAGGATTCAGACGGTGCATTTGGCCTGAATAACCCTGTATATGCAATGCATCTATGTAACCATATACATATAAGATTGAGATTCGACTTGAGTATGGATACGCCTTTGGCCTAAGGCATCGGATAACTTTCACTGTCAAATGTTATATGTCACGTAACGCACTGCTAAGAGAACTGTGTATGTATGCTACCTAGAATCTCCACCATATGATTCAAAATGGCCCCGTTACGTGTCTCTGGCGCTCCTGTCTTTCTAGCGAATACAGTGCTATCCCATCTGAGTCTATGAAACAGAAATCCATGGATTTATATCATTGAATATAGGTATACATCTACATAGGACCTGTAAGTAAATATAAATATCTGGTTTTACAGAAGGATGTGGCAATTCTAAATGTTCGAGCGAGACGATCCTTCTCCACGAGATGATAATTGGAGAAGTGAAGGAAATGTCGAGGACGTTTATTTCTTAGAGAAAACTCAGCGGGACTTGTCAATGTACGAAGGGAATCACGTATCGTTATATAGAGAAACAACGTAACGCCATAACCTATCCTGTGCTATTCCGCTATGGCAAGAATGCCGGCACTTGGAAGACATCCTAGTAGTGCGATAGTAAGTACAGTAAAAGAAATGTTAGTTGTGCTTTATCATTGTATGTACAAGAAAATTAGTGAGCTCAACTAGAGTCTATTCGAAATACAAATGAATTATAAATGGCGTGAACGTTGCCGTCACGCGCTGACAATCCTTTGTGATGTCCTTGCGTTCGAAGGACTCTTACCTGGCGCATTTATTTTAGACGCGGAAGGCGATCGTGTCGTCCCCTTACGTTTTCCATCTTCACGCGGTGATAGACGTGAATCTACTCGGAAGTGTAAAAAAGCCGGAAAGAATGCCATAGTGGGCGATTCCGTACGGGGTGTGGTGTCACTGCAGAGAAATTTATATGGCTGCAGAATAATACCGTCCACGCATATGGTGGGCCTTATCTTACCAACTCCTGATCGATGAGTAACTATAAGTTTTTATTTACAATATATATATATATTTTATTCACAATATATATATAGACAGAGAGAGAGAGAGAGAGAGAGAGAAAGAGAGAGAGAGAGAGAGGAGTAACAAAGTTTAGTCACGTCCTGTAAACGCATTACTCTCGTGAAAGAGTAAGTCATCGTGGAACGTCGTCCAGGGTGGGGCTGCTCCACTTTGTTTCCTGGTAACAGCCTCGGCCATGCCTTAAGAATTGAGGGGGCCCATTGCCCAGTGCCCATGATATTATGGTTTGCGGGGTCGTCGACTTTCCAGACGTAGAATTTTGTCCTTCAGTTACTTTGAGTTACTTCTTCTTTATTTCGCGTTCTTAACACGCGATATGCAGGCTGGCACAGGTAAAGCATTAAGACCAGTCGGGTAAGTTAGCAACGATAACTACTTTTGATTGGACCACCCGGTATAACGTATAAATTTCGTTATATGGTTGGATTGTGTACTGAGCTTTCTTATAGACCAGTCAAATCCATCTAGATAGCAAATTATTTTTCATGAATACTTCATGTTGTAAGAGTCTTTTGCAAGAATACATAGAAACCGCAGACTCCTGCTCATGAAACAAAATGCCTTGGCATTAAGAACGTGATAGGAACATAACGTGGACCTCTTCGTCTGACGTTGTCGAATCCCCTTTAAGAAACTGGCTCCTTATTCAAAGTTTCTTCAGCACGTTCATTACTCACAGCTATGTATGTATACGTGTATGCTCTTACAAACAGGGAGCCGATTCGCAGGAATTAGAGTGAGAATGAGATTTTTCCCAGCCAAGCGGAACGCTCGTGTAACACAGGTAGCTGGTAATAATATCGTCATGGTAATCGTTATGTCTCAACTCTTTACCTTCACGCATATATACATATGTATCAACCATACACATCGCTATACAGGATTTAACACTAAGTGCGAATAACACTTAGAATGTGGACGTATATTTGCGTATGTTGTACAGAAATTTTTATGTCGTTTAAATACCAACAAAATTACTTCATACAATATCGAACCTTCGATAGCTCAGTTGGTAGAGCGGTGGACTGTAGTTGGCATTGATCTTCATAGAGACATCCATAGGTCGCTGGTTCAAATCCGGCTCGAAGGATTTTTTTTGCGTCTTTTTTATTTTCTCTAATGAAGAGCACGATGATCTACTAGACATGTGAATATAGCCATGTAAACCAACAGTGAAATTACATCTAATCATCCAGACCGCGAACTGCTTTAGGTCTCACTCCCAATACAGAGATTTGCGTTGAGTACAGATATGTATAATGTATAAGCCTTTACAGCTCGTTTGTCGCAAAACTCGCTAGAAACGCCACAGCGTCAGACATAGCAACACTCGCCTTCGTTTACCCACTGACCTAGTAGGAATCAATTTCACCGCTTCTATCTGACGTTTAATGCTTTCGCGTCGAACCTCGCCATTTTGCAAAGTAAAATTTGTTTAATTGATATAATCAACACGATCGAAGACTGTTTTTAGGATATTATTTATTTATTCAATTCAGTTTACATAAGTATGACATACCCCTTTATCTATTCAACGTATAATTTTAATCTTTGATGTTGATATAGTTTAATTAATTCTATATGTAATTTAAATATTATAGCACTACGAAAAGTCGTCTGGAATTACAAAAAGGTGACCTCGGTTATCTAAATATTAGAAACTTTCACGACAAATCAAATTGTTTCTAATAGACGATATTGATTATAGATTCGATATCCTGCTTTGGAAGACGATGATAACCATGAAGTCGTCAAAGTCACACTTCGATATTTCATACGACCTTCAAGATGCAATATGGCGTCCGTTCAAATTGATATAAGATCGTCCAAGGATATTACTTATTCAATGTAACTGGTAAGACGGAAGAGATCTTTTTATAGACCGTGAAAAAATTTTAATTATTTATAATCAAATCATATGTGTTTTATTTTGTTTCAAGGTATACTTCTCTTCCTTACCCTCTATACCAGCAGCAACGTTCCTTTACTTCGTCCTCTTATCTGTTACATTAGTATAGATAGCCTTGCCGTTCGCGATGCTGAGATACGCAGCTTTCTCTACTTTCGCTTATGCGACATTTTAAGGTGGTTTATCCTTGTGTAGTCTGCAGACAGACTATTTATCGCGCGGTAAGGTAGAGCTGCATTCCATAAAATCGTTACCGATCCTTCTATAACAAGGATACACACACACACACATATATATATATATATATATTTATAGGTGGTCATTGAAAGAATGTATACGAATTTCGCGTGTCATCCATTAATAAGACTCCTTCGCACAGTGACGTGATAGCCTTTCATCGTCGAGTTAACAAATAATGAGGTAGTATAAATACCGAAAGAGAAAAGACAATAGAAGAGAAAGAGTAGAGTTGCTAAAAAGAAATAATGATTATTGACAGTTACAAAATCAGCCATTGTTTCTGAGAACCATCTTGTTCATCTGGGAAACCAACGAAGGCCATATCAAAAACATACGACCAGTCCTTTCGCTTATGTCAGGTAAAAATAACCTGGGGCGATGCTTTCCGAAAATTTCAATATAGAAGATTGCCTATTCTTCCATTAAGAGTCTCAGGCAATAATTTTATATTGTACAACATGTATTTGTATAGAGTCCATCGCGTTGCTACGTCAAGACTCTCTGCTTATTGGCCTGTTGGCATTTGAGAGACACTCACCAGCCATTATGGTTAGCTTAGAAGTTTTCACAAACATCCGTTGATTCGATAATTAATTGTGCATCATAACTGTTAAGAAGCTTCTTAATAAGCTTATATAGAGCTTTCATTAAAATCCTTTGACACGACGACTTAACGGTTTTATTTTACAAAGCATTTAAATATATGACAGCCAATGACGTCTGTTTCCATCGCAATGATTGACGAAGGTGTCCATCTAAGTTAGTGGTATTCCTGAACTAGAAAATTTTGTAGAAATTGTATATGATCTCTTAAAGGATTCTTAATAGAATCAATAATCTATATTGGCCTGCTGTCACAAAAGTGGCCTGTGTTAGGATCGGTGCCAGGGTCCCACTCGGGTACAAAATGTCAAGCAGAAATAATGTCTGCCATCGAATAAGAAAGTCCTCTGGCTCGTTACGTGGGCTTGTCGTGTCGCAGTATTGGCCTCCCAACCCGTATTAAAGAATGCAAGCGTTTTCTCAGGAGCAGGTAGAGGACTGGTTTGGTTTATTTCATTTGGGTAGAATCGACTTCACTCGGTTAAAGTCGCCAGTCACTATTGGTTTTCATAGCTATCGGGCCAAACTGCTCCATTTTGTCAACGGAGAGGCCTTGTTTCGTAATTAGGTTCAATTAAAAAATTATTCCCTCTTTGCTGTCTCTCACGGCATTCGTACACATATGCGTTTGTAATATAATTATTGGTATTGATTTCGTATAACCACTTTATACACCCTCTTCGATCAGCCTTGATCTTAATATTCCATTTCGATGAGATACTCCCTCTTGACAGACCTTGGGCTTTTTCAGTGCGACAAATTAGGACTCAGTCGATAGATGACCCCGTTTTTGATAACTCCCACGTATACTATCCGATACATAAAATAAGATATGGAACTAGGAGAAAGACTCTTCTTGAAAACGCCTATTTTATTTTCAACAATATTTATATACTTGAAAATGTAATTTTTTTCTTAACGTTATCCTCCACAGGAGTCAATTAGGTCTTGGTCGTCGAACTGATCGTATCTCAGTACTCGGACAGCGGTAACACAGTCAAGTTTATCCAGAGGTACCAACTATGAAAAACAATACAGATAACACAAGATATATCAAATTCAATAGAAGAATGCCGCGAATAAAAAGGATAAGTATTAATTTTTAAAGGTGTTTTATTAAAGATTTTTTTTTGAGAACAGTATCACTTATTTAAAATATATATTTATATATATATATATATAGTTTGGTTGGTCAACCCTTAGAAAAGAAAGGGTGTTCCGGGGAGTTTTGGCGGTTGCTGAAGGGAACAATACACAGGTGAAGAGGCAAGAAGAATGAAAGGATGATGGATACAGGAAAAACTGGGAATTAAGGAATAAGTATATCACACGTGCTCCATTGCATCATCGTCATGTGAAGAAGGAATATAATAAGGATGGTATAGAAAGGAGTAACAGGAACATAAAGGGAGTCGTGTCTATATTACATGTCGAGTCTCACTTGCAGACTTCTCCGCCGCGCGAAGTCCGCCATCTCGCGCGTTTGAGTATAAACGTGTATGTGCTTAAGTCACTTTGATTTCAAATGAAAGCACCTAAGACGTGGAGAATACAAAAATAGCATATACACTTGGTAGCCGTTCACAGCCAATCGTCATCATCCTCAGTGATAGGGTAATATGTACGTGCGTGTGTGGATGTGTACGTGTATGGGTGTACGTTTGTATACATGTATATATATTTTGTTATAAATTTCTCCTCTCTATACCATCACTCTGATAAATCCCACGTGCTTGTGTATATTGAAAGTGTCATAGCATTTAACTTTCCTCGTGTGTGCTCATACGTTGCTCACACTGGTCACGCATCTGCGTATTTTCATAGGTTGCAGAAGTGTGTGCGTGTGATCGTATTGAGCGTATTGGTACAATGGAGCGTGAACGATACCTAGGAGTGGGAATTATTGCCAAGCACCGATCGGTCTGCATCCCCACTCTAAGGCCATCGTTGACGCTCAACTGTACATACGTGGTTGGTTCACTTTCAAATACATAGAGAGCCACTCGAAAGTCGAGTCGGTTCTGGAATTGGTTTTCCATGTGTCAAGAGGTCGATGGCGCACCGTACGGGCCATAAACGAATCAGGCTTTCAATGGCGATGCATCGGAATGAAGGAATTCCAATGATAGTCATCTACGTGGCCGGATTGAATATATTATTAGGGTTGGGATAATTATGGCAGTGCGCAATTGAGTGGTACTTCAGGTACTAGTCACTTGGGTACTCGTGCGATATAAAATTTATGAGATAGGCCACGCGAGTCACGTTGGACGTTAAGAGGGAAGTCGACGAGGATGACTTTATGTATATGGTGTTTTTTTTTATCTTAGATGATTTCATTTCGAAGTAAGGAGGGTGGAGAGTGACTTGGTCAGATGTATTAGGGGCCTAGAAGAAACCATCTCCGGTGGGATCATTGACCCATGGGTAATTGTTGGGACAACGGACACAGGTCTGGAGATTAATCGTCTCCCCGGGAACCTCTTTCGAAGTGAGCTTGCAGCTGTGTGGAAGCCAACATGCTGGGGGTCCGTCGACGACGCACTTCTCCCTCCAGGGCTCGAAGTTCTTTGATTCGGTTACGGTGCGTGGATTTTGGATCCACTGGATGACCTGAGTCATCGTCACGAAGTAGACGTCGTTGTGATTCGACAGGACCTCGTCGATCCAGTAGAGGAATGCGTCCAGGAACTCAGGATTGTTCTTAAGCCATGCGGCGTGGAAGTAGAGACCAAGAGGGGCGCGATTCTGCTCGTAATGGCGGTCAAAGTTGTGGTTCAGGAAGTTGTAGAATTGATCACCTGTTAGGATGTTGCTGCAAGAGTCGACCATGGCGCAACCTGGTAGATATTCGTCGTTCTGAGGATCCTCTCTCCTGTCAAGCTCGTTCATTACCATCTCCCAAACGGCGTGGGATCTGCGTATCAATTAATGATTAGATCATTGCATTATTATAACGTTATTGTCATCGTGTTCACCAGGTCTTTCAAAGTAATTCTAAGCTTACCTGGTTGGGCAATGTTGCAGGTTACCGTGGCAACGGTGTGGCATCCTGAAGTACATGGTGTACGGCCATAGGGGTGGATTGCTCAGGGCGGCAGTGATGGTGGAATCATAGAGGAAGGCTTGTTCCTCCATCATTGTGAACTGATTGTTACCACCGACTCGAAGATAAGGAGCACGGACACCCACGACACTGTTATCAGTCAGGTTGGCGTACTTCTCGGCGATTATTCTCATGCCGGCCATTTCTTTAGCCCAGTCATCGACCGTAGCATCGGACCAGAAGCGTTCGTCATCATTATGCCTGAAGTGAATTATTATCTTGTTAATTAACTCTATTCCTGGATTACTTCGTGTTTACAAAATATTTGGATACACTTACGAGATTGAGTGCACGGCAATCTCGTGACCCTTGCGGTGCATTTCCTGGACGGCTGAATAATTCGTGTACTTGTGGGACACGAAGAAGGTAGCCTTGATGTCACAACCGTTGGGATTTTTGCGTTTTCCATTGAACATTTCCTTGTAGAGGTTGATGTTATTGTTGTTGATAGCATCGTCAAAGGTTATGGTAATCATCTGAGGAACGTCCTTGGATGGCAAATCACCAGGTACCGTGGTACCATCTTCAGAGCAGAAACAGTCTGGCAAAACGCAGACTGCTGGGTCGCAGGGAGGAGCTCTGTTGGGATCATTGTCCATGTCTATAGAACAACAGAAGTGACGGCTTTATATATATATATATATATACACACACACACATATCATTGATCATCTTTCTCGATTTTATAGATATTATATTCAGAAGACTAACACCCTCGTTCCAGCAAGAATTCAATCACTCCTTGTAATAATTCTGTCAGATCTGGAGTGAAGCTGGCAGCTTGCGAGAGAAAGTGCTGAGCGACGAGTCTTTCTTCAGGTAATCACATACATAGATATATTAATCAACTTACCACAAGTGTTTTCATCAGATCCGTCACCACAGTCCTTCTCGCCATTGCAGAAGAGGCCGCGCTCGATGCAGTTCCCGTCACCGCAGGCAAGGAAGCCATCCTGACAGAGAGGCTCATCGGTGTAAAGGAGTGGCTTGGCCTTGCGCTCCTTGTTCTTCAGTTTACAATTGTCGACGGAATCTTTCCAGTCGCAGGTCTGCTTTTCAATATCGAAATAAAGACCAGCAGGACATCGGATGGCTTGCAGACCGGAGCTGGTGCATTGGATGACGTCCCTACAGTTGTCACCCTCACCGGCTACAAGACGAAACCATTCTCCGGCGTCCTTGTCCTTGCAGATCTCGCTCTCAAAGCTCTCTTCCTTCTTTGTACTGTCTTCCTGACGCTTGACACGCGATACGCCCTCTGAAAAGGGTTATTATTGTGACTCATGAGGAATCTCTTCATTTCCGATATCGTTGAGGAACTGAAAAGCTTTCCAGTAAGCATAGAGCTTGGTGTCTCTCGCTAAGTGAAATGCCGTCCGGCTCTTTCCGGATGAGCGAGCATGCGGACAGACAACCTGTAACCGCTGTCACGATCTCGCCGTAAGTAATATTCATAATTTTTGTTTTTCATTTCCCTGACTTGTACCCGGGCGCCGCAGACAGGGAAAGTTGTCCCCACCGGCTTTTGGTGCCTTGGGCAAAGGAATGACGTCACCTATCCGGGACCAATCAGACGGGCCGCTCCGGTGCTTTCACGTTCTAATATCTTATGCAACTGTCTCCGCGCTCAACGGTAATCGACGTACAGAACATTCCGAGGGTGAACAATTCTTAAGGTTAATAATTTAGTATTATATAGTTCTTAATAAAATTCTCATTCTCAGAATATTGATTATCAATTAGAAAAAAAGTTTACATTAATTTAATTCAAAGCGCGTATATTAACCGTTTGACCAGCGAAGCCGGCGAATCGACGGCCATTTTGCTTTTATTTTCCTTTGATTAGTCAGCCAATGCTTTAAATACATAAATTAACCAGGTACTCACCGGCAAGGGCAAATGCTGCTACCAGAAGCAGCACCAGCGAGGACTTCATCCTCACCTACAAGATGGGGTTACCCTTTCTCCAGCTAGCAACAGGACCACTCCGTATTGCTTTTGGTACACTCTCCTTTATCAGGGACCCCAGTTTTCTCCTCTTTGACTTTCCTGTGCCAAGGATTCACTCAGTATCGGGGCTGATGGTCGCCCTGAGTCCACGGTGCGACCAAGGATCAAGGTTGATTCTCTAGTGGAGGTTTTGAACACTTCCGGGGAGAGCGCGCGACAGGAACGTACAACTAAAGGGCGCGGGCCTCGGACTCTAGGTACCGCTTACGGACTGGTTAGGCGCGCCACTCGCCAGGCCTTATATTGCCACCACCACCGGCGAGTGGTCCCCTCTTTCATGGATGCTGTCCAAGTGCTCACAAGAATACAACACATTCTTCGATTCCACGACTGTGTTGGTTAGCAATACCCTGTTCCTCCTCTTCGACCTCCTGCTATCTCTTTTCACCTCTTCATGGGATTTCCTCTCTCGCGTCTCCTCTCCCAAAGAAAGTTAAAGGGTGTCTCGCGAGAAATGCGACCCTGTGATTCCAATGGAGTATACCACTGGGGGGGGGGGGGGTCTGGGTCGACTGCTTTGGGCTCATTCCAACGAGTCATGGACGTCATCAAATATTTGGATGCATCTGTTCATTATACCGGAAGTCATGCACTGCTGATTATATAGCTAGGGATGGGCAAAAGGTTCCGGTCCAAGAACAGTTGACTATATTTATTATATTAATCTTTAATTATTAACATATTACACTCTTAATTTTTTGTTTTAATTTTATATACTTGCTGAGTTCCATAGACGTGTGTTAAACCCCACCCCTGAGTAAACGCCCGGTTCAAGGAGATCCAGTCGCATTGACGTTCTGCAGACTTCGTATTTTACGAGGATGCATGGAGGGCCTTTACGAAACTTACCGGATTGCATTTATGTTATTTATATCTTAGAGTGAGCAGATAAATATAAAAATTCTGAATTAAAAGGACAACATTCTAGAGGCGTACTTTCTTGAGGATAAACTCACCTTCACAGCTTTGTCAGTTTAGTCGTACTGGTTGCATCACTTCAAAATAGACGCCTAGTTGGTCAAAATTTAATGACTAGGATGTGAAGGTGCGTTAACTGAGAATGTCTGCCAATAGGTTAACATTTAATATGTTAGACGTAGTGCCAGGCGTGCTGGTAAATCCGCTGCAGTGAAATGTCTTACGTATACAAACATACATTTTTAAAAATATACTTTACATTCATTTTAAGATGTCTTTATTCAGTCATCACGTGATACAGGAGTTCGTAATTGGCGCGTGGCGACGTCTCGTGTTCAGAAGGTACAGTGTCGCCTCTGATGTGAGTGGGCCTTGGCCCTCAACGTGTTAGCCGGCCGGCACCAGCATTCAGGCACAGCGATGATCCTGTACAGGATAAGTGGACATTTAATCACCTGGGGATCCCCTTCCTAAGCAGAAGCTGTGGATTTTAAAGGTCTACCTCGCATTATTACGTAAACTCAACGCCACGGATGAGAGACGCGACGGCGAAGGGAAACTCAATCTTCAAAAACTTCCTGTCTCCATCACATTCTCGACTTCTTTCTTTTTTTTTTTTTCATCAAATGTGCCAGAGACTTTAATTCAGAAGCGAGAAGATATTATCGTTGATTTATGACGAGATGGCGCGACGCTGAGTATTCAGGTATGTGAGAGTACGTGGTCTACTGGGAAATGCCACCTGCCTTACGCATCTTGTCTCATACAGCCACACATTATAGTAGAGGTAGGACCCAAGTAAGCAGATATAAGATGACAATCCTCAAGCTGTCCTACACAGAATAACTCTCTGATCAGGATACCCTCTGGAGATGACGAGGACACGGCTCCTATAGTACCAGGTTCATCTAATTCAATGGGTGAGAATATGAACTAATGAATTTTACAATTTCCAATTTAAAGAGCAAAAATAACCGCTAGATTACCTTGACACGTTATTCAAACCGCATAATACCCTAGTGCATCTCCATCTCATAAAAACGTAAGGATCTACCTACTCTTGGATGCGAAATTGGCAAATCTGTCTGTAAGACAAGGACAAAGAATCTCTGTGGGATCACCCGGTACTGTCCAGTGGCATTTAACGTCAATATTGTGGGCGCGCCAACTCGTGGAGGAGGAACAATACTCGGCATCCATCCTCCGCCATTGTTCAGCTTGTCTTCAAGTGAATCTTCTTACCCTCGCGTGACACGCAAATTCACTGGACGAGTCTTTGTTGCATAATATTTTTTTAAATCTGTTTTTGCCAGGCACACCTTGTGTTTACTCTTCTTTATAGCGTAAGCAATGCGTGAATATTCCTAAATCATATGTATATATGAGAGAGAGAGGGAGACAGACCAGCTTCAGAGAGTGTAAGAGAGAGAAAGAGTATCGAGATGCTGGGTCGAATCAAAGATGGCGCTTTAGGTATCTCAAAATTAGTATCTATCATGGATCCATGGAGTCTCGTTAAAAGTACGTCGTCGTGAGCGCGCCTTCGCGCGTTAAAGGTTGGATTGCACCATCGCGGAAAGAAAGTCAATGTAAATGCCAGGCGAGGATCTTTCGATTTTGGCAGAATCAAACGAAAGCGCCAAGATATGGCGCTCGGGTCTGTGCGCAAAGATACTAGAAGGAAGTTCGTCCTCGTACCGGTCGCCAAAGGAATTGCCTAAGTTCTTATAAAAACGTATGTGTTCATTTTCAAATGTCAGGCATATCTTTAGGGTTCTCTGGAGTTGACATTTTCAGTCGAAGATATACAACTATGCAGCTAAGAATAATAATGTTATTACAGTATCATTAATATGTCGTAAGTTTGCATAATTGTCATGTTCATAATCCAAGACAAATATCTTTTATCCAGTTACAGGGAAGTGGTAGAAGATGACAATTACTGGTTATAGAATAACGGCATTCTTCCTTGATCAGGATTACGAGAGCCTTGATTATTAAGTATCCGCATTATCTACTGTGGTGTCAGTACATTGTGGAAGTAAAGGCGAGCCTCCATGTTATTTGTCAGTACGGCCCGCCGGTTCATCCTGCATTCTCATTCGGACCATATTAAAAGTTTTGACGTCCATTTCTTGAAGCTACAATATTTCATGAGATAAAAAGCTTTCGTTTTCCAGCACTCGATTGAAGTTCTTATGGTAGGTTATGCGAAATGACTTATGGGAGTGTTGAAAAATATTATTTCATTGAGCTTTTTGACCTATGACATCTCCTACCGAACTACCTTGAGACTGTATGAGAATTCTTTTCATAGACAGACTGCGGCCCTGCGTGACATATGCCACATAGTGAAAGGAAAGAAGAAGCGGCCTAACGTTGGTACGAAGCCTTCGGGGAGGAACTTTCCCTGCCCGCGGCCAACCACCTAGAGGATTTTGTTTTCAGAGTGTCCAGGACATAGAGCGCCATCTATAAACTCAGTGAGGAAGCATTTTCAAAGTGATGATATTAGCTGTTCTGCTAAAGAGTAGTTTTGTTGTAAATTCTCATAGTTACCGACTGTTAGTTACTACGTTTCTACTGTGCCGGTTTTAGAAAGGATTATCCATTCACGTGCAACTTTCGAGAAGAATACACGAACGTGATAGGTTAATCTTACTTAAATCCGGCACGAGAAAAAGATACTCAATGATATTTATAATACTTCATGGTTTTTTTACATTTTTCATTATTCTTCATGTCAATCTGATTACTGGATCTTAGTATTGATATTCATCTAGCAAACGAATCTTTTTGTATTTACCATTAATGGTTCTTCAGATTTCTTCTGGTATTATCAGTTGAACTGTATATACATCTAGGAAGCTTCTGTCATTTTTAAAATAAATATCTTTTATTTTAATTATCAAAAAACTATTGTCATCTAACATATTTCTCACGTACTAACAGATCGTTCATTATAAATACTTTTATCCCTAAATTAAATGCATGTGGAGACCATGCATGGGTTTTAAGCATACTGCAATTCATTTCGTTAATTCATAGCATGATTAATTAAAAGTACGTTCAAAGTATGGATTTGAATTTAAGCTGTCTACTAAAATATTCAAGCAGCTTTTTCGCGTATTTAATTATGCAACGTGTTATCGGGTTGCCCTTCGCCAGGCGAATTCGACTTATACCGGCAGTTCTAAATTGAGAGAACGTCTTTTAACCGAAGTAAAAAAAAATCTCTCTTAGCCATGTTTATCTGAGCTAATTCCGAAAAATGATTTTTATTCAAAACACTTCCATCAGAGCCTTTCAACTTGATCGATAGCTGCCTTGTATATCTTTATGCACTGTAACTGTAACTTTTAAACATTTTACATATTTTTTAGATTGTTCAATAATCGCACAAAATAACGGCAAAAACATCATATTTCGAACAGATGAATTTCTGAACACCATATATGACTTCAAGCTCTTTCAAATGTCCAACCGCACAGTTTTACAGGTACTGAAAAACCGACCGCAAGGCTCATCCATTCATAAAAATAAAGCTTGCTACAATCGCATGTTAAATCCACATCAGATAATAAAGATTGGTTCTCTGCTAACATCAGTAACTAATCTACAAAAGCGTTCAGTTTTAATTTAGTTTCAGAGTTAAAATAGCCCGCGGTTGGAAGCTGTTCTCTTTGATATTTTCGTGGAAACTCGACTTGGATCCGAGTTCAGCCGAGCGTAAAGTTTTTCGTTATTAAGTTAAAATTCAATTAACCCTGCAGGATGATATATATTTTGAGCTCTGCTAAAATTATGAAACACAATCGCAGGCCACCATGTACTCATAGCGCTTGTCTTTTCAGAATACTTCCCAGGACGAAGAGCTTTCAACCTGTCGGTTAGAGTGAAATCCACACCTTTGACATTGAGTCGTGTCACCAAATGGACGGAATATAATGCGGGACAGTCATCCAAGAAACATTATCCATAATCGAACAGTCATCAATTTCCTAGCTATTGATAAGCTTTATCGGCACCATTATCAGATATTTGAAAACAAGTGCACATGGTTTAATATTACATACAGGATTTATGTATGAAATATATATAACGTTACAAATATATATACCTATGTATATGTATCTATAACCGGTGCAATCTGTTGAATCGGAATAGACTTACTTTGGGTTCTCTGTGTATACATATATATTGTATATACATATAACACACAAAGTAAATGGAATGGAGTCACGGTTGCTCGCTCGATACGAATAGATTATATTTTCTGCATTTTGTAGAAGAAGGGAATATATATATATATATATATCTTTGTACATCAAGTCGTGCTTAGCACAGTGATATACGTATATATAATATAATAGAAAAATTTAGATGTATCCATCCTACTTTCTTGTGAACGTCAGTCACTTTCTATTACAGCAGTCGACGGCTGCACGTTATTATCTAGCCAGGGTATTCAGCAGACAAGAAATAGCTCTGACGCACTTGACTTTGAGAGCGGATCCTCTTTAAAGAGAATCATCCAAAGAAAAATGGAGAGTATTTAGAAAAATGTCAACGGTCATATACCTACGTGTATGGTTTAAAATAAATGAGAGACCTCGACTCGATCGGGACATGTATATATACATACTCTTCATAAAGATGAATACATGTGAGTATATATAGTATTTTAGTATACTCATATGTCTTAATATATTATATATATGGTTAAGAGAGCACTGGATATTGAATTTATATATACAGAGTGTCCCAGAATTACTTTTACACCCGAAAGTGGGTGATGGCTGGGTGTCTCCCGAGTACCCTTCCGCAAACCGTTTGCCAAAATTCGCAATAGTTTTTAAATGGGAAGCATTTAAGATTCACCAATCAGAATGAAGAATT